>CM076575.1:1711831206-1711878384 GCA_034641835.2 Pinus albicaulis | reverse complement strand
GAAAATTGATAAATAACTATATTCAACAGCTTTTGAATATTAAATGGTATCTCCCGGCTTATATCTTATTTCCAACTTTAAAATCAAAGTTATACCTTCGTGCGTTATATATTAATATTCTACACCTTTTAAACAATTGACTTTATAATGAACCTTTGTAATTAAATAAATCTTCGCGCCTTATATGAATATCCCGACACCTTATAACTAACCGACGTTAAAATAGACCTTCGGCTCGGCCCCACATATATGTCAATGGCCCAATCAAATGCACGTGTTGTACCTTGTTTAATCTCCGTGCATCTGTTGGGAAAAATACTGAGAGGGGGGGTGAATCAGTATTTACTGCATATTCAAAAACTTTTACCTTTTCATGCTCTAAAACCCATACGCTACTTTGCTGAAGACAACTAGCGTATACACGCGGATATCCTTTATAAAACTCGCGTATACACAGAGATATAATTATGCCATTAGTTCTTCACTTATATCATTCCATCATTCATTCATTAGATGTTCTATAAATAGTAAACATGTGCAGTAAGAACAGAATAAACCATCACACAAAGCATCACACATGAACACCAGGATTTTTAGGTGGAAACCCAAGTCGGGAGAAAACCACCGCTGCAGTTGCTCAGCCTTCAATATTTTATTATAGAGAAAACATCTTACAACATGTTGTGTCGGGCGTTGCATTCTACCAAGACGTTGTGCACCCACTGCGTCATGCACACTGTTCTCCTTCCGAAGGAGGACTAAGTCCCTGGACTCATTTACTACCCTGAAGGAGCTTACTGACTGATCTCGCTACTCGCCTTCCTCGAAGGGCTACGACTGACTGCTTAATGTACCACCGAGTGGAGCTACGCCGACCCTTCGGACCAAGGCTGCAACCTGGGCAAGATCTCTCTATGGACCACGTTTCATCAATTTTCACACTGGATCTAAACAACTTCAATAGAACACAACTTGCAGGCCCTCGTTTCACTCATATTTTTTCGGACTGGACCCTCTACTTTCCAGCACATTCAACCATGAAACGGATACATATAACTCAGCAAGCGGTGTAGGTAAACTAGCGAAGCAATTGGAACATTTCTTACCACGGAACTTCGGCAAACCTAGTTTGCATACGCGCTTTCCTTTCATTGATATCGCGTATATACGCCTTTCGTTTACATAAACCGGCGTATACTTATATGTTACGAGAACAATTTCATTGCGCATACGCGCTTTCTCTTCAGCGAAGCCGCGTATATACGCGCTTCCCCTTCGGTGAACTAGCGTATAGATCTTCAACCATTATATAGCAGCATATCTCTTCAGATCAGATATTCAGTTCAGATTTACCCTTTTACTTCAGAGAGATGTTCGCCTCATCTTAGATCTAAGTCTTCCATAAACAGATCTAGCAGATACAAGTACAATTCGGATCTAGATCCCCTTCTTCATCATTGGTGCATCATACATTCAGATCTATCATTCAAACCATTACCCTTTCCATACAGATATACTTCACAGAGAAGTATTCATTCAAGCTCAGACATCTTGCTCCCACACTCATGATTTGCACAATGAAGTTATTCTCCTTATATAGGTTTATCTTTTTCTTTTTTTTTCAATACCACGGGCCCCTTTTTCAATACCATGAGCCCAAAACTACATTACTTCCGATGGTATTCCTGGACGGGGTCATTTAGACGAATCATTACCCAATACAATGGGTCAATACCATGGTGGTTACCCCTGGTTTTTCACTTTATGAGCGCTTTTGCCCATACGCGACTTGGAACGTTGTTTCTCGCGTGCATACGCGACTTCCCTTAGACAGATCCGCGTATGCCTTGAGACATACTCTTTTCATCATAGATCTAGCACATGCTGAATTCCTTTCTTCATTGCCTTCTGTACAAGACATATTCTATCAAGCACAACTTCATCCAGTAAGTTGCCATTATCTTCATCAAGTGGGTTTCCTTTCAAGGACAACACTCAACATCATATTGCTAACAAACATCATTTACCAAGTCCATCAAGTCAAGAATAACTTCATCAGGTGAATTGCCATCAAGGACAACACATGTCAACAGTCGCATGTCTTCATCTTCATTCAGTGGGTTGCCATCAAGGAAAACACTCTGCATCATATTGCCAACAATCTCCCCCTTTGGACTTGATGGCAACCATGATGGTGTTTGGTTACTACAACAGATAGGTACATTAAGAATACAATGACACCATGTCACATTCCCCATTTTTGACACCATTCTTTTTCTTCATTCAAACACCATGTCACTCTCCCCCTTTGACATCAAGGGCAAAGGGTGGATCAAAACCAACATGTGGAAGAAGCGTTCTGCAGATCTGATATATACTGAAGTGGCCAAGCTCCCCCTGAGTTCATGCTGAATCTTCAAACATGTTTTTAAATGAAGTACATGACTCTATGAACGTCCTATCACCAAAGACTCATACTTACATCAAATATCCAAACAAGTGGATTTACATATAAGACTCAAGTACCCAACCAAGTGGGTTTACACATTTCAACTTAGCTACCCAACCAAGTGGGTTTACAAAATTTTGACTCAGCTACCCAACCAAGTGGGGTTAAAAATTTTGACAAGTCCTTACATGACTGAAAATTACAATTTTACATCATGGGTCTCAACATGACCTTTTCATCAAGATACAAATATGACTTTTCATAACCAACACCAGAAAGTCTCAAGAAAGAGAACATATTTCAGAACCATTATAGTGCCAACAATGCATTATACTCAGCAAAGCTAATGCTCCCCCTGAAACTGTGCATCCAAGCAATTTTTTTCATATGACTAAGGCTCCCCCTTAGTTTGTGCATCCTGAACACTTTCACCAACAAATCATCAAGGAATCTTTATCAAAACATTAGAAATATAATTATGAAAACTGGAACACCACCAGAGATACCAAAAATTATCAGAGATACCAAACAGCACTGCAGCTGTGCTGAAGAGAGCTGACTCCAAGCAGAAATTTGTCAGCAATCAGACATACGCGATTTTCTGTGAAGGAACTCGCGTATATACGCGACTGTGTTTCAGGAAACCCGCGTATCCAATTCCATCTTCTAAATTTTAACCAGATCTGATCCTCTGTAAGAAAAAGACAGTGTTCAACTTCTTTCTGGGATATTTGAATGCTTCCCTGGATTACAGATAGATAGAACAGTGTAGTTGTGTCTTCAAGCGTCATCCAACGGTTGTAGCATAAGCACATTAGTAACCAAGCCTTCAGATTCTTTGCCGCATCAATACAATCTTTCCAAGAGAGATTTTCATACCAGAACAACATCTTCAAATATGTGTCAAGAAATCATCCATGTGGTCCAATACCATCAAGATCTTCAAGATTTAACATGAAGTAACATATGTAGGCAAAAGATCTCAACCATAGTAACAAACTCTGCATGATCTATTCTTATTTCTGAATCAAACGACATCCAACTCATCCATTTGTGAGCACAAAAGATATTTATCAGCAACCAGGGCTCAAAATCTCATCATAATAAACCATGTACTAAGTCATCATCATTTGAGCATGAGTATCACAAAAACCAAGAATAAGCAGTCATATTGCCAACAATGCAATCATTAGTATTCAACCTGCTACTCCCCCTGGACCAGTGCTCCTTCTTGTGCAACCTGAAAACGTTCATCAGCAAGTCATCAGCAACAATCTCTGCATGGGTTGCCCTTATCTCCGAATTATAGGACTTTTATCTCAACAATGAATACTCTTCATCAACAAGCAAACATGACTCATCCACAATCTTCAACACAAGACACCATGTATCGATTCCTCATTATTTAGAACTGAGAAACTAAGCTGAAATTGAGTCAATAATACAGTTATTAATAGTCAGACTGATGCTTCCCCTGAACCTCTGCTCCAGATCTTCAGCTCTCATATAAATTCTCTTATCATCAATGCATACGCGACTGTGTTTGCTGGAACTGTGTTTGCTGGAACTAGTGTATATACGCGACTTTTGTTAATAGAACCCGCGTATGGAAAGTGAAGCATAGAAATTTTCACATTCCTTCATCTCCCCCTGAACTTGCACTTCCTGTACCTGTCTTCTTCATATCAGATGCTTTGTCAGAAATACATATAACCAGAATAATCAAAACAATCATGAGAGACATCATACATTGCTCCCCCTGTGACGATACATTACTAAATCTCATAATGTATCCCACATCATTCCTGTAGTCAATAAGAGAAGTAAGCTTCAGAAGCGGATGATTGCAGTAGGGTCAAACTTCCCTACGTTTCTGATCGGTCCTCCATCTTTTTCCAGATTTGTTTGAAATTTCTATTTGTGTGCTGGAAGTTATCCAATTTCTCATATCTGTTCAACCTGCATTCTTTTTCTACATGTCCATACTTGTTACAAGAATAACATCTCATGTGTCCAGAGAAATAAGCATAAGAATCATAATGATTATTTCTAATCTTCCTCCTTTTACAATCAGCTGCTTTATGTCCATACTTGTTACATGAAAAACAATATCCCTTGAAGAAACCAAAGTACCTTTCTATGTAGGAACTGTTTGATTGAGGCTGAAATGATCTGCTCCTGCAATTTGCTGCAACATGCCCATAATTATGACATTTAAAGCATTCAACTTTATTGACTGATTTCCTTTGAGATTTCATCATTGTTGGTTGACCTTTTGTTTCTTTCAACACTTCGGGTTTTGCATTGACATCCTCTGAATTTTTAGCACTTCCTTGTGAGCTAGATTCTCCTTTAACAGTTTCATGGAAACCAAGACCAAGTTTGATAGCAGGAGACCTTTGATTACTCGGAATATTGTCCAAAATGTTAGTACTATCTTGAAACCTCAAAAGTTTAACCTTTTCTTCTAATTTACCTTTGAGAATGTTTACCTCAACCTCCAAGGCTTGACATTGCTTCGTCAAGCTTTCTTCTTTCCTTCTTCCATCTTCTACTTGATCCTTCAGATTTAGAATCTCTTCTTTCAACCAATTTTTGTTTTCTTCACATGTTTGTTGCAGCTCTTCATTCTTGTTATTTGATTTTTCCAGATCTTCTTTGAGAGAGATGATTTCTGCTTCAAGGCCTTCCTTTTCAAATGACAGAGGTTCTTCATTCTTCTTATTTGATGCTTCAAGATCTGTTTGTAGAAAGATGATTGCAGCTTCAAGTCCTTCATTATTCTTGCTTGATTTTTCGAGATCTGCATTTAGATCGTTGATTTCTGCTTCTAGTTCTTTAATTCGATTGGATGCATAAGTATGAAACCTTTGATACTTGTCCACCTGTTCATTCAGCATTTCTATTTGATCTTTCATTTGAGAGATCATCTCTTTGTAGATAGAATCTTTCTTATCAATTTCCTTTTTTTGTTCTTCAACTTTGATCTTGATAGCTTGTTCTAGATCCACAACTTTACTTTCACTTTCTACACCATTGCTTGCACAAAGAAGATTACAAGGGCCCAAATCACTATTAGATTCATCTTCTTCAATTTTCTGAGATATCTCCTTGCTTCAAGTAGCCTTCTTCTTTTTCCTCTTTGCCATGAGCACTTGTAGAGCTTCGTCAGAATCTATTTCATCTTCTTCAATTTTTGCTATACATGATTTCTGAGGTATCTCCTTTGCTCGAGTAACCTTCTTCTTTTGCTTCTTTGCCATGAGCACTTGTAGAGCTTGGTCAGAATCTTCTTCATCTTCACTGGACACTTCATCATCATCTTCATTTGCATAATAACTCTTCCTCTTTTCAAATTGTTTTCCTTTACCATGTTTCTCTTTATAAGGACAATTAGCAGCATAGTGACCAACTTTTCCACACTCAAAACATTTGAAGGGAAGCTTACCTTTGAATCTTCCAGTTCCTAGTTGGAGTTTTCTCACGAAATTCGCTTCTTCTTCATTGGATATATAGCTGGTTTCTTTGACAACTTCCTTTTCCTTTCCTTTTGCAGACACCTTAAAAGCAGCTTCTCTGATTTGAGAAGGACCTCCTTGTCTCATTTCAAAAGCAGTCAAAATACCATGTAATTGAACATAGTAAGAGTTTGCAGATCTTGCCTTTCTTCAATAGCTGAAACTTTAGAGTCAAATCTTGAAGTCAAGGATCTTAAGACTTTTTCTCCAGAGTAGTATCAGTTATGGTTTCACCCAAATTTCTCATCCGATTTACAATATCATCTAGACGAAGAAAGAAGCTGGCAACACTTTCATCACTATGCATCTTCAAATTTTCATATTCAATTCTAAGAGTTTGGAGTTTTGCACTTTTTACCTTTGTGTCTCCTTCATAGCTTAGAATTATTTTGTCCCATATTTCTTTTGTTGAATGTAGCTGCATCACTTTAGCAAATTCTGATTCAGACATGCTTCCCAATAAGACATTCACTGCTTTGGCATTGATTTCATACTTCTTTCTTTCAGCTGCATCAGTAGGAATATTTGCCGGGTATTGATAACCTTCTTTCACGATTGCCCATACATCTGCACCAAGACTTTGCAGATATGCTTTTGTTCGTACCTTCCAGAATATCAGATTGCTTCCATTGAATAGAGGTGGCTTTATAGACATCACTCCTTCTTGAATTCCCATTGCGACGGATCTTCTTCAAGCGATCAAGCTTCTGCAGAAGAACCTGCTCTGATACCAATTGTTGGGAAAAATACTGAGAGGGGGGGTGAATCAGTATTTAGGACTTTATCAAAACTTTTTACTTTTTCACTCTCTAAAACCCATACGCTACTTTGCTGAACCAAACTAGCGTATACACGCGGATATCCTTCATAAAACTCGCGTATACACAGAGATCTAATTATGCCATTAATTCTTCACTTATATCATTCCATCATTCATTCATTAGATATTCTATAAACAGTAAACATGTGCAGTAAGAACAGAATAAACCATCACACATAAGCATCACACATGAACACCAGGATTTTAGGTGGAAACCCAAGTCGGGAGAAAACCACCGCTGCAGTTGCTCAGCCTTCAATATTTTATTATAGAGAAAACATCTTACAACATATGTGCTAGCGCAGCCTCCTACCAGCACGCAGGCACCCACCTGCGCTCGTTTACCAGCCTCTCCTGGAAGGGAGCTACGACCCCCTGATCTCGTTTACCAGCCTCTCCTGGAAGGGAGCTACGACCCCCTGATCTCGTTTACCAGCCTCTCCTGGAAGGGAGCTACGACCCCCTGATCTCGTTTACCAGCCTCACCTGGAAGGGAGCTACGACCCCCTAATCTGAAGGCTACAACCCTCAACACCTCTATGGACCACGTTTCATCAATTTTCACACTGGATCCAAACAACTTCAATAGAACACAACTTGCAGGCCTCGTTTCATCATATTTTCAGACTGGACCCACTCCATACTTTTAAGCACATTCAACCATGAAACAGATACATATAACTCACTGACAGATATCAGTAAACTAGCAGAACAGATCAGACATTTCTTACCACAGACTTCGGCAAACCCTAGTTTGCATACGCGCTTTCCTTTCATTGATGTCGCGTATATACGCGCTTCCGTTTACATAAACCAGCGTATACTTCTGCATATATTACAGAACAATTTCATTGCGCATACGCGCTTTCTCTTCAGCGAAGCCGCGTATATACGCGCTTCCCCTTCGGCGAACTAGCGTATAGATCTTCAACCATTATATAGCAGCATTTCTCTTCAGATCAGATATTCAGTTCAGAATTACCCTTTTACTTCAGACAGATGTTCGCCTCATCTTAGATCTAAGTCTTCCATAAACAGATCTAGCAGATACAAGTACAATTCAGATCTAGATCCCCTTCTTCATCATTGGTGCATCATACATTCAGATCTATCATTCAAACCATTACCCTTTCCATACAGATATACTTCACAGAGAAGTATTCATTCAAGCTCAGACATCTTGCTCCCACACTCATGATTTGCACAATGAATTTCTTCTCTTTATATAGGTTTTCCCTTTTTCAATACCATGAGCCCCTTTTTCAATACCATGAGCCCAAAACCACATTACTTCCGATGGTATTCCTGGACGGGGTCATTTAGACGAATCATAACCCAATACAATGGGTCAATACCATGGTGGTTACCCCTGGTTTTCCACTTTTTGAGCGCTTTTGCCCATACGCGACTTGGAACGTTCTTTTCCGCGTGCATACGCGACTTCCCCTAGGCCAATCCGCGTATGCCTAGAGACATACTCTGTTTCATCATAGAATTAGCACATGCTGAATTCCTTTCTTCATTGCCTTCTGTACAAGACATATTCTATCAAGCACAACTTCATCCAATAAGTTGCCATTATCTTCATCAAGTGGGTTTCCTTTCAAGGACAACACTCAACATCATATTGCTAACAAACATCATTTACCAATTCCATCAAGTCAAGAATAACTTCATCAGGTGAATTTCCATCAAGGACAACACATGTCAACAGTCGCATGTCTTCATCTTCATTCAGTGGGTTGCCATCAAGGACAACACTCTGCATCATATTGCCAACAGCATCTCCATCGAACGAACACCCTCCGATGGCCTTTGCCCAAATCGACGGCTCATACGCATATCGCTCGGCATCCAACGTCGAAGTTTAACGCGCGATGGCGCGCTTGAATGGTGGTTTTCTGGAGGTCCACCTTTCCACGCGTCAAACTCTCTATGGAATCACTCCTCGACCCAGAAGTACCACCTTCGCACCAAAAGCGGTGCGATATGGGCAATCCGCTTCCACAAATCCATTAGCAATTTTGAATAGTGGCTAACCAGGGTTCACGTCGGGGTTTGCGTTTGCCTTTGTATACCCCGGTTGTTAAATCAGGTTCGGACTCTGGTTGGGAGTTCCAATTAACGACAAACGATTGTAACTTACTTTGTTAAGCGGGATTCTATTACCATTAACCAGAGTTAAATGACCATGGTTTTCACAGGCTTCTCTACTCGAGAAAATTGAGGGAAACAATAGACAGGGACAGGCAGAATCTATACAATGGTTTGTTCCCGTAGATACATATGCACAGAGTTCATCACTTCGCAATTAAACAACCTCTCGACAATTAAGGATTCAACACGATTCTGGGGTAAATGCGCACAGAAACTATTTAATTGGAAGCAATTGTAACACACAGAGTTTATTGCAGAATCTCCTCTCTTCTTCCCGTTTTTTTTCCCTTCTTCTACATTCGAGGTTTTACAATTATATATATAAACCTATGACTCTTCAGTTCCTCTGAGAGGACCGTTTCAGAAAATCAATAGTCTAATTAAAACAATTCAAATAACTGGGATATGACAAGTAGACTAACTAAGCTATTCAACTTCTACGACTCTAACTGATCTAATAATACAATCAGCTAAGGTATTGACACCTAGCAGTGATAATTCGACTGTTTTCAAACCCTCCTAGCCACAACATGTGGAAAAAACTCCTACATTGTTGGCTAGTGTCTAATGCCCCTGCATCACTTGAGAAAAGTTTTTGAGAAGTGTAGGAAATTTGGATTATCTTTGAATCCCAAGAAGACACTCTTTGGTCTCCAAGAAGGTAAACTTCTTGGCCATATAATTTCAGAAGAGGGAATCAAAATAGACCCTACAAGGATAGATGGCATATTACAAATAAACCATCCAAGAAGCCTCAAAGAATTACAATGTTTCATTGGAAAGATTAAATTTTTGACAAGTTTTATCCCAAACCTTGCTGAGCTATTAAAAAACATTACAAACATGCTTAAGAAATATGTAGGTGTAAAATTGACTTTACCAGCTAAGCAATCATTCGAACTAGTCAAACAAGCTCTTACTCAAACACAAGTCTTGATTAGTCCAGATTTCACCAAAGACTTTTATATCTTTTCTTTTGCATCTGAGCATACAATAGCTGTAGTTTTACTTCAAAATAATGACTTGGGGCAAGAACAACCAATATCCTTCTTTAGTAGGGCCTTAAGAGATGCTCCTCTCAAATATAACATCATGGAGAAGCAAGCATTAGCATTAGTGAAAGCATTAAAGGACTTTAGAGTCTATGTTTTACACTCTCACATAATTTCTTTTGTTCCACATACTGTTGTCAAGGACATTCTAAGTCAAGACCCTGATAGTAAAAGGGGAAAATGGATTGTAACTATTCTTGAATATGACTTAGAATTCAGGCCCACCAAACTAGTTAAAGGGCAAGGATTAGCAAAAATTATGGCTGAGTCTAACTTCCAAGCACTAGACATGAATATGGTAGATGTGTTGGAAGAAATAGAAGAATCTACTACTCCTTTCATTGAAGAAGCATTTCTGAATTCTCCTTGGTATGCTGACATTATTTATGTGCTTTTATATTTGAATGCCCCTCCTTCTTTGTCCAAAACTAAAGCTTGATTTTTGAAACAAAAATCTTTGAGTTATTGCATCTTAGATGGGGTATTATATTTGAAAAATTATGTTGGAATTTTGCTTAAATTTTTACTTGAAGATGATGCAGGAAAAATCATGCATGAGCTACATGAAGGAGAATGTGGAGGACACCTCTACTGGAAGACCATAGCAAACAAAATTCTTAGATCTGGTCATTATTGGCCTACCCTTTTCCCAGACACTCAAAATTTAGTCATGTCTTTCCATAAGTGTCAAATTTTTTATGGAAAAATAAAACTCCTTCCTTTACCATTACATCCTATCAGAGTTGAGGCACCTTTTCAACAATGGGGTTTAGACTTCATTGGGGAAATTCACCCATCTTCCTCAGCCCAACATAAGTGGATCCTCATGGCCACTGACTTCTTTACCAAATTGGTCTGAAGCTATACCCTCTAGAAATGCTAATGACTCTGTCATTATAAAGTTCCTTGAAACAAATATCCTATCCAGATTTGGTTGTCCCAGAAAAATCATAACAGATAATGCTGCTGCCTTTAAATCTAAGAAAATGGTTGATTTCTGTTACAAATACCACATCACCTTGGGTCATTCTACTGCCTACTATCCCCAAGGAAATGGATTAGTTGAATCCTCCAATAAGAGCCTCATCAATATCATCAAAAATCTATTGGAGCATAATCATAAATCATGGCACAGTAAGATGGTTCATGCCTTATGGGCTGATAGATTAACTACAAACAAGTCAATAAATATGTCCCCCTATCAGCTGGTCTATGGAATGGATGCAGTCTTTCCCACCTCATTAGAAGTTACAGTCATGAAACTCCTTCAAGAAGTGCAGATTGAAGAGAATGATATGTAGAGGAGAATCAAACAAACAATTCATTTACAGCAGACTAGGGAAGAGGTCTATGAAATAACGCAGTTAGTCCAAGAAAATATCAAGAAACTATTTGATAAGAGGACTAAGGTAAAAAATTTCCAAGTCAGAAATGTTGTTCTTAAATGGGATTCAAGAAGAGAAGAAAAGGGAAAAAATGGCAAGTTTGAGAACTTGTGGAAAGGGCCCTATATTATTCATGCTCAGAGGGGTCACAATGCATTTTTTTTTGAAATAATTGAATGGAGAAGATCTATATGGAGGTACTGTCAATAGAAGGATGCTAAAGCATTACTTCTGCCAAGAGTCATGAGTTTCAAATAATTTTATTTTTCATTGTAAATATCACAGTCTGAACATTGCATTCAAAGTTAGAAAAATAAAAATACAAAAAAAATAGAATAGAGAAAAGAGGGCAGATTGTAAAACAAGAAACATACAGCCCCATACCAAAAAGAGAAAAAAAATCTAAAAGTGTGCAAGCTCAAATGCCACTCCTAAAAAACACACTCCTAGTTAGTCATACAACCTAATCATGACTAATTAGTTTTAAATTTTTTGCTGATAGGTTAGTGAATAGATCAACCAAACAACATAATCTTGGCTTATCAGTAAGATAGATTATGTTAGAAGAAAGAAGGTTCAAATATGCTCAAAACCTGAACCTTTGAAAGTGGAAGAAAACTGGTTTAGACAAGCTCAAAACTTGAACCAGTATGAGAGAAAAGACAACTCAAATAAATTCAAAATCAGAGTTGAAGAGATGGTGAAGGAAGCTTTAATTTTTCAGATCTTAAGCATTCACATTTTGTTTTAAATTTTCTGCAAAATAACAATCTATGTGCAGCTTGTTTTTATGCCATAGATAAGCTACAAGTTAGACTGTTCAATCCTGGCTTGTTTGCTTTTAAATTTCTGTTTTTGAATTTAGAGAATGAAAGTCTGTCATATAGTCTAATCCTGACAGACAGTAGTTAGGTAGAGAAGCTTATGAAATCAACTGTTTAAACTGAGTTCATGGAGAAATAAGGGTAGACTTAGATTAGTTTTTTGCTTTTCAAAAGAATAAAATGTTGTTGAAGAGAGTTTTCCAGTCTAAATGCACTCTAAAAATAACAAAAAATGTTAGTATCACTAGGAATGGGTAGGTAGACATGTTGTTTTGATCGAATTCCATTATTTTAAATTGCTGCAGAGATCATCACAAGAAAGGTTGCTGCTCAATGGATTAAGGCACTGGTTTAATGAAAGCCAGAGATTTGCAGCTGAGGTTCTAGAAACCTAAAGAACCAGTTGTCTTCCCCAAGTGGAGCCACTGTTAGCCACTGATAAATTCTGTTATACCAAGAGGTGGCTAATTTTTTTCTTCAAAACTCCAAGAGATAATTCCCCTTTGAGAACCTATCATCCTTGAATTTTTTATGAAGATAACTAATAATTTAGTTAATCTTCACTGCTGTTTCCCTTTTAAAACTGAAAATTCTGCTATTTGCCTGAAGAAAAAGACTGCTAAAAAACCCACTTTTCCCTTCATTTTTCTCCTCCTTTCATTCATAATTAACCTCCATTTTTATCCCCTTTTCCCTCATGAAATTCCTCCATTTCCCTCATTTCCTGACTTTTCCTTCATAAATCCCCTTTAATCAGGTTTAAAACTCCTTTTTAAACCTTATTGGAACCCCCAAAATCCTTTGGAAATCCTTAAAAAATCATAAAAAACCCACTTTTCCTTATAATAGGCCTAAGCCCCCTTTGGCTAAGCCCCTAAACTACTTCCCCACCATGTGACCCGGGCCCAGGACCAAGTGCTTAAGCCTCAGGTGCTTATTGCAATCGGAGGTTTTATGGTGGGCACATTTCTTTGTTAAAAGGAAAAGTTCTGATGCGATGGCCTTTTGTTCTATTGGCCGAGCTGCAATGTCAGTCGTCGATCTTTACAAGATCCGACGGTCAGTGCTAATCGCATCGTGCCTCGTTGCCTATCTCCTTTACCCCTCCAATTGAATATTGACCATTGATCTATTCCCAGATCTAACAGCTCATATTTCATTGCATTCCAAAACTTCTATGCTGTTTCCCTTTTCGCTCCTCCGATTGGCGACCTTCCGATGGTTTCCCAACCGTCGATCTGTTCTGCCATACCCAAATCTGACGGTCCACATTTATCTGTTCCAAAGCCCATTTTCCTCCGCTTTTGGCCCTCAGATTCATTCTTAACCATCGATCTCTCCAAAGATTTGACGGTCCACATATAATCGCATCGCACATTTCTATGCACCTTTCCTCTCCCCCACCAATTGGTGACCCCCGAATGGATCTGGGCCATTCATTTCACTCATCTGATGGTTTATATCAATCCTCAATTCCTTCTGTTATTTCTCAAATCCCGACAGTGTAACCTCTTCAGCGAAGATTCATCGTTGATCTCTGCAGATCAACGACCCACGTTTTTCCCGATCTCCGCCCAACCCTCGCCTCATATTTTATTCCATTAACCCCAAGATTAAATCTGAGCCATTGATATGTTTCATCCAACGGCCCATATTTAACCCGATATGCCCAACTCCTTTGGGTCCTACCTTTCCCTAGATCAAATCTTCGCCATCCATTTCCATGATATGACGGTCTAGATTAAAACCACCATGACCTTGTCCCACCTTCTTTCGCCCGCGCATCTTGTCTTATCGTGCTCCAAACTCCACTGTTGGATCTGCCCACCCTTCATCCAATGGCTAGGGACCCATATCGCGTGATTTCACATCTGATGGTTAATGTTTTAAATTTAAGCGATATGGGCGGTTTTAAAAGGCCACGTGTCAGCCATAAACACATATCACATTCAAAAATGCAATACCGCCTTTCTCCCTTTTCATCGCTCGAAACCGGAAATTTCTTCAGCCGAAACCACCATTCCCATTCCCGTTACATTTTATCGTAATATATCTCTGGCGTTGATGTATGATATCTAACAGTCCCAGTTCAATCTCACCTTTTAATTCATCGCCATCCACCCATCCTCCAAGGGACTTTACAAGCAAATCCCCACCGTTGATCTCTATAGCTGATCTAATCCGATGACCCAGGATCGTTCGGAAACCCAAAATATCATTTGACCCTTTTTCACCTCTGATAATGTTTTTCCCTATTTTTCCTTATATTTTTTGTCTTTTCACTATGACATTTCCCTTCCGCCTTATAAAATCTTGGGTTAATCTCGACCGTCAATCAACATGCATCAACGACCCGGACTTAATCTCCTGCACCATTTATCTAACCGCCTCCCTATTTGAACCAGCGAGCAATCCTTGCCATTGGATGCTTTCATCCAATGGTCATGATCTAACCTAAAACCTCCAAAGAAGTTTTTACCCAGCCACGCAGGATTTTTATAACTTTTTGTGTATTTTGCAGGTTTTTAAAAGTTTTTCCCTTGTTTTAAAAGGAAATCAAAGGCCGGGGATGAAGATCCCCCAGGCCTTTATTTCACAAAGAAAATCATTCCGGAGGGTTCCAAATTATATTTTATTAGTGCCTCATGAGTACTGATGCCTTTATACAACCTCTGCGTGTCTGCGACAACAATGGAAACACAACAAACACCATAGCCGAGGAGTATCAGTATCCATGGATAAAATGAAAAGAAGAAAACCTGTTCGAAAACTGTTAACATAGTTTTGGAAGGATTAAGGCATTAATTCGAATAATCAAAGACCTGATCCACAATTGAAGAAAGTTTGAAGACTAGAATTAGGCTTAATTAATCCTAAAACACAGAACTCAAGTAAATTAAAGGTGTTTAGGTTAAAACAATAATATCTATTAGTCCGAGAAGCCTCCACTGCCACATCAGAGGCTAATTGAATATTCTGTAGCTACCAAAAGACATCTGCAGCCTCAAAGCAATCAAAGAAGGCCTAGTTATTGCCAGAACAGAAGATATTTATCTAAAGACAGCTGAATAGTTATTACCAAAGAAAGAAAAAATTCTCAAACTGTCAGCAGAGTTATTAAAAAGATAAGAAATAGGCCTCAAAGTCAATCTTTTGCCCTTTGAGTTTAAAAAGACAAAAAAAGAGTAAATAGACAGAATCATAATTCAATGCTCTCCTGCCTTAGGCCTTGCATGGTTTTCGAGGTTTGGAGTTGCATTTAGTGTAGAATTTATTGCATTTTAAACCTAAGGCTCTTCCACCTCCTCATTTATTCTATAAATACTTCTGAAGAAGATGAGATACATGTTGGTTGATCACTAGTTGTAATACTGAAACTCTTTGAAATAATACATAGTCTGTTGAAGTTGAAGAAGAAATTGAAGTCTTGGAAGCCCTGATGATGTTGTTGCATGCTCGTTCTTGAGAAGGATCTATCATTGGATCCATGAGCTTGGCTATTGGTGAAGTATTCTGAATTGTTTAATGTTTTCTCCTGTTTTCATTTTGTTCCATAATTTCTTACTATAGTAGGATGAAATTTTTAGGCTAAGAAATGACTCTTGGAAGCACCTTAGACCTGTTTATCCTTCACTGTTTTATGTTTTATTCTACTGAGGTATTTTAGAGTATTTAATCACTCTCTTTAGTCCTCATGCTTGTTTATTTCTCTAATAGTTCGAATAGTTGGTTTCAGCATGATTTATGGTTCTCCCTACTTGTCTGCTGCCACTTAAAGGCTGTTATTGAAGTCTCCCTTTGAAGTATCTTTGTTTATAGTGAGCCAAGGAGGTATGTTCTGATCATGCCCTTTGTCCTTACTTGAACAGTTGTTTTAAAGGTCTTTATAGTTGTAATAATAGATGTGTTAGGTGTTCCCTCTTCTATGACTGCAATTATCAGTGAATATTTTATGTTTTCTAAGTCATTTGAAATAAAATATTTGAGGAAATAGGGTGTTCCCCGAATCTTAGATTTCATTTTAAAAGTTGTTTTGAAGTCATTATTTACTTAAAGTGTGGTTTTTAGAATTTATGTTTAGCCCTATCTATCAAATACCTCTTTATTGTTCAAGTCATGTTTTCAAATTCCCTTCGTTGAGCCTATTAAACTTCTCTTTTCTAAACCATTAATGCCCATCTCATTCATAAACTAAAGGATCCTGTGGCCAAGTTATATTTTCCCTTTGATATCCCATATCCATTGATAAGTTTGTCATAACCTCTTTTTGACTCCATTGCCCAATGAAACTGATACTTCTTCTTTCTACCTACCTTTCCTAGACCTTCCATATTCTGCTATATCAATTCAACCAAACAAAAAAACAAACACTTGCACTTAATAACTAGTCTAAAACCAATACTCAAAGCACACAAGATAAACCTTTGCAAAAATAAATAATTTGAGAGATCCCTCTATGAGAATAGGAGGACTAGATCCTGTAACTCTAAAGATTGGTTTGATGTTGCCTTGACTTCTGATTTGCCAAACTATCAAAACACGGGAGTCCAATAGGGTCACACACTATTGGTATTTCTTGGGAAATTTTGGCCAGCATAACAATGTGATCACCAATTATTCATCTTATGGTGGCTTTATATAGGGTATTTCAAATCCTCCTTCCCTCCCTTGCTACATTGTGGATGGTGACCCAAGGGAGAGGTATGATTCCTTTGTGTGCTCCAAATATTCCATTATGTACTCACACAGTGTCTAAGGAGGCATTGGTGGTTGTCCTTAGGCGGCTTCAAGTAAGGAGTAACTTGTGCTTTGCTTTATGTGGTCCCAGATAGTGAAATTTCACCACTCTCAGGAATGCGTGCTTATTGGGCCAAAAGGCGCGCAGAAGGCACTCTTCTTGAAGAATAATGCACACAATCAACATTTAAGGATAGTTCAAATTTGATTTACTTTAAACCTTTGAGATTTTAAAATACTTTTCGGATCCTGTAATATCTTCCAGCCCTGTAAATCCTTTGGCTTGACATTAATTAATGTCATCTTCTGTTGTATTATTTTCTTGTGTTAACAATTTCCCCCTAATGTTTGAGGTCTAGGAAGGACTTTATAACCGAAATACATTATAGTTTCTTTTCTATATCGTGTGTAGAGAGAGAGAGAGAGAGAGAGAGAGAGAGAGAGAGAGAGAGAGAGAGAGAGAGAGAGAGAGAGAGAGAGAGAGAGAGATCTTTGTGAAGCCTTGGGTTTGAACACACCTTGCACTGTTTCCAAGAATGACAAATTCTAAGGGATCCCTGCAAGCAAATACAATTTACAATACATATACAAAATTTCAATGAGGCAGGCATGTCCTATGCTCGTGATGCTAGGGCTAGTTAAACAAAATTCACAGATGTATATTTTGTCATGCCACTCGTATGGTAGTGATGCTGGCAGTTGTTGACGATGACTATTGACACCCTCAGGGGTGTTTTTTCTTTGACGGTAGGCGGAATGTGTTACCCATATGTGTAAAATTGGTATGGCATATAGCTACACAATGTATGCATAAGTGCTGGCTGGTACCTTCCCATGTAAGCATTTTTGAAAAAGACGCTTATGGAGGCATGGGTCTTCGACAGATTTGATCAAAGTGAAATGGTTGTAAGGTACGATACCATCTTGACATGAAAGATTTTATCGGAGTTAGATGTCAGGAGGATTGATGACATCTGTGGAAAATGATGTCTCCCACAGTGCCACACAAGGATACCCCTTTGCATGGGGAGGGGTGATCCATGGTACCGCTTCCTTTTTAGAAAAGAGGTGTCGAGGTCGACAAAAAGGAAGCCTCAACCGAACCATGGGTTACCGACCTAAGGGGTCGGGGACTTGGATGTGATGGGTTTAACATAGGCATGTTGGTGAGTGGTGACTGAAAAATGATGATGGGAATTCAGTGGCCTGAGGTTAGAGTCTACTTAAACAGCTTGGTGGTAGTCATTGCTATTTCTGGAGGGGAAAATCCTTGGAGTTGGTAAGACTTCCAGGGTGGGTGTAAAATGACTGTGAATGTCATGATGGTGCATGCGTGGGGGTGAAATATTCTGACCAAGGGTGTTCAGGGACTGCTACCATGGGAGAAAAGATGAAATGCGAGGGTGAGGAGACGAAGTGAACCATTTGCAGTCTTTGTACACTTACCAAAAGAATAAAATAATAGGGTTTGGTTTGTACAAAACACACAGACATGTACCCCAAAACATAAAAGTGTTCACTCATTGATGTTGTGAGGAAGGTGTTTTGCTGGGGGTGGGGGTCCCATTGGTTGGTATCATGTGCAGGGTTGATGAAGCGGATGAAAAAGTATCGCAGATGGGATTATGCTGGTGGAGGTATGGTGGGCCAAATGCGAGGCGCGGTGACACGCTCTTGATCTGATTTGTACAACCTGGTCGTCTGGGAAGGGGTTTTCAATTTCTATAGTAAAATTGACCTTATGCATTATGAATGGATAAGCACGAGGTGCTTCCCAGACTGAAGTGGTATGGCCATGGCGTCACTTATGTTTGTGATATATGGTCTACTGTGGGTGACGAGCACCATGGGGGGGAGGCTCTACTGACCAACGTAGATTTTTATCATGTGTAGAGTGAGGTGATGATAAACATGGTCGAATATGAGGACCCTATGGTTTATTTCTGGTGGAGAAATGATGTCAGGATATGAAAATCTCTCTGGGACTCTATCATGTTGGGGGTAGAATGATTCTTGCTCTGGAACTTTCAGGAGATAACATTGTGGACGGTTTGTGGGCTTTTCCTGCAAAAACAACTACCTCAAGTGAAAGCATCTTATTTTAATCAAATATTATTGAAAGGCATGAGCTTTAAAAAGAATATGAGAGAGGGCATACCTCTCGGCCCTGAAAAAATATTTTTTCTGGAGAGCGAATGTGTGGCATCGCTTCTATTCATCATGGGGTGCTGATTATGGTGCAACTTACGGTTCGGAGAATGGACCTTTTGATCTCTCATTATGGCCCTTCGAAGTTTTTTAAAAGGGTGATAAATAGGTGAATATGGCCCCGATTCAATTCATTTGTACTTGCTGAGTTTTCAGAGGTCAGAGGACTCTGCAAAGCATTTCTTGTCGTTGCGGTCAGCCAGAGTACCAGGGACTAGAGAGACTATGCCGAGGTAACCTCCATGATATCCTGCATTTTAATTTTTACAGTTTGATGGTGCCAGGGTCCATATAGACTAGGTTTGTACAGATTCTGGGTGAGTGCAAGGCTGGGTTCCCTGCTAGGATGGTCGATTTCCGGTAGGTGGAAATCGTTCCTACCACAGAGGTGCCTGAATGTTTCCATTAGAGGGCATGACTCTAGTGTGTGATTTTGGCTAGTGCAGATGGTACACGGTATCACTGAGCCAACAGAGTAGATAGTGTGAGATTCTATGCTACTTGTCGTTCTTGATGTGGATGCTCGGAAAGGGTCTGGCATAGAAGATGTTGTCTTCTGCTTCCATTTCTGTATTTTTGGCTTAGGTGTGTCTACCTCTTTGGTGGAGTGTAGACTCAACGCAGCTCGTACCGCTCTTAGCTTGGGGAGATGTACACTCTTAAACATATGGTGAAAGTGTGAACAAATTTGGCAATAAGTACGTGTGATCTTCTCTTGGTTTGAGAGGAGTTTTTGAGGGAGAGAAGAGACTATGTGGAAACCGTTTGCAAGAGACTTCAGTTCTATGCATTAGTTGACTCGGTGATCGTTCATATCACATAGGCCGCATGTTATCCTAGGCTTGGTCGGGGTTGTGCTTTGTCGGTGTGTTGTCTTATCTTGCCTGATACACCATTGTGGGGGTGGGGACATTGACCCAGAGATGTACTTTTTATGCTAGTCCTGGAGTTCATCCTGTCTCTTCTCTATGGCATTATTCATGTCGATGGTGGGACGAATTTGTGAGGCATAAGTACAGTGTTGGCTCATAATGATTGCCCTGACATATAAGGCAAAATATCCTTGATATGAAGGTTCCTTCAAGTTTAGTTTGAGGTCTGATGGGGAACTAGCATCGGAAAGCTGCTAAATCAGGGAAATGGACAGCTGCATGGTCTGTCTTTTTGCATAACGTACATGCTGGTTGTCACTGTGAAGAGCGGTTGGGGGTAACTAGGGGTTTCTTGGTGGGCTGTTCTTCAGCCGTCAAGAACATGATGGATGCGCTCATCTCATATGCTTGGGTCATGGAGATGCTCGTGGACACGGATTCCATGTCATCTTCTTGGGAAAGGAAGATTATGGTTGAGCGAAGGCTAGCGAGGGCTAGCCAGAATCGAGGTATGTAGTGACAATTTTCCAAAAGGTGATTGTTAGTGCATAACAGATATGTGAATTGTGTTGCCTACATTCCCATGTAATAAACACTTTCAATTGGATACCATCTATGGATGAGCTCCAGGGCCACCCACTCTTCAAGGAAGTGACCACGTTCATTGCATAGTGTACAATGTATAATGGGCATAACTAAGGGTCTTTCTACAACCCTTTGTTCCTCCTATAAGTATAGGATGGTATGAGGTTCATCGCCAACAGACTGGATGGAGGGATCCTCTTGATAGGATCGCTCGATCACATGTAAGGCATCCCTATAACATGGTATATCTGGAAAATGGTGGTTATAGTGCCCATAGTTGCTGTGGAGAGCGCATGCATGATTGGTACATAGTGCTTTTCCTTTACCTTTGGTGGTAGGTTCCTTTTTATGGGAACACGACGTCACGATTTCTGTTTCAGAGCCAAGGAGTGGTTTTAATTCATCCAAATCCGGACATATATGGGTAGGATGACCTATTATGTCACATATGGCGCAGAATAGTGATTCCAGGTGAATGGCGGGGGTTGCCATCTTCTTTCCTCTCTTCTCAGTTTTCCTATTAGTGATCACTGGTTTTGTAATGGGAATTTCCTTTGCAGGGGTGGTCTCAATTATTTCTTGGATGGGTGAAGGCTCCTTGAGACTGAGGGGCTTCAACCCTGTGGTAGTAAAATGGGTGGCTCCTATTCTAGAAGGGGGAATGAGGTACCAAACTGGTAATTCCAACGATATGTTGGGTAATACTAGTGTTTTCAAAACCTGTTGGGAGACAAAGCCAGCTCGGGGGTAGAGGAAAGGGGTTTGGGAGGTGGCGTAGGATAGAGAGGCTGCCGTGGCCAATGCCTTGGTGTCATTACTGCTTGAGTCCATGTCTTGACTAGCCTCGGTGCTTGATGTGGACATCATGCATACCGGATTTCCTGTGACATTGGGTGATGCCTCAGGGATAATGGGAGGATCTTTTAGGAATGACCCTAGAATGGATGAAAGTTTGAATTGGACAGGGCCATGTTCATGGTACCATGAAAGACCATCCAAGATTGTATCTACATAGGGTAGAATTACATCCGTGTTGATTAGGGGACACTTCTCGCTATGTGTCAGCTGGTCTAAAATAATGATGCGACCCTCGTGGGGGAACATCATAATGCGAAAGATGGAGGAGGCTATGGCAGACATGGCATACATATAACTCCATTCGAGGAGTATGTTGTAATCCAAGTGAGCGTCCAAGATTTCAATGTCTATGTGGATCGTCTTTTCGGCTAAATAGACTGGGACACTTGGTAGAGGCTGATGGGGGTCGAGGGGTGACTGTCATATGATCGAAGGGTGATGACTGAGGGTTTTAATTCAGGAGAACCTAACTTCTGCCAAAATGTTTTTGACATGATGCATGTGGATGTGCCTTTTTCTATGACACATCGGTGTATGGTGATATTTTTCACTGACACTGATATCTGGAAGATGACCATGGAAGGAAGTCGAGGGGTGGCTTTGTCTAAGTCAAAAGGCATCAGGCGTGAATTGGCAGGGTCGATAGTGCCTAACGCGAAAAGTAGGACTTTTCGTTGTTTTGGGCATGATTGCAAGACTTCCAAGGCTGACATGGCAGTGGGAGATTGTGCTAAATTGTCCACAATGAGATAATTATGGGCTACTTTGGAGTAGTTTCCTACTCTCCTATTAGGTCCCTTTTCCATCTTTGGCAATGGTTCTATAGGCATATTTGAAATGGTCAAAGGTGTAGTTGGCACACTGGTACTTTCCCTTGACGTATTGGTGTCTGGTGGGGTGTCGTAGTTGTGATTCTGTGTTTGGAAAAACATTTCTTCTCTAGTCATGTATATTTCAAGGTTGCTTTTCTAGAAATTGTCTGTATTTTGCTAGTGAGTGCTTACCATCCCTTGGTTGGGGAAAGGTTCTTGCATCACGACTGGTTGCTGGGAAGGTCCTCCTTGTCTTCGGTCATTCTATAGCTTTTTTAGCTCATGGAGATTGGGACAGTGGTGAGTATAGTGCCCGTACTGACGACATATCAAATAAGAATGGTTTGTTCAAAGAGGTGGCCTTTTTCTCTATCATTGGGCATTACTTGGCTCCTGCTTCCGATTCTGGTTGGAGTTACCTCCAGCCTGGGATCATGGTGGGTGTTGTTGGTTGCTGCCCCCTTATCCAGGGTTCCCTTTTGGCTTGTTTTTGGATTTTTTCTTTATCACATTAGGAAAGTAGTTCTACTAGTTATATTGGTGTGTTTGAATTTGGGATGGCTGCACAAAGTTCACCTGTGCATTGTTTTGCATAGGTGGGTCGTGTGCGAGGGAATGAGCGTAATTCGGTCCCGAGTTTGCACCTGACTGTTGGAGGGGAGTTCTTCCGTCAGATTTTATTTCTGTGTAGTGATTCCCCTGAGCCGGAGGATAAGGTCCTCCTTAGTGATACGCTTGCACCCTATTAGTCAAATTTTGCTGTGGCATATGGTGACTTTGAAAACCGGGTTGAGGCACGTTCTGGGTAGAACTATACGTGTAACCGGGGTTTTGAATGTTGCTGCCTAGGTAACCCTAGGTCATTGACCCAATTAGCCCATTTGAAGAGTTCGACACACCTGGAACTTCTTGATAAGTTTGTAGGCACGGGGCATTAGGTAGGACGTTATAAATGTATCTTGACTGCGTATAAATCAGCTCAAGCTTTTGGGATTTATGTTTGCGTCCTCTTCGGATTTGGGATTCTGTTGCACCACATCCTTTGAAATCTCTATTGTAAGAGTTTTCAAGAAAAATTCTAAGAGGAATCGGTCGTCAATTTTAGATTTACATAAACTATGACGCCACCTCCATTCATGGAGATGGTCCGAGATATGGACGGCGGGGGTTTGTCTAAAATGAGTCAGTAATTCCATTCTGGAATCATGGTGAATGGGTAACTGAAAATATGTTAGGAATGCGATAGCAAAGGGCACTAAAGGTTCAATGTGAAGTTGAGGGTTGCTCCACGTACCATTTCACAGCCACTCTAGTGAGAGTGCGTTGAAATAATCTCAATCGAATAGTGTCGTCAATGATACTATTTGATGAGCACCACAGGTGAAAGGTAATGACATGATTACTTGGGTCTTCCGCTTGCTTACCTTTAAACTTTGTTATATCTGAAGGGAGCTTCATGGGCATGAGAGGCCATGTAGGATCATGCGTGATTGGGTCATTCGTTAGTTTGGTTAAATCGGGTAGATTCAACGAAGCTAAGAAAGGTGATTGTGAGGTTGATGCCATTGCAATGTGTGAAGACACGATGTTCTGGTTTAAACGAGGGTTAGTCTGCGACGTACCCTGTTGTGTATTCAGCTGGCTTCCCGTATGGGATGCACTCCTCTGCCCCCTGGGGGTTGTGGGAGGAGTGGTATGTGGTGTGGTGTTGGGAGATCGATTAGGGTTCCCAACTACGACTGCCCCAATAAAGGAAGAACCAATGATGGTGGTAGTGTTTCGTCTTTGACGCTTGAATGGCGAAAGACCTAGAAGCCCTCCCAGTAATGGGGGGAGGTCCAAAAGACGCCTGGATCAATGAGGTTCCGTTGGGACTTGTTAGCCCCTTATAAATTTCTTGACAAGCAAGCAAGGGGCTAGTTTGTTCTATAAGCCTGCAAGGAATGCATTTCCCTTGAAAACACATCATCCTTGCAGCCTTTTCAAGTTCCCTACCTTGTGACTGTTTCCCTCCGCTGATTTAAGTCAATAAGCCTTGATGATAAAGAATTATGCTTCAAAAGGCTTTATTTCACCCCTTGTACCCCTGCATTTTTTCCCCCATTCTATCCTTATTTTTCCCTTACTTCTAAGTCCCATTTGTTCCCCCAATATCCCCATCAACCTCCTAAATTCATCCAAAATATCCATGAAGTCCCACCCTTGCCCTTTGTTTCCTCAAAATTCCCCTCTGTCTCTCTATCGTTACCCTCCTAGGGCCTCAAAATGCATTAAAAAGGGTTAAAAACTCACTTTCGAACCATATAATAGGCCTTAGCCCCCTTCAGCCTAGCCCTGACACCTTTTCCTCCCACAGAACCCAGCGCTGTGACCGAACGCTAGCCCCGAAGGTGCTTGTCCCATATTTTTATCGGGCGCATTCTCTGTTGGCAATATGATGCAGAGAGTTGTCCTTGATGGCAACCCACTGAATGAAGATGAAGACATGCGACTGTTGACATATGTTGTCCTTGATGGCAATCCACCTGATGAAGTTATTCTTGACCTGATGGACTTGGTAAATGATGTAAATCTGATATGAAATGATGTTTGTTAGCAATATGATGATGAGTGTTGTCCATGAATGGTAACCCACTTGATGAAGATGATGGCAACTTACTTGATGAAGTTGTGCTTGATAGAATATGTCTTGATGAACCTGTTTAAAGATAAAAATCTGATGTATCTACAGAGAGTGCAGTAGGTAATGAAGAAAGGAATTCAGAAAGTGTTCAAAGTATGATGAAAAGAGTATGTCTCAAGGCATACGCGGATATGTCTAGGAGAAGTCGCGTATGCACGCGGAAAAGAACGTGCCAAGTAGCGTATGGGCTAAAGCGCTCTAAAAGTGCAAAACCAGGGGTAACCACCATGGTATTGACCCATTGTATTGGGTAATGATCCGCCTAATTGACCCCGTCCAGGAATACCATCGGAAGTAATGTGGTTTTGGCTCATGGTATTGAAAAAGGGTAAACCTATATAAAGAGAAGCAATTCATTATGCAAATCATGAGTGTGGGAGCAAGATGTCTGAGCTTGAATGAATACTTCTCTGTGAAGCATATCTGTATGGAAAGGGTAAAGGTTTGATGATAGATCTGAATCTATGGTGCTCTAATAAAGAAATTATGAAGAAGGGAATCTAGATCTGGAATGTATTTGTATCTGCTAGATCTGTTTATGGAAGGCTTAGATCTGAGATGAGGTGAACAACTGTCTGAAGTAAAAGGGTGAATCTGAACTAAATATCTGATCTGAAGAAGTATGCTGGTCTATAATGGTTGAAAATATATACGCTAGTTCGCCACAGAGGAAGCGCGTATATACGCGGCTTCGCTGAAGAGAAAGCGCGTATGCGCAATGAAATTGGATCTGTAATATAGTATACGTTGGTTTGTGTAAACGGAAGCGCGTATATACGCGACATCAGTGAAAGGAAAGCGCGTATGCAAACTAGCGTTTGTTGAAGCATGGGGTATGAAATATCTGATTTGTTCTGCTATATTTCTGCTATCTGATCTGTGTTTTCTGAATTGATAAGTATCTGTTGGTGATGTATTTTTGAGCTTAAAAGTATGGAGTGGGTCCAGTCTGAAAATATGATGAAACGTGGCCTGCAAGTGGTGTCCTAAAGGAAGCTTTGGATCCAGTGTGAAAATTGATGAAACGTGGTCCATAAAGGTGCTGAGGGTTGTAGCCTTCAGTCAGGGGGTTGTAGCTCCCTTCCAGGTGAGGCTGGTAAACGAGATCAGGGGGTCGTAGCTCCCTTCCAGGAGAGGCTGGTAAACGAGTCAGGGGGTTGGAGCTCCCTTCCTGGAGAGGCTGGTAAACGAGCGCAGGTGGGTGCCTGCGTGCTGGTAGGAGTCTGCGCCAGCACATATGTTGTAAGATGTTTTCTCTATAATAAAATATTGAAGGCTGAGCAACTGCAGCGGTGGTTTTCTCCCGACTTGGGTTTCCACCTAAAAATCCTGGTGTTCATGTGTGATGCTTTGTGTGATGGTTTATTCTGTTCTTTATGCACATGTTTAATGTTTATAGAACATCTAATAAATGAATGATGGAATGATATAAGTGAAGAACTAATGGCATAATTAGATCTCTGTGTATACGCGAGTTTTATGAAGGATATCCGCGTGTATACGCTAGTTGGCTTCAGCAAAGTAGTGTATGGGTTTTAGAGCATGAAAAAGTGAAAATTTTTGAGTATGCAGTAAATACTGATTCACCCCCCCCCCTCTCAGTATTTTTCCCAACAATTGGTATCAGAGCAGGTTCTTCTGCAGAAGCTTGATCGCTTGAAGGAGATCCGTCGCAATGGGAAGTCAAGAAGGAGTGATGTCTATAAAGCCACCTCTATTCAATGGAAGCAATCTGATATTATGGAAGGTACGAACAAAAGCATATTTGCAAAGTCTTGGTGCCGATGTATGGGCAATCGTGGAAGAAGGCTATCAATATCCGGCGAGTATTCCTACTGATGCGGCTGAAAGGAAGAAGTATGAAATCAATGCCAAAGCAGTGAATGTCTTATTAGGAAGCATGTCTGAATCAGAATTTGCTAAAGTGATGCAGCTACATTCAGCAAAAGAAATATGGGACAAAATCATTCTGAGCTATGAAGGAGACACAAAGGTAAAAGGTGCAAAACTCCAAACTCTTAGAATTGAATATGAAAATTTGAAGATGCATAGTGATGAAAGTGTTGCCAGTTTCTTTCTTCGTCTAGATGATATTGTAAATCGGATGAAAAATTTGGGTGAAACCATAACCGATACTACTCTGGTGGAAAAAGTCTTAAGATCCTTGACTTCAAAATTTGACTCTAAAGTTTCAGCTATTGAAGAAAGGCAAGATCTGTAAACTCTTACTATTGTTCAATTACATGGTATTCTGACTGCTTTTGAAATGAGACAAGGAGGTCCTTCTCAAATCAAAGAAGCTGCTTTTAAGGTATCTGCAAGAGGAAAATAAAAGGAAGTTGTCAAAGATTCCAGCTATATATCCGATGAAGAAGAAGCGAATTTCGTGAGAAAACTCCAACTAGGAATTGGAAGATTCAAAGGTAAGCTTCCCTTCAAATGTTTTGAGTGTGGAAAAGTTGGTCACTATGCTGCTAAATGTCCTTATAGAGAAAAACATGGTAAAGGGAAACAATTTGAAAAAAGGAAGAGTTATTATGCAAATGAAGACAGTGATGGGTCATCTGATAGTGAGGAAGAACGTGAAGAAGATCTTAGACTTCTCATGGCATTTGAACAAAGAGAAGAAAACGATACGTTTGTGGATGCTCTAGAGAACAATGAATTTCTTGAAGTGTCCAGTAAAGATGAAGAAGATTCTGACCAAGATCTGAAAGTGCTCATGGCTAAGAAGCAAAAGAAGAAGGCTACTCGAAGAAAGGAGATCTCTCAGAAATCATGTATAGTAGAAATTGAAGGAGATAAAACAGGTATTAATCATTGCTCTTGTATTTTACTTAACTGTATATGCAAAGGTTATGATAGTGAAAGTGACAGTATGGATCTAGAAGATTCTGACCAAACGCTACAAGTGCTCATGGCAAAGAAGAAAAAGAAGAAGGCTACTCAAAGCAAGGAGGTGTCTCAGAAAACCTGTATAGCAAAGATTGAAGAAGATGAAGCATCAAGTAAGAAAAATGAGGAACCTCTACAATCATTTGAAAAGGAAGGCCTTGAAGCAGAAATCATATCTCTCAAAGAAGATCTGGAAAAATCAAATAAGAAGAATGAAGAGCTAGAACAAACATGTGAAGAAAACGAAAATTGGTTGAAAGAAGAGATCCTAAATCTGAAGGATCAAGTAGAAGATGGAAGAAGGAAAGAAGAAAGCATGAAAAAGCAATGTCAAGCCTTGGAGGTTGAGGTAAATATTCTCAAAGGTAAATTAGAAGAAAAAGTTAAACTTTTGAGGTTTCAAGATAGTACTAACACTTTGAACAAAATTCTAAGTAATCAAAGGTCTCCTGCTATCAAACTTGGTCTTGGTTTCCATGAAACTGTTAAAGGTGAATCTAGCTCACAAGGAAATGCTAAACATTCAGAGGATGTCAATGCAAAACCTGAAGTGTTGAAAGAAATAAAAGATCAACCAAAAATCATGAATTCTCAAAGGAATTCATTCAAGAACGTTGAATGTTTTAAATGTCATAATTATGGGCATGTTGCAGCAAATTGCAGGAGCAGATCATTTCAGCCTCAAACAAACAGATTCTACTCAGAAAGGTACTCTGGTTTATTCAAGGGATATTGTTTTTCATGTAACAAGTATGGACATAAAGCAACTGATTGTAAAAAGAGGAAGAATAGAAATACTCATTATGATTCTTATGTTTATTTCTCTGGCCACATGAGATGTTATGCTTGTAACAAGTATGGACATGTAGAAAAAGAATGCAGGATGAACAGATCTGGGAAAGTGGACAATTTTTAGCACACAGTTGGAAAGCTCAAGCAAATTTGGAAAAAGATGGAGAACCGATCAGAAACGTAGGGAATTCTGTCCCTACTGCAGTCATCCGCTTCTGAAGCTGACTTTTCTTACTGACTGCAGGAATGATGTGGGATACATTATGAGATTTAGTAATGTATCATCACAGGGGGAGCAATGCATGATGACTCTCATGGTTGATTTGATTATTCTGGTTATGTTTACTTCTGACAGCGCATCTGATGTGGAAAGGACAGGAACAGGAGGTACAAAATCAGGAGGAAATGAAGGAAGATGAAAATTTCTATGCTTCACTTTCCATACGCCGGTTCTATTGACAAAAGTCGCGTATACACGCGAGTTCCAGCAGACACAGTCGCGTATGCATTGATGATAAGAGAATTTATATGATAACTGAAGATCTGGAGCAGAGGCTCAGGGGGAGCATCAGTCTGACTGTTAATAACTATATTATTGACTCAATATCAGCTTAGTTTCTCAGTTCTAAATAATGATGATATGATACATGGTTTCTTGTGTTGAAGATTGTGGATGGGTCCTGTTTGCTTGTTGATGAAGAGTATTCATGAGATGAAAGTCCTATAATTCGGAGATAAGGGCAGCCCATGTAGAGATTGTTGCTGATGACTTGCTGATGAATGTATTCAGGTTGCACAAGTTAAGATGGAGCACTGGTTCAGGGGGAGCAGCAGATTGAATACTAATGATTGCATTGTTGGCAATATGACTATCTATTCTTTGGTTTTTGTGATACTCATGCTCAAATGATGATGACTTGGTACATGGTTTATTATGATGAGATTTTGAGCCCTGGTTGCTGATAAGTATCCTTTGTGCTCACACATGGATGAGTTGGATGTCGTTTGAATCAGAAATAAGAATAGATCATGTAGAGTTTGTTACTATGGTTGAGATCTTTTGCCTACATATGTTACTTCATGTTAAATCTTGAAGATCTTAATGATATTGGACCACATGGATTATTGACACATAGTTGAAGATGATGTTCTAATCTCACTTGGAAAGAATGTATTGATGCTGCAAAAGAAGCTGAAAGCTTGGGTACTAATGTGATTATGCTACAATCATTGGATGACACTTGAAGACACAACTACATTGTTCTATATATCTGTATTCCAGGGAAGCATTCAATTATCTCAGAAAGAAGCTGAACACTGTCTCTGCATCACAAAGGATCAGATCTGGTCAAAATATAGAAGATAGTATTGGATACGTGGGTTTCCTGAAACACAGTCGCGTATATACGCGAGTTCCTGCACAAAAAACCGCGTATGTCTGATTGCTGACAAATTTATGCTTGAAGTCAGCTCTCTTCAGCACAGCTGCAGTGCTGTTTGATTTCTCTGATACTGTTTGGTATCTTTGGTGGTGTTCCAGTTCTCATAGTTCTATTTCTAATGTTTTGATAAAGATGCCTTGATGATTTGTTGGTGAAAGTGTTCAGGATGCACAAACTAAGGGGGAGCCTTAGTCATATGGAAAGGATGCTTGGATGCATAGATTCAGGGGGAGCATTAGCTTTGCTATAATGCATTGTTGGCATTATGATGGTTCTGAAATATGTTTTCTTTCTTGAGGACTTTCTGGTGTTGGTCATAAATGGTCATATTTGTTATTTGATGAAAAGGTCTTGTTGAGACCCATGATGTAAAATTGTAATATTCAGTCATGTAAGGACTTGTCAAATTTGTAAACCCACTTGGTTGGGTAGCTGATTCAAAATGTGTAAACCCACTTAGATGGGTACTTGAGTCTCATGTGTAAATCCACTTGGTTGGATATTTGATGTAAGTATGACTCATTGGTGATAGCAATTTCATAGAGTCATGTACTTCATTGAAAAATATGTTTGAAGATTCAGCATGAAATCAAGGGGAGCTTGGTCACTTCAGTATATATCAGATCTACAGAATGATTCTTCCACATGAGGAGAAAAGGGGGAGAGTATGTTGCTTTTTGATCCGCCCTTTGCCCTTGATGTCAAAGGGGGAGAGTGACATGGTGTTTGAATGGTGTCAAAAATGGAGAGAGTAACATGGTGTCATTGTATTCTTAATGTACCTATCTGTTGTGGTAACCAAACACCATCGTGGTTGCCATCAAGTCCAAAGGGGGAGATTGTTGGCAATATGATGCAGAATGTTGTCCTTGATGGCAACCCACTGAATGAAGATGAAGACAAGAGATAGTTGACTTGTGTTGTCCTTGATGGCAATACACCTGATGAAGTTATTCTTGACTTGATGAACTTGGTAAATGATGTAAATATGATATGAAATGATGTTGTTAGCAATATGATGCTAAATGTTGTCCTTAAATAGCAACCCTCTTGATGAAGATAATGGCAACATACTTGATGAAGTTGTGCTTGATAGAATATGTTCTTGATGGACTAAAACTGATGTATCTACAGTGAGTACAAAAGGAAATGAAGAAAGGAATTCAGCATGTGCTAAATATATGGTGAAAAGAGTATGTTTCAAGGAATACGCGGATCTGTCTAGGGGAAGTCGCGTATGCACGGGGAAAAGAACGTGCCAAGTCGCGTATGGGCAAAAGCGCTCAAAAAGTGCAAAACCAGGGGTAACCACCATGGTATTAACCCATTGTATTGGGTAATGATTCGCCTAAATGACCCCATCTAGGAATACCATCAGAAGTAATGTAGTTTTCGGCTCATGGTATTGTTTTGGCTCATGGTATTGAAAAAGGGGCCCATGGTATTGAAGGCTCATGGTATTGTTTTGGCCCGTGGTATTGAAAAAGGATAAACCTATTTAAGGAGAAGAATTTCATTGTGCAAATCATGAGTGTGGGTGCAAGATGTCTGAGCTTGAATGAATACTTCTCTGTGAAGTATATCTGTATGGAAAGGGTAAAGGTTTGATGATAGATCTGAATCTATGATGCACCAATGAAGAAATGATGAAGCGGGATATCTAGATCTGAAATGTATCTGTATTTGCTAGATCTGTTTATGGAGTGATTAGATCTGTGATAAGGTGAACATCTGTCTGAAGTAAAGGGTTGAATCTGAACTGAATATCTGATCTGAAGAAGTATGCTGCTCTATAATGATTGAAGATCTATACACTACTTCGTCGCAGAAGAAGCGCGTATATATGCGGCTTCGCTGAAGATAAAGCGCGTATGCGCAATGAAAGATGTACTGAGGTATACGCTAGTTTGTGTGGACAGAAGCGCGTATATACGCGACATCAGTGAAGTAAAAGCGCGTATACAAACTAGGGTTTGTTGAAGCATGGGGTATGAAATCTCTGATCTGATCTGCTATATTTTAACTATCTATTGTTGATGTTTGACTATGCTTAAATGTATGGAAAGGGTCCAGTCTGAAAATATGATGAAACGTGGCCTCCAAGTGTTGTTCTATTGAAGTTGTTGGATCCAGTGTGAAAATTAATGAAACGTGGTCCATAGAGGTGCTGAGGGTTGTAGCCTTCAGTCAGGGGGTTGTAGCTCCCTTCCAGGTGAGGCTGGTAAATGAGATCAGGGGGTCGTAGCTCCCTTCCAGGAGAGGCTAGTAAACGAGTCAGGGGGTTGGAGCTCCCTTCCAGGAGAGGCTGGTAAACGAGCGCAGGTGGGTGCCTGCGTGCTGGTCAAGTCTGCACCAGCACATATGTTGTAATATGTTTTCTCTATAATAAAATATTGAAGGCTGAGCAACTGCAGCGGTGGTTTTCTCCCGACTTGGGTTTCCACCTAAAAATCCTGGTGTTCATGTGTGATGCTTTGTGTGATGGTTTATTCTGTTCTTACTGCACATGTTTACTGTTTATAGAACATCTAATGAATGAATGATGGAATGATATAAGTGAAGAACTAATGGCATAATTAGATCTCTGTGTATATGCGAGTTTCATGAAGGATATCCGCGTGTATACACTAGTTGGCTTCAGCAAAGTAGATTATGGGTTTTAGAAGAGTGAAAAAGTAAAATTTTTGAATATGCACTAAATACTGATTAACCCCCCCCCCCCCCCCCCTTAGTATTTTTCCCAACAGGGGGGAGCACCCATCCCCCTACTGTTTTCTATCATAAAGGAGCCTATATGCACTCTAGGTGTATGAAGGGACCCCAAGGGTGGGAAAGAAGGTCTACCAGGGGAAGCTTGATCAGAAAACACCAAACCCTAGGTGATGGCAGTGTAGTACATTCGGCTCTGCTCTCTCTCCATCATATTTCAAAAATACTAATAAGCATAAGAGATTAATATTAAAAACCCAAGGAATTAAGTCTCCGCATGTGGTGCCTTCACTGCATTTCTAAGAGCTGAGGGATTCTACGTATTGATGCACCAAAATGGTCCTAGGAGGGGGTCCCGAGGCTACTCTATCTCCTCCGCCTGAGCTAGCAGCTTTCAGAAAGCTAGTTTTTGGCTGAAACAAATGACCAACAAGCATATAACAATAGAAAGTCGTCAAAATATTGGATTCTATCCCCATAGTTACTCTGCTGATAGAAGACCCTTGTAGATCGACATTGAATCTTATGGAGCATGGGCTCATTGGCTAGTTCACTAGGCTGTGGCCTTTGCCCAAATTCATTGATTCCTGTATGCAATGGAACTGGTGTCCATTAGTCAAAGAAGGAATCAAAATATTCTTGGTTGGTAAGGGCTTCTTCATTTTTGTCTTTGAATATGTGGAGGATAAAAACCTTATATTTCAAAATGGTCCATATTTCATGGGTCCCTAGGGTCTTTATCTGAACCAATGGACCCCTGAATTTGACCTGTCTAAAGATGTTCCATCAACGGTTTCAGTTTGGCTTTGTTTGCCACACTTACCTTTGCACTGCTGGAACCCTAAATCTCTAGAAACCATTGGAAACAAATTCAGAAAATACATAGACAGAGAAAAAAGGAGAGACCAATACTCCTGTGCTAGAATTTGTGTTGAAGTTGATATGGAGGAAGGCCTCCTGGAAGCTATTAAGCTCACGGTAGCCAACTGGTCACACGTTCAAGAGCTTGATTATGAGCAACTCTCATTTAAATTTTGATATTGCCATGGCTACAGACACTTTGCTAGGTATTGCAAAAAGAAAAATGTGGAGGATCCCGAGAGCCAACATGAGGAACAATGGACTCAGGTTTAGAAAGTTGCTTCATCCAAACAGACCAACATAGATAAAAGGAAAAGAAAGCCATTTGGGAGTGGGTCTCCTTCCTTAGAGTTTGATGGGGAGGAGGGTATTTCCCCTCCAAGAGCAGAGGCATCCAAAAATCCCTTTCAAAATCCTTATCACCCATGAATAAATCCTCGCTACAGCTGATATCAAAGAGGCCAAACAACAACCCACATCAACAGAGGAAGATAAAAGGAAAGAAGAAATAACCACTCCACAAACCATAACTCCCCAAGGAGCCTCCAGCCATCCATATTATGCTAATATGGCAAGAAATAAGTCTCTTGAGTCCTCTTGTTCATTGGAGAGAGAGACCTTTAAGAGGCCCTCGAAAAGGGTCGGGAGGAAGTCTCATAGAAAGGCAAGAGAAAAGGAATCCGAGAAACAAAAAATGCAAGGCAGCCAGTCGACGATTGAGATGTCTATAAGTAGAAACATAAGAACCTGACCTTCCAAAGGAGGGTATGGGCACCATTCTGCAAGTAAATAATGCATATAGTCTTTTAGAATTACCAAGGCTTGGGGAATCCATTAAAATCTTAAGCTGTTAATAATCTCCTCAAAATAGGATCCCCTAAGATCCTCCTTCTCTAAGAGACTAAAATTGAAGTGGCTACCCTTCTATATCTCAGCAAAGAGAAATGGAGAACTAAAGTCAGAAAAGAAATAAGTGCAAGGGGTAGTTGTGGGGGGATTGCCACCCTTTGGTGGATGAAAAATTCCACCTATAAATCTTCTTTGAAACAAAACATTAGATCTACACCGAACTTAAACATCAAGAAAGTAAGATCACCTTTTCCATCTTTGATATTTATGTACCAGTTCTCCTTTCTAAAAATATGGATTGTTGGCAAACCTTATCATTTTTTCTTGATGCTTACTCCCCCAAGAACATTATTCTTGCTAGAGATCTCAATCTAGTTTTTGAACCAAAGAAAAAAAGAGGGGGATCTACAATAAAGATCATATCCTCCCATTAGCAGAAGAGTTGATCCAAAAATGGGACTTGCTAGATTTCAAGCCAAAAATAGGGCTCTACACTTGGAAAAACAATAGAATAGGGACAAAGCATATATCAGCCGACCTAGAAAAAGTTATTCTTCAGAGCACCTTTCTCTCCGAAAAAAATATTATCTCCACTAAAATTCTGCCAAAGCTAACATCTGACCACAAGCCCATTCTTTTTCAGTTAGAAGAAGAGGAAAATATGGGGCCAATCCCTTTTTGGTTCAGCCCCTCATGGTAAAAATGGTATGGTTTATGGAGACAATCTCGATGGCTTGGTCCACCCCTGTCTCTTGTTCGCCTAGTTATGTGTGGGAACAAAAACTAAAGGCCACCAAATCTGCTCTAAAAGATTGGATAAAAAATTCTTCAGAATCCCCGTTTAGCCTTAGAAATCAGGCCAATGAGCAATTTTTCAATCTACAAATGGACTTGGAGCAGCAAGAAATAACCCACTCTAAAATCCTAATCGAGCATGAGGTCCAACTCAATGCTCTTCACTCTTTCTGATTTGAGGAAGAGTCATTGAGGCTAAAATCTCATAATCTTTGGCTCTTGTCGAGTGACAAAAATTTTGCCTACTTCCACAAGAAAGTTCAAGCACACCTCTTTTGAAATCACATAGCAATAATTACCTCCTTTGATGGGACTATATACAAAGGAACATGTGAGATCAAAGAGGTGGCAACCTCTCAGTTTCAACAGTTGTTCAAATAAAATGGAATGGAAAATGAGGAGGAATTCCATTACTTTCTCGGTCATGTTCCAGGATTGGTTAATGAGGAAGATAACTCAAGCCTTCTAAATCCCTTCACGGAAGAAGAAGTAAGCAATGTCATATGGAAAATGGAGCTAGACAAATCCCTAGGATGCGATGGGTTTTCCATACAATTCTACAAAATCTACTGGGATATCATCAAGGTATATTTGTTTCCAATGGTAAAGGGCTTCCTCCAAAAAGCCAAAATGGGATGAGGTACAAACTCCACCTTCTTAGATCTTATTCCTAAAGAAGCAAACCCAGTGTTATCTGACTACTTCAGGCCAATCTCACTTTGCAATTCATCTTACAAAATCCTCTGCAAGTTCATGGCGAACAGAATCAAGCCTCTACTGGAAAATCTCATCTTCCCCAGCCAAGGAGGGTTTGTCAAAGGTAGGAATATTATAGACAGCATGGCCCTTGTGTAGGACACTATTCACTCCATCCATCAACGTCATGAGAAATGGATGCTTATCAAGTTGGATATAGCGAATGCCTTTGACAAGGTAAGACACTCTTTTCTCTTCCATTTTCTTTCCTCTTTTGGCTTTAGTTCCAAATTTATAAGATTAATAAAATCATGTATTGGAGATCTGTGGATTGCCTCTTTAGTAAATTGCAGGCTAGCTAGCTACTTCAAAGCAATGATAGGCATTAGGCAAGGCTATCCACTATCCCCTTTCTTGTACATTTTGATGGAAGACTCCTTACACCGAAAGCTCACAGTTGAAATGGGATCTAGGACTCTTCTTGGCATCAAGATTTTTCAAGGTGCTCATCCTATCAACCATGCCCTATTTTCTGAGGAATCTCTGCTCCTTGGTGGTGCCTCCCTCAAAATTGTAAGGGCCTTCAATGAAGTAATCCATAGCTTCTGTAGAGTATCGAGAGCTTTAGTCAATAAAAAGAAAAGTGTTGTGTACAATTGGGGGATAGATTAGAGAACCATTAACGATATTTCTCATGCCCTTGGCTTCATGGGATTTTCCTCCTGAGACAAAATCAAGTACCTTGGTATGACTTTATCCTTGGGTTTCAATAAGACCCTTCAATGGGCAGATTTCCTTGGTAAAATTAAGGAGAAAATGAAGTATTGGGGAGGACAGTGGCTCACAACCGCTAGGAAGTTGATCTTAGTGAAATCTGTTTTTTCCTCCCTTTCGATTTAATAAGAAATGTTTTTATTGGCTCCTAAATCAACCACTGGACAACTCTCCAAGCTATTAATAAATTTCCTCTGGCAAAGAGGAAAGGGGAATCAAAATAAATTCCACTCGGTAACCTGGGACATTATGAAAATACCATTAGCTTATGGTGGTCTTCAGGTTAGAGGCCTCGGGCTAGCCAATCTGGATTTGGGTGGGAATATCATATGGAAAATATTCTCCAATCATCGCCATTCTGTCAGTCAAGTTCTAATAAAAAAATATATGCTTGGGCTCTCTTTGTCCAACATTGAGGAAGGAGCTTCTTGGAAAGGCTCAACCCTGTGGAGGATTTGTAGTAGAGGTTGGGATTTCTTCAAAGAGCACTTGTATAGGATCTCTGGAAATGGGAAAATAATCTGCCTCTGGGAAGAAAAAATCATGGCTTTCTAGCCCCTAAATATTGACAACAATTTCGTTGAGCTGCAGGACTGCTTAAAAAATCAAGGTTTTAACACTTTAGCTGACATTTATTCTTGGGACGAAAATGGTTTATGATTAGATTTGTCAATTCCTCGTCTGCCTGATAGGTTTCTTCCTCAGCTGCGGCTCTTTCTTTCTTCGCTCAAAGGCATGGCTCTAGTGCATCTGCGTGCAAAAGATAAGTGGGGTTGGGGTCACTCATAAGTTTAATCGACGTCGCAGGGGTTCACCTCCCTCCACCATCAGCTTCCATTGTTATCTCCTACACTATGGAGAAATGTTTGGGATCAATTCAGCCTCCCCAAAATCAATTTCTTCTCCTGGCTTCTCATGCACATGAAGATCTTGACCGGGGACAACTTGGCTAGAAGAGGGATAATCAGCCTCAAAATATGTACTCTTTGTTGTTCGGCCCAGGAAAATATTGAAATTTTTTTCATTAACTACCCATTTTCTCAATAAGTATGGAGGTTTGAACTACTCGGGCTTAATGCTCCACCTCCATCGCAGTGTTGGACATTGGGTTCAACGCTCCCCGTGTGTTTCGCAACATGGAATAACCGCCTCTCGTGGATCCTAACTCTGGCAATTGTAGTAGAGACTAATGCATGCGGGTTTTGGTCTAACATCAATCGTGATTCCAAGAAGTGGTATTAGAGGGAAAGGTCTCGAGTTCGAAACTCACCCGGCTCGCGTTGTGGGGGGGGGATTGTTGGACATTAGGTTCAATGCTCCCCGTGTGTTTCATGACATGGACTAACCACCTCTCGTGGATCCTAACTCTGGAAATATTAGCGGAGACTAATTCCTGCATGTTTTGGTCTAACGGAAATCGTGATTCCAACACGCAGATCACAGTAGATAATATTTTCAACTCCTCGAAAGAGCATTCTCCTCATGTCTTGAATAAAAAGTCTGCGTGGTATAACATCTCGAACACTATCCCCAAATATATTTTCTAAGAATTGTGGCTAGCAAGGAATGATGTTATCTTCAACAATAGTAAGCATCTCCCCACTGTTGTGTCTTCTAAAACCAAGGCCTTGTTGATTCAGACCATGGAGAAAAAACCCGATAAGGAAGACAGTGATCTCCTTCCTAAAGAGATAAGCTAGCTGGGAAAGCCTCTGTAGAGTGCTAGCAGCAATAAGATCCCCCCTCGACCTTTCTCCAACCCTGAGTGAAGGCTTCGAATCACTGATCTTAGATTTAAAAAATGGTTGAAGAAACATGTCAAAGACATGATCTTCTTTGATGGAGCCTCTAAAGGAAATCCAGGGATTTCTGGAGTAGGGGGAGTAATCAACTCCTGAGATAGGCACAATAAATTTAGCTTCAATTGGGGCCTTGGACATAGTACAAACAACAAAGAAAAATGTTTTGGCCTCCTTCAAGCTTACCAGATCGCCTAGGGATATGGAGAAAAATACATACTTTTCTTTGGAGACTTGTAAGTCCTAATAAAAATATTATACAATGATAGACACTTCAATAATCCTGATCTCAACAATACCCTGTAGAGACTCCGAAAAGTGTTGAAAAACTTCACCTCCTACTCCTTTTTTCACATATTGTGAAATATAAACAATGAGGTGGACTCTAGAGAAAATATAGGCTGCCTCTTAGCCCAAGGAGACCTCACTAAAAATGAAAAAGCTCCTGTTTGGGTGCCTATTCCATAAGGTTGTACCTCACCAGCTCAGTAAAGTAGAACTTTGTTCCACCAGATACTGTGGAAAACGAAAAATGTAACAGTGGTTGTTAGGCTCGGGCCCAACCTATGTCCATAAATCAAAATTATATCCATTTATGTTAAAAAAAAAACCAAGGAATTAATAAACCCAAGAGATTATTAATATTATAAATTCAAGCTTTTATTAATATTACAAATCTAAAGTATCAATAAACCGAAGGGATTAATATTATAAAGCATTATAATTAATATAATGAACCCAAGAAATTATAAACAAAAGGGATTATTAACACTAATAATCCCAATGAATTAATAAACCCAAGGGTTTTATTTGTTGGAAATGTTGTCATTGATGGCAAAGGAGCACAAAGGAGTAGCACCTGAACCAACAATAAGGAAAATTAGAAGACACAGAACAGAGGCAACAGAGAGGTAGTAGAGGTCAGGGGTAAGGAGCAGAGGAAGAAAATGTCGAACAAGATTGAATATGCTGTGCATTAATTGTAATGTCTAGCAGTCAGGGGTAAGCAAAATGATATCAAGAAATAGTGGAAGTGGTGTTTTTTAATTAAACTATGTTGAGGAATTGCACAGCGAAGGCAGAAGTCGAGCATTAGAGGTAGAGATAGGAAAAGGTTGAGCGGAAGCAGTGAAGGTAGAAGTAGAAAGGCAAAGGAAGAGACAGAGACAGAGCCGTTATCGTAGAAAGGTAGAGGCAAAGGCAGAACCATTATCGCAGAAAGGCAGAAGTAGAGGCAGAGCCGTTATTCCGAGAATCACTACACCAGCGGGTAGACACATAAACACAATTCCTGGAACCATAACCTAGACGGAAGGATACATAATATTCTGGGAATCTTAACCCAAGTGGAAAAGTATATATATATATAAATCTTATTTCGAGAATCATTACCCAAGCCGGAGGATATATATATAAAATTCTAAGAATCATCACCCAAGCCAGAGGATATATATATAAACCTTATTCTGAGAATCATTACCCTAGCTGGAGGATATATATAAGGTTCTGCACAAGATTAAATGACTAAAGGTCCCATTGTTCTATTTTTAAAACAAACAAAGTAATATAAGGTGGGAACCTTATGAATCGCATCAAAGAATATAAGGGCAGTGGAACAGGTTAACAATAGGTTGCGATTGCGATTGAAGTTCCGGACGCGATAGGTCTATAAGTTATGATTTTATAGATTTGAGTTCTGGTCTAATCGCATCGGCACATTTAAATGAACAATAACCAATCACATTGGAATTAAAGTGGAACATCAGAACATCTCAATGGAAGTTGCGATTGTGATTGAAGCTCGAACCCGATGGGTCTATAAATTATGATTTTATTGGTTTAAGTTCCATTCCAATCACATCGGCACATTTAAATGAATAGTGGTCAATCACATCGGAGTGAAAGTAGGGCAGCGGAAGTTGCAACTAAAAGTTTTGATTGTGATTAATCGCAATCGGAGTAATTGCATCGCATTAGAGTAATCACAATCGGAGGAGGATCAGAGTAATCAAAATTAGAACAAAATGACATAGCGGAACACGGTAATAAAGCTTGCGATTGCGATCAATCGCAATCAGAATTCATTGGAGGAGGCTCATCGCATCGAGGAATAGAAAGAGCTTGGCAAGTGGGGTCCAACTTCTTATATATATATTGAAGTCTGTGTTTTAACGAAAGTTGGGATTGATAAAGCGTTGGTTAAATCAAATTCGAAATTGATAAATAAAATTAAAGTGTCGTGGGTCAGATATGATATTTGGCTCAATATAAAGTCTTGACATGGGTTAACATATGTGGAAAAACGAGTTATACTTCAAGTTCTAAATGTAAGCCGAACCTTGTATAAATGAAACTGTTTTCTGAGCATATTATTGTTATATGCAAAGGATAAGCTTTGGGCTTATGATATATTGAGTTGTAATCCAAAGGCACAAGAGGATCTCTAATGTTTGCGATTTCGATTGGAAAGAAAAATAAGGCGAAGACTATATATGAACCAATATATATATATATATATATATATATATGTATATATATATATATATATATATATATATATATATGTATGTATATATATATATATATGTATGTATATATATATTTATATGTATGTATATATATATATATATATGTATGTATATATATATATATATATGTATGTATATATATATGTATATATATATATATATGTATATATATATATATATATGTATGTATATATATATATGTATGTATATATATATATATATGTATATATATATATATATATATGTATATATATATATATATATATGTATATATATATATATATGTATATATATATATATATATGTATATATATATATATATATATATATATATATATATATATATATATATATATATATATATATATATAGTGTGGGGCCATCGTATCGGCATGAAGGCTGAGAAGTGGAACATATCAATGAAGTTTGTGATTGTGATCAATCGCATCGGAACAATCGCAAAGGGTGTAATTGCAATTGGAAATCATCGGAGGAGTCTCATCGCATCGGAGCACAAAACAAAGTTCAGATGGTGGGCCTGAAAGGGCATTTTATATGTTAAACAAGATTTTACTACTACATCGAGAGTTGATTTAATTTGTATTAAAAAGGCAGCTAAAGTTGTGTTATATATAAAAGGCGTTGTTACAGATACATACTAATTACACCACGATAGTGCACATATCAAAACGACTTATTATTATTGTGCCGAGAATCAATTATCTTGATGTGAAAAGCATAGTTACAGATGTATGGCATATGGCCACTACCCTGTGATAGTGAATAAGGAAACAAACAGAGCCGAAAAGGAAAAAGACAGTCAAAGAAAAGACAAATGCACAGTGAGCCAAGAGGCTAAATGAGTGAGCTGGAGTTTGCATTGTAATTGAATGTAAGTGATTTTAATTTATATTGTTGTGATGCATTGGCAAGTCTCCGGAAGAGAAAAAATATCCCACTGTAATGATAAATTGGTACCTACAGTTATATTTTCTGAATGAGCGGATAAAAGAGATGAGAAGGCATAAGGCAAAGAGACATGGATGTCCATTTCAAATTCCTAGTAGAATAAAAACAACCATGAAGCTATTTTGTATAAAACAGGGTAATATCCAAGGGGAGAAGTTGACGAATATAGAGTGAGAGAAGAAGAGAGTGTGCAACAGAATTGAAGAGAGTTGAAGGAAATAAGAAAGCTGCAAGAGGTCAGAGAGTGTGAATATAGAGAATGTAATGTATGAAGAATTGAGGAGAAAAGACAAGAAGAAGGAGGAACTGAGTAGAGAAGAAGGAGGGGCTGAGCAGAGATGATGCAGGGATGATATGAGGACTTATGAATAGCAGAAGAGAAGGTACAGAATAGAGCTGATATACAAGGTAAATCAGCAAGTGTTTTTCTTTTGAAAGAGTAAGGAATTTGGAGCTTCCCTATCAAGTTGTAGCTTGATATATGTCAGTTGTAGCTGACTGAGGTTGGAGCCTCCTGTAGGTTGGTGCCTACAGAAAATAGATGGGATTTGGTGCTTCCACATCAAGTTGTAGCTTGATAAAATGTCAGTTGTAGCTGACTGAGGTTGGAGGCTCTTGTAGGTTGGTGCCTGTAGAAAATTGATGGGAGTTGGAGCTTCCTTGCAAGTTTTAGCTTCTAGAATTGAGGTTGGACCCTCCTGTAGGTTGGTGCTTATAGAAAATCAGTGGTGAGAGGGAGTTGGAGCTTGCCTTTGCATCACAACAATAATAAGATGTGGTTTTCTCCCTTTATGGGTTTCCACTTATATCTGGTGTCTCTGTGCATGATGTTTATGTGTTGATCTAGTTTATATCATCTTCTTAATACTTTTTGCTCTCATATTAAGTCTACTATTACATTATATTAATGCTTGCTACTCATAGTCTAATATTACTCACATGTTAAGTTGAACATGAAATGAAAGTGTAAACACATGTTAATGAAAAGGTTTTAAAAGTCCATGAATGTGTTAAACTGATTCACCCCCCCCCCCTCCCCCCTCTGAGTTTAACTAAGGGTTCAACAATTGTTATGAGAGCCAAGTTCCTTTGGTGTAAGCTTAATAGCTCGAAGGAGATCTGGTTGATTCATGGACTATCAAAATGCGCCCGTGTTAAATACAACAAACTTTTCTGAATGGAGAGATAAGGTTAAAACAGGTTTAATGGCTAATTAACCTGAGGTATGGAAGCTTGTATGTGATGGTTACTGCAAAGACTCACCCACGGTGAAAGAACAACAGAGGAATGCCAAGGAAAAATGTGTGATATATAACAATCTTCATAAAAAGGATCTTGAGTTAATAATGGATTTAACTTCAGCAGAAAAAATCTGGGATAGACTGTATTTCATGCATGTTGTAGACACTGAGGATTGCATTGTCAAGAAGGAGAAGAGAATTAAGAAAAAGAGAAATTCATGTAAAAAAGAAGATGTTCAATCAAATGAGGTACCTGCTAGTGTAAATGGTAGTAAGAGCCATGAAGAAATTACAACAGAAGAAAAAGCCAAACTTGACACAGCTCTGACTGAAATAGAAAAATTGAAGAATGAAAACAAATACCTTAAGAGATTGGTACAAATACGTGATGATAAATAATATAAAGATAGGAAATAAATTATTGGCCTGAAGACACAGCTTGAAGAGACAAAGAAAGTAGAAGACACTCTGCTACAACAAATGAGAGAGAAAAGTTAGGAATGTGAAAGATTGGAAGAAGAAGTAGTGAGCCTAAGAAAGAAATTAGAAAAAGCCCAAAGAGAAATATTAATGAATACATCTCTAATGAAAGGCTTTGGAGAGTTGGACCAGATTCTAAATTCACAAAGGTCACCTCTCATAAAGAATGGGATAGGATATGAAGGAGAAACTAGTGAGTCCAAGGCAGAAGATAACAAGAAAATCATCTTTGTAAAAGCTGTAAAGGAAAATGAAGTAGCTCAGAAGATTCCCACAGAAGAAGAAGCCAACAAGTATAAGATTTGTAAAGAAATAGACAGAATCAAGCAGCAACATGAAAGAACAGAGAATGAGAGGATGAAACAATCAACTGCTAAAGGCTCATATGCTCCTAAGGATGAATTGAATAAATTTGGAAGACGTTAAAGAAGGTTCTTTCCTCCTATGGGAAGCATCACTTGTTTTTCCTTCCACAAACAAGGACACACTGTATCATATTGTAAGATAAAGCAAATCCAGTCCAACCAGCAAAGGATGCAGCAAAAGAGAAGAACCCCTCAAGCAAGCGAATGGAAAAGACAATCCTTCACCAGGAACACAAATTATTTCCATGGCTATTGTTATGCATGCAATAATTTTGGACATAAACTTGTTGATTATAAATTATGTTCAAAGAGGGGAAAAAAATATTACACTCCAGATCAAATGTACTTTGAAAAAATAAGATGTTATGTATGGCTCAAATTTGGTCAGAAAGCAAAGGACTGTAATCTGCCATATACATTAAAGAACTCTAGACAGATGATGGGATCAAAACAAACCAATCAAAACTATGAATCTAAAAGAAGAACAGACATTATGATGAACCCCAATAAAGTCTGGAAGGAAAAGAGAAAGGGGGAGCCTATTATCTCCATAACATAATGAATACATCCTAGTCTCAGGGGGAGCTGCTCTGGGAAACAAATACAATATCCAACCAGTGATAAATATGAAGCAACATCCCAGGGGGAGAGCAGTTCGTATGTAGTCCCCACAAAAGGTAGTCTAAGAAGAGCTCCATGAAATGAGAACAGCTATGAGATCAGGAAGTGAAAGGAAATTCCTCCAACAGAGAACTATCGAGGAAGAAGATTATCTGATGTTTTAATTAGCTGACAGATTGATGGAAGAAGAGAAGGCAACAAGAAGCCATGGTAATAGAAAGAAAACATCAGCGCCTTAAATGATGATCACATTGTGCATCATATTGCTAGAATTGACGATGAATCACATTAAGAAGAATGAGTAAGAAAAGTTCCTGTCATCATTAATATCATTACATCACTCATCTATGAAAATTCCCCTTGGAGGAGTACAGTCAAGTAAGTGATAAATTTCTGAGTTATCGGCCCACGAAGAGTCCTAGGAAAGAAATTGATGATGTCTTCCCTAAGATCACTATGTTAGAACAGTTGAATTGTATGTAAAGAAGCAATGGTTCTGGAGCAGTCCTAGAAAAGAAAATGTTGTGACTTCCTCTAAACAAAATGATAGAAAAAGAAAAATATTAATGAGGCCAAGATCAGATTCAGTATATTGATGATTGTTGTTGAAAATAGTGGAGAGCTCAATAATAGAATTTATGAAGGATGTCTTAATTATGGGTAAATGTGGAAGCTGAAGTGAAACCTCTTCATGGTTTATCAAAGTAATATCAATTGGTGTTTAGGTACAAGCAGCATGCTTATCAACAGATTACCGAGCATTATCAATGGAGCAATAGTATGATACAGGTCCACAAGATCAAAGAACTATGGCAAAAGAACCTCAAGGTAATATTCCCAGTATTATCTGCATTTAGCATGAAAAGGTCAGTAGCAGAGCAAAAATAACATTATCTTGCTTAAACTTGAAGTAGTATATTGAGCACTGAAGCAATATCTTCTTCTATATATATAGTTGCATGCCTTCTTGAGTTTGGTACATGTATATCTTCAAGGCCTCTTTCTTAAGATCAATTACAAAATAGTGCGAAGTCTGTTTGCTAAGTTTTCAATTAAAAATTTTGAATATGCTCATGTGGAAGTTCATCCTGATAGAATAGTCAAAGTATTTGAAGAATAAAGGACTAGCTGTGATTACCATATGAAGCTCAAAATATTTTTTTTCATCTAAATACTACTTCAGGACAAAGGATTTTCTGGTAATAAACATTTAAAGAGAGATTGATTACTGACATACATACCTCCTTATGTCATAAATGAATTGCATGGTTGATAAGTGAGATTGACAAATACATTGAATGTATCCTACCTCAAGGTTTTGTTTTGAAAGTACATTATGCAAGAAGTAAAAGCATTTGATCTCTTAGATAAAATTCTAGTTGATTCATTGATCATATCAGTAACAAGGACCTACAACTATTAAGTGTAATATTATTATTAGCATCCTAGCTCAAATCATCACCAATAGGCAAGAAAAGTGAACCACAACTATAACAGACATATAAGCTTCATCAAAATTGAACAAATTCTGTACTACAGATGAGTATTGTAGAAGAATACATATTCCATCCACAATCTTCCTCACTAGAAATGTATTGGTGCACTACATCAGATAGAGACTGAAGTATATTTGAAGCATTCTCAGTATTTTAGGTTTAATCCAATGATGCATCTCTGATTAGATAAATTTGGTACAATGTGTTCTATGAAGTGTCATTATCCTCACTTTCAGCTTTATACAAGTGAAAGGAGTCAGTGCCTTGGGATTGTATCAAATTGTAGTGTACATTCAAGATCAATAATCCTCAAAAGTGTTCTCTCAACAACTCTTATACACTAGTTTGGAGCAGCAGGGTACAAAGTTAGAAGAAGAAGGCCTAAACACATCTCAGAGAGAGGAAATGCAAAGATAGAATTTACACTGAGAAGATGTGCAACCCTTTGCCATTGATGTCAAAGGGAGAGGAAAAGCAGATAGAGAGAGGAAGCATTGGATTATTGGTGGATGTGTTTCCATCAATGTCAAAGGGGGAGACTGTTGGAAATGTTGTCATTGATGGAAAAGGAGCACAAAGGAGCAACACCTAAACCAACAATAAGGAAAAGTAGAAGACAGGGAACAAAGGTAGCAGAGATGTAGCAGAGGTAGTAAAAAGCTAAGTAAGGAGCAACATCAATCAAGGAGCAGAGGAAGAAAATGTCGAACAAGATTGAATATGTTGTGCATTAACTGTAATGTAAAATAGTCAGGGGTAAGTGGAATCATATAAAGAAATAGTGGAGGTGGTGTTTTTTAATTAAACTATGTTGAGGAATTGCACAGCGAAGGCAGAGGTCGAGCAGTAGAGTTAGAAATAGGCAGAGGTTGAGCAGAAGTAGTGAAGGAAGAAGCAGAAAGGCAA
>CM076575.1:1711458706-1711828706 GCA_034641835.2 Pinus albicaulis | reverse complement strand
GAGGAACTGAGTAGGAAATAAGGAGGGGCTAAGAAGAGATGATGTAGGGCCGATATGAGGACTGATATCCAAGGTAAATCAGCAAGTGTTTTTCTTTTGAAAGAGTAAGGAAGTTGGAGCTTCCCTATCAAGTTGTAGCTTGATAGATGTCAGTTGTAGCTAACTGAGGTTGGAGCCTCCTATAGGTTGGTGCTTCCACATCAAGTTGTAGCTTGATAAAATGTCAGTTGTAGCTGATTGAGGTTGGAGCCTCCTGTAGGTTGGTGCCTGCAGAAAATTGATGGGAGTTGGAGCTTCCTTGCAAGTTGTAGCTTGCAGAATTGAGGTTGGAGCATCTTGTAGGTTGGTGCTTCCAGAAAATCAGTGGTGAGAGGGAGTTGGAGCTTGCCTTTGCATCATAACAATAATAAGATGTGGTTTTCTCCCTTTATGGGTTTCCACTTATATCTGGGGTCTCTGTGCATGATGTTTATGTGTTGATCTGGTTTATATCATCCGCTTAATACTTGCTACTCTCATATTAAGTCTACTGTTACATTATATTAATGCTTGCTGCTCACATTCTAATATTACTCACATGTTAAGTTGAACATGAAATGAAGGTGTAAACAAGTGTTAATGAAAAGGTTTTAAAAGTCCATGAATGTGTTAAACTGATTCACCCCCCCCCCCTCTCAGTTTAACTACGGGTTCAACATTATTAACATTAATTAAACCAATGGATTAATATTATAAACCCTTGGGATTATAACCCCATGGGAATACTAGTAAACCAAAGGGATTAATAAAACCAAAGGCTTATTAATATTATTAAAATTAAATTCAAAGAAATAATATTAAATGAAAGAGATTAATAGACCCAAGGGATTAATATTATTAACATTAATATACCCGATGGATTAATATTATAAACCTAAGGGATTAATAATCACAAGGGTTTATTAATATTATAAAACCAAGGGATTAATTTTCTAAACACAATGGATCAATAAACCCAAGGGATTAATAAACCGAAGGGATTATTAATACTATAAACCCAAGGGATTACTATTATAAACCCTTGGGATAAATATTATAAACCAAAGGATTTTAAACCCAAGGGAATAATATTAAACCCAAGGGATTAATAAACATAAGGAGTTAATATTATAAGCCCAATGGATTAATAAAACCAAGAGATTATTGATATTATAAACACAAGGGATTAATATTATAAACCCAAGGGATAAATAAACCCAAGTAATTATTAATATTATAAATGAAAAATATTAATAAACCTAAAGGACTAACATTAAACTATATGAATACTATTATAAACCTTAGAATCAATATTAAACATTGCGAATATAAACCTTAAGATTAATATAGAAAAACTAATATTAATATTAAAAATCTTTCTATTATAAACCCTAATATATTACTATACATATTATTAAGATTAATAATATTATATGCATTATAAAGTCTTATATATCATAAATCCATATATACTTTTAAGATTAATATTAATATTATAAACCTAAGTTATTAATATCATAAATGCAAGGGATTATTAATTTCATAAATCCATGGGAATAATATTATACCCAGGGGATTATAAACACTATAAATCCAGTGGACTAGTTTTATAAACCCAAGGGATTAATAGAACTAAGGCACTATTAATATTATAAACTCGAAGGATTAATAATGTAAACCCAAGGGATTATTAACATCATAAACCTCTTGGGATTAATATTATAAACTCCTGGATTAATATTATAAGCCCAAGGGAATAATATTAAACCCAAGGGATTATAAATGTTATAAACGCAAGGGATTAATTTTATAAACATAGGGGATCAATAAACTAAACTGATTATTAATATTATAAACCTAAGGGATTAATATTAAACCCTAATATTAATTGATTAAACCTAATATTAGTATTTAAAACTCTAATATTAAAAACCATAATATATTATTATACATATTAGTGACAAATATTATAATCTTGAGGGATTAACAAACCCAAGGGATTATTCATATTATAATTCCAAGAGATCAATATTATAAACCCTAAACCCTAATACTATAAATTATAAACCAAATATTAAAAATTAATATTATAAACCCAATATTAAAAATATCTAATATCATAAACCTAATATTAAACCTTGGTAATGTAATGTAAGAATGTGATGTTAAATAAATTGCAATTTAATGTAGCATTGCTACAATCATTGCTAGATTGATTTTTGTATTAAGGCAATGTTTGTCACAATGTGATATTAGATATATTTTTGTACCATAACATCAAAATATTAAACCCTAATATAAAATCCCACGGTTGTAAATTGTAAACTCAATATTAAATATTATAAACCCAATATTAAAAAACCTAATATTATAAACACTAAAATTAAACCCTAATTTTCTAATATCACAAAATGAATTGAATAAATTATAATGTAATGTAACAATCTTACAATAATTGTTAGTTTGATTTTCATGCTGAGACAACCAACCCAATATTAACCTCTAATATAGAATCAATATTAAATATTAATATTATAAACCCAATATTAAAAATCCCTACTCTTATAAAATTACAATGTAATTGAAATGTAACAATTCAACATTGAATACATTACAATGTAATGTAAAATTTCGACAATGATTGTTAGATTGACTGTCATATTGAGACAATGTTTATCGTAATGTGATGTTGGATAGATTTTGTACCATTCCAACATCACAATATTAAACCCTAACATTATAAAACCCAATATCATAAACCATAAGTTACATAGTATAAAACATAATATTAAACTCCATGATTATAAGTTATAAACCCAATATTAAATCATAATATTATAAACATTATATTATGAACCCTAATATTAAACCTCAATTTTGTAATGTCACAATGCAACTTTGAATAAATTGAAACTTAATGTAACACTCTGAAAATATTTGTTGCAATGCGACATTGGATAGATATTTGTACCATTCCAATGTCACAATGTTAAATCATAATAAGAAACCCAAACATTATGAAACTCAATGTAATAAAACCTAAGATTATTATTATAAAACCTAATATTATAAACCCTAGGTTCAATATATTAAACCCTAGGATTATAAATCGTAGGATTAATATTATAAACCCCTCGATTAATATTGTTAACCCTATCCATCCACTATAAGTCTTAATGGTTAACCATTTCGATGAAGTATGGCTCACAATAAGTCACTTATAGATAGACCATGATTCCCAAGGTATGTGTGGTTCATCATGGTAGTGATGTTAACTATCATTGACTATGATTCCCATGTTGACTATAGTTGACCATGTTAACAATGGTAAACCATAATTAACATGTGCTGATTTACAGATTAATTTATAGTTAAAAATTTATAAATGTGTAGACTAATATATTAATAATGTGGCATTAATGTTATATTAATGTGTAGATAATTACATTGTTAATGTGTCATTAATGTGGATACAGACTTGTACCATTCCAACATGATATTAAAACCTAACGTTATAAAACCAAATAGTAAACCTTAATATTAAAAACCCAATATCAAAACCCCTAATATTATAAATCCTAATATCAAACACCAAATTTGTTATGTCACAATTCGACATTGGATATATTTTTGTGTCATTACAATATCACAATATTAATCCCCATTACAAAACCCTGACATTACAAAATTACATATAATAAACCATTAGGTTGTTATTATAAACCTTATGTTTAATATATTAAACTCTAAAATATTAAAAACTAAGTTTAATATATTAAATCGTAATATTACTAGTATATACATGTTGTCATTGCTACAGCACCCTCCAAATTGTTAGCTATGTTTGAATTTTGGAGCCTACCCACTATCATGTGAAGTGTATCTTTTGGTCGTCAGCTATCATTTTATGTTTTGAAACATATTCTAACTATCCATGTCCCTCCTAAGTGTCTTCAAATCATAAAAAATAGCTATAGAACACTTTTGAGTCATAACACTCTTTCTATTCACAAAAAAAAACTTATGTGTCCCAACTGTTCATGCTTTGCATTTGCACCTGGAGGATTTTTGTGAACTAGAATTTTGATATATATTTCATATTATTGGGTCTTGGATGAGTTATAGTGATGATTTGATATTTTTAAGACTTTATTATACCCCTAACTCATTGCGTTTTTCAATTTTCCACTCTCACATTGTCATTTTTGTTATCTTGCAACACCCTCTTTGGGATAGAAAGCGTGCACTCCCCACTTCCAAAGTGTAGTTGTGACCCCAATATCATCTATAGCTATGCCCTATGCCACCTTGAGGCTACCGTTTCTCTCCTATGAAATGCACAATTGTAGTCAACAATACTCATCTCCTTGTTTCCTACTCTTCCTTCCTACGCTAGTCCTACCTCTTCCTCCAAATGTAGCACACTGCACACTTCTACTGGAAAGTGAGGCCATTCTTTGTGCCTTAAAAGTGTGCCTTTCACCCTATGTGTGGCTCTAGACTTCCTCCCTAGCACATGGAGCAGTCCTAGTCAACAATCCTTGCAACTTTGTCTTCTATATCTGCACCATGCACTCACCTTCCTCCTCCTCTTCTAAAGTTGTGCATGGAAACATATTAGTGAGAAATCCCTTACCCTCTCTCTCCACAAGTGCACTCTACACCTAGAAATCCCCTCTCCCTCTCCCTCTTGCGCACTATAAATCCTCAATTAATACATTGCATGAACCATCATGGAGTAGGATACTTTGGGCTAATGTTTTATTTCCATGAGTGATTCATACCTTCAAGTGTTTTCAATATTAATGGAAAATATGTTTGAGTATATTTGTTAGGATAAGTTATAAAAATATACATTTTGAAGACAAAGGCACAAAGGAACCATGTTTCTACAGTTTAAGGAATGTTGGATCCCGAGGATAAACGTTACCGATGAAGACTACATAATATCTTTATACCCTTTTGAAGGTAGAAGAAAATTACAATGTAAAATATGTGAGAAGTATTAGGTACATAATGGTAGTGTCACCACTTATCAAAGAATTTAATGTTAAATGCCACTGGGGTCCAACTCATTAATGCCAATCACATTCCCTGTTGTCATCACATGATGATGTAATTTAGAAAATATTTTAAATGTAAATATGTGGAGGTCCAAGAGTCACATATGGACAAAAGAGTCATTAGGAAAAGTTAAAAGAAGTCAAAATGTCACGTTAGAAGTAAAAGAGTCATGTGGGTAGTTTAATAGTCATGGGGATATGAAAGCCCATTCCTCTTTTTATAAGAGAAGTCTCATTACTCAAGAAAATGACTTTTCACCTTAGCTTATTCAACTAGGCATTAGAGATATGTTAGTTTGGGGAGAAAGTAGTGGTTTGATGCTCGACTATTGGAGCTAGTGGTGTCTCATTGAGCCAAAACACTTTCATGCATGTATCGTGAATATTATAATACTATTATTTAGATGTTAGTGGTATGTGTTTATGTTCTGAAATACTAAAGAATTGAACTCACTCATTGGATTTGGTGCTTATCTTGTTGAATGTGTGCTGTATTTTTTTTAATAATACTTATGTCTATGTGATTTATTTCACTATATGGTTAATGATTATTTCATATGTATGTGAGTGTGTCTTAATTATAATAATACTATTACTTTTCTTCTAAATACTCTCTTTCTCTTTCGTTCAGTGAAATAACCTTAGTACATATTGCAATTGAGAATTTCACAAGGCTTATTTACTTTCTCATTGAAAAGTACATTTGTGTTGCTCTCTTATGCTAAATGTCGCAACCAAGGAAAATCGTTAAGATAATGGTAGCTGATCTAGGTGGATATTGGTGGCTACCCACATATTCCACTCAGACCACCACCATTGTTTCTTTCAATTTTCCATTTTCCTGAATTGTAACACAATTTACTATTTTCGGTAGTTTTTGAGTCCTGAACATCATGAGCCGTTTTGAGGCCTTAAATGACGTTTTTTGGGCATCAAACCTTCTGCAAATATGAGTCCATTTTGACCTTGAATTTTTTTGTGAGAAATTGTAGTCCTTAGTTAGATATTTCTAATGATGTATCATGTGCGTCTAATGAAGATAGCATGCCAAAGTTACGACCCCAGGAAATTGGTGTACCAATTTACTCCGAGGGGGCCCATATTATGGTGTTTCATCTCTTAGGGTTAGGTTTTTGGATGTTTATGATTTTCCATTGTTTCTCAATAATATATAGGCCTTTGAGAATCATTTTAACACATATTTCAAAGGCCTATATCCACCACATATTTTCTGAGAGATAAGCTACCAATGCCCTAGCTAGTTTATTTCCATTGTCTGTAACCAAATTTTAGTTCTTTAATTAATGAAATGAAGTGTTATTTCTGCCGCATATTTGTATTTATGGTTATATGTGTATTCTATTGTGTTCCTGCATAAATTTGGATTAATCGTATCAGTTCAGTCTACTCGTTCTTGATCCTTCTTTGCATGTCCCCAATGAGGTCAGAGTATAAGGAGTTAGGGCTCGATCTGGTTGAACCTTTGCAAGATCACCCTCGAAAACCTCAATGGTCGTCCATGGGGGAAGAAAAGAAAGAAAAGGGATATGGAGATCGTATCAATATATCACTTAAGGATACCATTGAAAAAAAAGGAATGCGATGATGGATAACTTTGCCCAAATCCTTTAGCGACTTCTCACTGGTGTCACATCTACATCTAGCATCGACTCTAGAGGTGCAACCCCTTTTAAGATACAAGTAAAATTTGAAATTCCCATATTTGATGGCCAAATAGATGCAGGCATCACAAATATATGGTTGAATCTATTAGAAGGATATTTCTGAGTTCATGACTTTTCCGATCGAGAGAATATTATTTTTTCACTGCTCAAAGTCACCCCCCATGTTAAGGATTGGTGGGAAACCTACTATGAGAAAAAGGACAAGGGGGAACCCTCTTTGTTCTTGGTGATAACCACATGGAATTCATTATGAGACACCATCAAGGAGAAATATTATCCCATGGAGAGCTATGAGGATAAGTAAATACAACGGACTACGCTGAGGAAACAAAGGGATCAAGATGTGCATGAGATGATGAATTTGTTCCATACCCTGCGCACAAATTTGGGTATCAAAGATTCGAAGAAACATTTGCTTTTGAAGTACTGTAGTTTTCTGCATAGATACATTTTGGAGGAAACGGAGTTCCTCAACATCTCCTCACTTAGTAAGGCATACCAGTATGCTTCCAAGATTGAGAAGAAATTCAAACAAAAGAAGAGAGACTTTGGATCTGCAAATCAAAAGAAAGAGAAAGGTGCCCCCAAACTACAAAACAAAGGAGAAATCCAAGGCATGGTGGCCCAAGATAACCTGCCAAAACCACAAGGAAAGAACAACAGTGCGAAGCTGAAGAAGGACACAGAAAAGTGGTGTGAGTTCGATAAGAGCTCCACTCACAAAAAAAGTGAGTTTCGAACCAAGTACTCATTGGTGGCTGAGATTAAGGCTTCTAAATTAGATGCATGCTCCAACTCTGAATCAAAACCCAAGAAGGGGAATGACAAAGGGGAGAATATTATAAATGTGGAGCCCAATGCCACCATTTCCACCATGAAGATCCAAAAGGAAGAATTGTAATATCTTAAGGAGGAGGAGCGTCCCTTCCATTCCCATATGTAGGTAAAGGGTTCCCTACTACAGTTCATTTTTGATAATGGGAGCCAAAAGAACCTCATTTTAGCAGAGGCCATGAAGAGGTTGGGCTTTCCGACCACAACACACCCACAACTATACACCATCGGATGGCTTCACCAAGGACAGGATCTCCACGTCAGCTAGCAATGCCACCTTCCCTACAACATCAAGCCCTTCACCGATGAGGTATTATGTGACATTGATCCTATTGATGTTTGTGATATCTTATTAGGTAAACCATACTTGTGGAAGTGACATGCTGTGTATGAGTCCTGGCTTCATGTTGTTATTGTTAATTTGGGAAATAAGTTGTACAGGATATAAGAGGTACCACTGCCTACTGCTATCTCTTTGGTTGCTGCAAAAAAATACAGTAAGCTCATTTCCAAAACCAGGAAATTTGTTTTCCTCATGATCCACCCTTAAGAAAAAAAATAATACTGTGGCCACAAACTCCAAATAGGGCTCCTATACACGACAACAAAAAATGGACAAGGTTTTGGAGGAGTACCGAGACATCTTCACCTCACTCGCAGGGGTGCCTCTGCACTGTGAGGTCAAGCACACCATTGATCTGACCCCAAGTGCATCAATGCCCAATGGACCGATCTATCAGTGCTCTATTCTAGAGAATGATGAAATGAAGAGGTAAATTTTGGAGTTTTTGTAGAAAGGTGACATCTGGCCAAGCTCATCACCCTGTGGGAGCCTAATTGTGTTGGTCCAGAAGAAGAATGGGACTTGGAGATTATTTATTGAATATCAAGCGCTGAACAATATCATTTTCCGGAATAGATACCCAATCCCATAGATTGATGACCTTCTAGACCAACTCAAAGGGGCGAAATATTTCAAGGAGATCAACTTGAAGTCTGGTTATCACCAGGTACCAATCGAACCGTCCAATGTCTCAAAGACTACCTTCAAAGCTAAGGAGGGCCTTTTCGAATGGCTAGGCATGCCTTTCGAGTTGACAAATTCTCCTGGAACCTTCATGAGCCTAATGGATGACATATATTTTACATTCACCAACTCATTTATAGTAGTGTACTTGGACGACATCCTGATATTCAACTAGACATGGGAAGAGCACCTCCATCACATCCAACAGGTCCTCCAAACGCCGCAGAAACACAAGTTGTGTAGAAATTTGGAGAAGTGCACTTTGGGCATGACCCATGTTCAATATCTAGGATACATTATTGATGAGCAGGGGGTGCATGTGGATCCAAACAAGATCCGAGTCATTCGATATTGGTTAGCCCCAACCATAACTTTGTGGGTCTTGCTAATTTATACCACGGGTTCATGTTGGGATTATCTCATATCACTTGGCCCTTGAGTCAAGTCACTAAGGGAGGAGTGACAGAAAATTTATTTTGGTCAGAATCTCAAAAAAAGGCATTTGTAGAATTTAAGTATCACCTCTTCTCTTCCCCGGTACTCACATTACTAGACTTGAAACAACCATTTGAGATCGAGGTAGATGCCTCCGAATATGCTATTGCAGAGATTCTTACTCAATATGGGAATCCAGTGGCATATCACAGTGAGACACTGTCAAACACAGTCCAAAAGTATCCCACTTATGACAAAGAGATGTATTCCATTGTGAAGGCTTGTCGACAATGGAAGCATTACATTTTAGGGAAGGAAATAATCATTCACACAAACCATTGACCCCTACAGTTCATATAGATAGAAGGAATGTTGCAAAATGATCACCATTAGAAGTGGTCCACATATCTGCAACAGTTTCATTTGACCATCAAGTACAAGAAGGGCGGCACCAATAATGTTGCAGACCTCCTCAGCCAACCACTGATTGTGGCAATAACCACCGTGCTCAAATGTTGTGGGCACGATACTTTTGATTGGTTGTTTATATACAAGAGCAATAAAAAATTCGGCCACACATACAAGATGCTCTTGGAGGGTAACCAAGCTCCAAATTTTCACATCCAAGATGTAATGTTATTTCATCTAGGACACCTTTTTGTTCCTTCAAGCGAGCGTGCCAGGGTTATTTTGGAAGTGCACTATAGTCAGGTTGCTAGGCATTTCAGGGTCACGAAAATAGTGGCAGTAGTGTAGAAATATTTCTATTAGCCAAACCTTCGACAGGATGTCGGAAAGTACATAAGATCATGCACTACTTGCGCCATTGCCAAACCGACCACCAAGAAGCAAGGCCTCTATACTCCGTTGCTTACCCCTATTTGAACTTGGGAATCCATCACCATGGATTACATGTCAGACCTTCCTTCTACTAAGCATGGAAATGCCTTTGTTTTCATGGTCATCGACTAATTCTCGAAGATGGCCATTATGGTGGCTTGCAAGAAGAATATCACAGTAGAAGCCAATGCTAAACTCTTGTTTGAACGTCTATGGGTACACATTGGGATCCCACAATATATCATCTCAAATCAGGACAACAGGTTCCTCAGTACATTTTGGTCTAGCCGATGGTCAATGCTGGGCACCAAACTTACCAAGTCCAAAACATTCCATCCTCAAACTGATGGCCATACAAATTCTACACATGTACAACCCAAAGCATCCAACCACATGGGATGAGAGCCTCCCCTATATACCACATAGCTATAACTGAGCCCTCTACATCTCAACCGAACATAGCTTCTTTTAGGTGGGCTTGGGATTCCAGCCATTGTGTCCCATTGATGTAGCCATGCCATTTGTAGCTAGTCATGCTCATTCGACTCATGTCCAGTCTGAATTTTCCAAGGAAAACACCTTGATTGAGCACATTAAGCACATTTTCCAACACGTTCATGAAATATTGGATAGAGCCAATGCTAAGTAAAAGCAAAAACATCATCAACATCAGGTTCCACACAACTTCCAGGTGGGTGAGAAAGTGTGGCTACATTTACAGAAGCAGTGCCTTGCTGTACCCCATCGCAAGATTCATCCACTCTGATATGGGCCTACAACATCACCAAGGTTTTTGGGGCAAATTCCTTTAAGCTTAGTATACCAAAATTCCTTGGTTTGCACCCAATGTTCAATGTGGAACGCCTTCGGCCCTACTTTCCACCTCTGCTCGACACATCCGACATGGAAGAACAACTCACACCAACATAGTTAAACCCAGAATACATGAAACAAGGCACAAATAATCGGACTATGGACACACATAAAAAGAAATCACTAGTAGAGGATCCAACTATATTGGGTTGTCAAAGCAGGCCAACTCCTTCACCAGGACAAGTGGCTCACCACGGACCAAGTTCAACAGAAGTTTCCTCATTTGCTCCCTAAGGGGGGGGGGGGAATGACCTAGGTGGATATTACTGGCCACCTTCCTATTCCACTTGGACCCCCACCATTATTTCTTTCAGTTTTTTAGTTTCCTTAATTGTAGCACAATTTACTATTTTTTGGAGTTTTTCGAGTCTTGAACTTCCAGAGTCGTTTCGAGGCCCTAAACGACATTTTTTGGGGATAAAACCTACAGGTTATATTATTTTGTTCAAAACCAGATATTTTCTATCAATAGTTGTAGTCCTTGGATATATCATTCTAACGATGTATCATCTACATCAAACATAAATGGTATGCCAAAGTTACGACCCCAAGAAATTGATGTACTAATTTATCCCGATGGGGCCCATATTATGGTGTTTCATCTCCTAATGTTATGTTTTTGGATTTTTAGGGTTTTCCATTGTTTCTCAATAATATATAGGCCTTTGAGCCTCCTTGTAACATAGAGTTCAGAGGCTAGTAGCTGCAACATATCTTCTTAGAGATAATCTATCAACGCCCTAGCTAGTTTATTTCCATTATGTTTGTAAACAAATTTCAGTTTTTTGATTAATGAAATGAAGTATTATTTCTAACTCATCCTTGTATTTATGGTTATATGTGTATTCTATTACGTTCCTACAAAAATTTGAATCAATATCCAAGCCATATTCTCAATGGGGCTCCTGCACCAAATGATGTGAGGTCTAATTTGGACATCAAACCAGGGAGAACCCTTGTGTGTTGGAAATTTCCACCAATTTCAAAATTGTGGTGCTAGAAGGACAACGACCTTTAATGGCTGAAAATTCACCACATTCCAAAAAATAAACTTTCGTAGAAGGTAGTAATAGTTCAATTTAAACTCCAATTAACATTCTTGAGATAGGAGAATCCTCACACCTAATTATGAAACAAAATTTTGAAGTCACTTACAATAAAATATGAATAATCTGGCCTATTACTCATCAATTTGAAATAAATCCTTGATTAACTCCTACCACTGCTATTATTCCTCATAACCAAATAAATAAAGAGATAACTCACCGTGGTGTATTGGTTTCTTTAGTGGAAGATTTGGTTATTTCAAACCTTGATGAGTTAGCTGACCCTACTAAAAGAACACATAAAAAGGGGGACGTTCCACCTATTGAGGAGAATATGGAAAAAGACATGGAGTATTATTGACTCTATGACAAAGAAAAACTAAGAGAATAAGAACATATTGATAATAATAAAGATTTGAATGGTTAAAGAGAAGACTCTTTAGAACCATAGGGTGAAGAGGAGGAATACAAAGACATTACTAATGAAGAATTGGACTGGATGGACCAAGGGCCCCTTTATCTTCTAAACCATCTTCATGACATGGCTAAGAGCTTGAAATTTTTTTTCAGAAATTTTATCTTGATAAGAAGGCGAAAGATGAAGACCATATTGATGACTTCTACATGCACTTGTGGATGATAGAGATAAGTTTTCATGAAGTTGCTTGTAGAATTTTTACATACAGTTTGGAGCGTAGAGAATCAGTTTAGTACCATAGGCTTCCACCTAATTCAAGCAATAATTAGAGGGAGTTCAATTTTTTTTTCTTAGATAAACTTGTTGATGATACAAATTCTACCATGTTTCTCAAAGAAACATGAAATATTAAGATGGGTGATAAGGAAAAATTAAATGAATTTAATGAAATATTTACATGTTTATTGAATAAGTTACTTGTTGACATTAAAATCTATGATTGAAGCACTAAATATTATTACACTGCCACATCTCCTACTAATAATTATGTGTTGTTTTAAAAAGTTGCAAAGGAAAGATTGGATTTAAACTATGCACAATAAATTGTTATAGATGAATACTTGTGTTCTATTGGAGCCATTCGTGATAAGGAAGATTCTAAATACTCCAAAGGCATTGGTAAGAAATATCAGGCCTCTTCACTAAGCCCAAGGAAAAATATTATTTTCACGTGAAAAGCTTGGATAAGTCTTTGAAGTTGCACACTAATGAGAAATCTGAACTAAAGAGAAAATCAAGTGAGGAAACTACCAACATTAAGTCTTTCAAGCCACATTTCATTAAGAAGAGTAATAATCAACTGCAAAATTATGCACAAAGATCTAATGTTGTGCTTAATGTGGAGAGATTAGGCTTGGAAAATTTTTGTACTTTCCATTAGGAGAGGCATTCATATAAAACCTATCTATAGTATAATCACACACATGAATGCTATGATGACCAACTTCATGGACACTTTATTAATAGAGGAGAAATCTGAGCATACTGAAGAACCGAGAGAACCAAGTGTGATCGAGGAAAGTTAAAGTGTTAGTCACTTAGTTAATGCATTCGATGTTATATTCAACACTGATAAAAAAATTGTTGATGAACCCCCAAAGAGTGAAACTCCTCCAAAATTAGCTATAAAATATAATTTCAAGAGAAAAGAATCAGTGTCTGGGTAGTAAGCTAAAAGGAGATTGTTGAGAAAACTTTTACCACCTATAAATCCTACTGATAATTCATAAAATAAGTTTGGAAGCTCCCCACCTCCAAATAACACTTCCACAAGCAATACAAATAAGTATGGAAGTGCTCCCCCTTCAAAGAATACTTCAATAAACAATAACAATAAGACTATCACTCTTGAGGCTTTGAAGAAAGCGACACCACCCAACACTTCGGCATAGACTCCTAAGGAGAAAGAGATTGATTATAATATTATTGAGGATATGAAGAGGGATCAAGCCAATATCTCAATATTTTAGGCCACGAGGATAGCAAGACAACATGAACTAATCATCTAAGAATTTTCATCATAACCTCTTTCGACTAATGAAGAACCTTCTTCACAGGACATGTTTGAAAAATGTCCTTGTATTATCAAATTTGTGGTTAATGATTCTAACATGAATTCTCATATTACCTTCCCCCATTTTATTTAAAATGTTGGAATATTTAACTATAATTTCCGTAATTGTCTTGTTTATTTTAGTGCATCTGCAAATTTATGCCTTTATTTGTCGCTAAGAAGATTAATGCCAAATGGGAAAGGCTGATTACCAAATCATACAAGTAGATAGATCATTGGTCCATGAACTTGGTTAACTTAATAATGTTATCATATATTTATCATTATACTATAGGGTTATCCAATGCATTGATATTGCTATTGTGGACATTCCTCAGCCTATGGATTATTTCTGAGTAGAGACTAGTCTAGTAAGCTACAAGGATACTTTCTAAATATTGGTCACATTTATGGCTTCCTCTTAAGGGTAAAAATAATTGGGCTTGAGCAGAGACTGAAAATTACATGAAACATATTAGGACAACGCTTGAGGGACATAATGACCCAATCAAATTTACAGATGTTACTTTTGGAAATTGTTTTCTAGAATTTTACCATGAACGTTATCAAGCACAATTATCCCCTGTACCAGCTGATCTAAAGTTGGAGCTCCTTCCTTGTAGTCCAACTAGTGCTAATGAAATATGTAACATATATGTACATACTACTAGTGTAGGAAGTAACTCAATAGCTACTAATATCTGAACTCTATATTTTGACGGTTCCAAAACTTGGAATTGTTATAGAGATAGCTGTATTAATATTGACCCTTGGAATAAAAGGTATATCTTATCATTTCTCTTGGAGTTCAAGTGCACGAAAAACATTGTTGGATATGAAATATAATTTTTTGGGATTCAATTGTGTTAAATCAAGTCATTCATATATGACCATTTCCATGAGAGGTAGTCATAATTGACTAATTTCTCATGATTTTTGAATATTCCACTTTGCACTCATTCCATTGGGTGATGCTCACAGGGGTGAATAAGTGGTATTGAAACTAGTGAAATGAATCACATAGAATCAATCATCAGTTTCGGAGCTTGCAACCTGTAACCAGGACTTCCCAAGGGGTTAGCCATTCCATATTGCCTCTGGCTCAAGAGTTCTTAACTGTGGAGTTTTCCCCACAATCAAGCCCACTTAAATTGATACCCCATTTGCAAAACCTTAGCCAGTATTGTGCCTGATGAACCATTCAAGTATACATCAATTCTCTCTTTGTATTTAAGTATTGAGGGGTTTTCATAGTGTGTTATATTAGATATCATTTTTTTGGGATTCAACTATGTTAAATTAAGTCATTTATATATGACTATTTCCATGAGAGGTGGTCATAATTGACTAATTTCTCATGATTTTTGAATAGTCCACTTAGCACTCATTGCATGGGGTGATGCTCATAGGGGTGAAGCAGTCGAATTGAAGCTAGTGAAATGAATCACATAGCATAAATCATCACTTCTGAGGCTTTCTCCTGGTAGCCATGCCTTCCCAGGAGGTCACACATCCTAGATCTCCTCTGGCTCAAGCATGCTTAACTATGGATTTTTACCCACAATTAAACCCACTAAGCTTTCTATCGCATTTTTAAAACCTTATAAAATATTCTACCTCATGAAATAGTCAAGTAGAGCTCCCTTCACTCTCTGTATTTAAGTATTAAGGGGTTTCTATAGTGTGTATATTAGATATCACTTTTTTGAATTCAACTTCATTAACGTAAGTCACTCATATATGACCATTTCCATGAGAGTTATCTTTAACTAACTAATTTCTCATGATTTTTGAAGAGTACACTTAGCACTCATTGCATCGGATGATGCTCACAGGTGTGAAGAAGGGGGATAGAAACTAGTGAAATGAATCACATAGTGTCAATCAACACTTCGGGTCTTCCAAGGCTTGCACTTGGTAACCAGGACTTCCCTGGAGGTCACCCATCCCAGAATGCCTCTGGCTCAAGTGTGCTTAACTGTGGATTTTTTCGTACAATCAAGCCCACTTAGATTGCTACCCCTTTTGCAAAACCTTAGCAAGTATTATTCCTCATGAAAAATTCAAGTAGAGCTCCGTTCACTCTTTGTATTTAATTATTGAGGGGTTTTCGTAGTATGTTATATTAGATATCATTTTTTGGATTGAACTGCGTTAAAGTAATTGATTCATCTATGAAAATTTCCATGAGAGGTAGTCATAACTAACTAATTTCTCATGATTTTTGAATATTCCACTTAGCACTCATTTCATTGGGTGATGCTCACATGCGTGAATAAGTGGCATTGAAACTAGTTAAATGAGACACATAGCATCAATCATCACTTCCGGGGTTTGTGCTCAGTAACAAGGACTTCCTGGGAGGTCACCCATCCAAGATCACCTCTGGCTGAAGCACACTTAACTGTGGCTTTTTCCCCACAATCAAGCCCACCTAGCTTACTACCCCATCTGGAAAACCTTTGAAGTTATTTTTCCTCATGAACCATTCAAGTAGAGCTCCCTTCACTCTTTATATGTAGTTATTGAGGGGTTTTGGCATTGTGTTATATTAGATATCATTTTTTGGGATTGAAATACGTTAAAGTAATTCATTCATTTATGACAATTTCCATGAGATGTATTCATAAATGAATAACTTATCATGATTTTTGAATATTCCACTTAGCACTCATTGCATTGGGTAATGCTCACAGGAGTGAAGAAGTGGGATTGAAACTAGTGAAATTAATAACATAGCATCAACCATCACTTTTGGGGCTTGCACCCAGTAATCGAGATTTCCTGGGACATCACCTATCTCACATTTCCTCTGGCTCAAGCATGCTTAACTATGGAGTTTTCCCCACAATAAATCCCACTTATCTTGCTACTCCATTTTCAAAACCTTAGCAAGTATTGTGCTTCATGAACCATTCAGGTAGACCTCCCTTCCCTCTTTTTATTGAATGGTTCATGAGGCACATAACTTGGAAAATATTTTCAAATGGGGTAGCAAGCTAAGTGGGTTTAATTGTGGGGAAATCTCCACAATTAAGCATGCTTTAGATAGAGGAGATCTAGGATGGGTGACCTCTCGGGAAGTCCTAGTTACTGGGTGCAAGCCCCGGAAGTGATGATTTCCACTATACGATTCATTTCATTAGTTTCAATACCAATTCTTAGCCCCTATGAGCATCACTCGATGCAATGAGTGCTAAGTGGAATATTAAAAAAACATGAGAAGTTAGTGAGTTACAACTACCTCTCATGGAAATTTTCATATATTAATGACTTACTTTAACGTAGTTGAATCCAAAAAATGATAACTAATTTAATGCATTACGAAAACCCCTCAATACTTAAATACATAGAGTGAAGGGAGCTCTACTTGAATGGTTCATTAGGCACAATACTTGCTAATGTTTTGCAAATGGGATAAAAAACTAAGTGAGCTTGATTGTGGGAAAAACTCCAGAGTTAAGTGTGCTTGAGACGAAGGAAATCTCGGATGGGTGATGTCCCAGGAAGTCCTAGATACCAGGTGCAAGTCGCAGAAGTGATGATTGATTTTATGTGATTCATTTCAATAGTTTCAATCCCACTTTTTCATCTGTGTGAGCATCACCCAATTTAATGAGTGCTAAGTGGGTTATTAAAAAATCATGATAAATTAGTGAGTTATGACTACCTCTCATGGAAATGGTCATAGATGAATGCCTTACTTTAAATAAGTTGAATCCCAAAAAATTATATCTAATATAACGCACTGCGAAAACCCCTCAATACTTGGATACGAAATGCTCGTTCTAGGATTAAAGAAAGCTATAGGCCTCAAGGTGGAAGATATTAAGGTAATTGGTGACTCAAATACACCTCAATAATTGGATATGAAATACTCATTTTGGGATTAAAGAAAGCTATAGGCCTTAAGGTGGAAGTTCATAAGGTAATTTGTGACTCAAATATTGTTAGCCATTAGGTACAAAATACAATTCACTATGTTTCACCTAATTTCAAAAATTACCAGCAAGAGGTATGTCATCTTATTTCATTTTTTAAAGAATTTAATATTACTTATATTCCTAGAATTCGTAATGTTGTCGCATATATTTTAGCCAATGCAACTAATATCATGCACCATTAAGAGATGTGTTTTCTATAAAAATATTGATAAACCATATATGCTAAAAATGTAACTAAATTTCAAATGTTTAATGATCACCAACAGATACTGCACTTCACAACCAGTGTGGATGTTTTGAAAGATTCATCTATTGATGAATATGAGAAAGAAAATGTCTTGCAGGAAGAAACTCAAGAATCTAGAGGGAATGCTATTCCGAGAGGTGTGGTATCTATTAAGAAACTTTATGATCTACAAAATAATTTTAGAGGACGAGTGAAAATAAATAATTAGAGCTTAAATATATCACACGAGAAATTGAATTTTGGAACAAAAAATTATCCAAAATATGTGAACCTAATTACATGTTGGTATCCGCATGAATGATATTATTTTATCCATGTATTCAAATAGTATCAAGACATATTCACATGGACATATGGTGATTTAAATAAATTTGATACATGCATCATTAAACATGTAATTCCTATCAAAGAAGGGGTGAAGGAATTTCAACAAAAGCTACAAAAAGTTAGTTTGATGCTCGATCCCCTTATTCAAAAGATGTTAAAAAAGTTGTTGAATGCTAATATCATCTTCAAAGTTCATCATTCCACATTCATTTCCAACCCGGTTCTTATGATAAATTTATTTGATGAGATACGCCTATATGTTTATTTTCGCAACCTTGATCCGGCTTCAGATAAAGATAATTACCCCATGCCATGAATGGAGTAGATAATCTAGAGAATATCGGGGTTAGATATGTTCTCATTACTAGGTGGATTGGATAGATATAATCAAGTGCTAGTAGTAGAACTAGATCGATTGAAGACCACCTTCTGGATGAAGTGGATAAATTTTTCTTTTAAGCGCATTCCATTTGGAATAATTAACACAGGTGTTACATTTCAATAGGTCATGGAAATTGTGTTTTTTGGATTGATCATCCAGAGTGTGGTTGTCTACTTGGATGATGTAACAATATTTCCAAAGAAGATATTTGATAACATTCATCATCTCAAGAAATTTTTTGAGTGATATCGCAAGTATAGGATTTCATTAAATTTGAAAAAGTGCATCTTTGGTGTGTTTGGAGGTAATATCTTACGACACATTATCACTAAAATTGGAATCAAGGTTGAACCATAAAGTATCAAGAATATTAATTAAATCCATTTTCCTGTGAACAAGAAAGAAATGCAATCCTTCATGGGAAAAAATAATTTTCTTCGAAATTTCATATCCAATTATGCACATATTTTTAAGCCATTACAAGAGATGATAAATAAGCATTCCATATATAAATGGTAAAATAGGGAGAAATATGAATTTTCCTAAATCAAGCAAGTCATTATTGATGTCCTAAACTTATACAACGTAGGTTTTGGAAAATATTTCATGCTACACACATTTATTCTAACGTGTCCATTGTGGTCATGTTAACACAAAAAGTTGATCAAGGAAATTATCAAACTATATCTTTCATAAGCGCTTATTCAAAGTATGGTAGAACCATTCTCAAGCTTGAGGAAGAAAGGATAAAAAAAAGGGTTTTCCATACACAAGAATAGAGTCAAGCAGTGGTTTGATAATAATTCCATGGAGAATAAATATTTTGGTGTGGGAGACCTAGTATTGAAATGGGACAAGGCCCAACAAGAGAAAGGAAAGCACACCAAATTCCAATATCAGTGGACTGAACCTTATAACATCATTTGAAGGTTTGGCCACCATTCTTACAGGTTGAAATATTTAAATGGGAGGATTGATTCTCTTTCTATTAATGGTCAATATCTTGAGCATTACTTCATGTAGATGCACTAGGCTACATTCCTACCTCTATATAGCTTCTTTTATTTATTTTTGTTGTTTATCCCATCATGTCTCATGTTTATTTCAAGCTGGTTTGGTAAGTGCACATAAATAATACCTTGTGTGAAGGTATTTTTATAACACAAAATAATAATGAGGTCAAAATGGAATGGGATTGTGAAAACAAAAATTCTTGGTTATACGTTAAGTCTCCTTCTTTGTTTGGGTCTAAGTGTTTTAGTCAAGTAATGCCCAGATGGATAATATGAGTAATGTAGAATGTAAAATTCCTAGCAGGCCTATGATTCCCATACATTTGGATTTTCATTTTGAATATATATTTTATTTATTGATGTGTTCATGTGTTGACTTTACCAAGAAAAGGAAGGAAAGGAGACATCCTGAAATAAAATGAGCAGATCAATTTCAGACACTATATGAATCCCTTTAAACAAGGATCAACCTCTCTTGCATACAAAATAAGATGGAATCCCTCTTCCACATTCAAATAAATAAGTGTATTTTCAAATTCTATTATTGACTAAATAAATGGGTGACTAAGAGAAAATACTCCTTCGAATATAGGTGAAGCAAGAAAATTCATCGAGGAACCGAACAAGCCTGCTTGAAGAGAAACAATTCTTTTGATTACTTGAGGTGGCTCTGTTAGGGTAATAAATAGGCTCACTAGAAGTAGAGATACACTAAGGAATGTTCTTCACATATGATTATCACAATCTTAGAACACAACTATCCTTTTCGACTCGAAACAATCGAGTCTTGAAACGTTTTTTAGTGTATTTAAGGGAAGAAAATAGGCTAATGCATGTGGTAAATTGGGATAAGTGGTGAAGCTAAGGAGATCATTATGATGAGTCAATACTTCTTGAAGGGATATAATATGTGATGAAATATAGATATAAAAAGAGAAGTTGAAGTTCATCGAGTGTGTTTCCAAGTCTTGTCGCTGCTATAACACCCTCCAAAATTTTTTCTATGTTTGAATTTAGGAGACTACCCACCATCATGCGAAGTGTCAATTTTCATTATAAAGTGTGGTTTTATGTTTTCAAACATATTCCAACTTTCAATGTCCCTCATAAGTGTCATAAAATATTCAAAAATAGATATAATTCATTTTTGAGTGATAACACACTTTCTTGTCAGAAAACGACACTTATGTGTCGCAATTTCTTATGCTTTTCTTGTTGAACTTGGAGAATGATTGTGAACATGAATTTTGATGTATCTTAGTCTTGGGTCATAATTGAGTTATAGTGATGAGTCAAGATGTGTAACACTTTATTATACCCCTAACACATTGTGTTCTTCATTTTTTCACTCTCCCATACTTATTGATTTTTCTAATATTGCAACCTACTCTTTGGGCTAGGAAGAGTGCACTGCACACTTCTAGAGGCTAGTTGTTAACCCCTTGTCAGCTAAAGTTGTGCTCTACACCACCTTGAGTCTTCCATCTCTCTCCTGTGCATTTCACAATTCTCATTAGAGGAAATTTCAGCATAAAAGTGGCATCTTAAGGAAAAATAATAAAATAATGGTTAAAATAATAAAATACAAGTTATTAATTCTGGAGGGAAAAGAAGAAAGCTACTCTTTTTAATTGTATTTTAGCTTATATCCTTATATGTTTATTCAAATTTGAAGTGTAGACACTCATTGGATGTGGAATTAAATTCCACACCCAACACATACCATTATGCGTACTTTTGAGAAGACCCATTTGATTAAAATTGAATATACATTAAAAAATATGTTCAACACATTTTTTTAATGTATGTTCAATTTTTATCAATGTTGTTTTTATGAAAAGTATCCATAATGGGTACTCGTTGGATGTGTAATTTAATTTCTCATTCAACGAGTGTCTACACTTGAAATTTGAGTAAATCTATAAAGAGATAAGCCAAAACATACAATTAAAAAAAAGTAGTTTTTCTTCTTTTCCCTCCAAAATATTTACATGTACCTCTTTTAATATTTAAAGGTTTTCAATTGGTTTAATTAGGCTGAAATTTCCTTTAATGAGTAAGCAAGACCAATCTCCTTGCTGCTTACTATTCCTACCTATGCCAATCTTGACTTTTCTTCCCAGTTGTAGCATATTGCGCACCTCTAGTGGGCACTTATGACCTTGATTGTGCCTTAAAACTACACTTGACACCCTCCTTGTGGCCATAGCCTTATTCCCTAGCACATGACACAAAATTAGTCAATATTCCTTGAAAATATGTCTCCTGCAATTTCACCATGCACTCACCTTGCCTCCTCCTCTTCTAGAGCTGCACATGGCACAATCTTAGTGAGCACTCCCTTACCCTCTATCTCCTATAAGTGCACTCTTTCCTAAAAAATCTCCCCTCTCTCTCCTTTGTGCATTGTTGATCCATGATCTGTACATTGCATTAATCATCATAGAGTAGGACATTTAGGGGATAATGTTTTCATGTGATGAGTGATTCATACCTGTAAGTGTTCTAAGTAGGCATGGAAAATATGTTTGAGGAGATCTAACAACATAAGTTTTCCAAGGAGGCATTTTGATGACAAAGGAAAAAATGCACTATGTTGTGATACTTGAAGGAATATTGGATCCTGATGATCAAATTGATCCATGAAGATTCCATAATCTCTTTAGACCCTTTAGAGGGTAGAATACAACTAAAATGTAATATTTTCTACAAGTATTGAAGGCATAGTGGCAATTTCATCAATTCTCAAAGAACTTCTTGTCACATGTCACTAGGGTCCAAGTCATCTACGCCAATCTCCTATATTGTTTTCATCCAATGATGATTTAATTTTGAAAATATTTTAAATATAAATATGTGGAATTCCAAGAGACACATATGGACAAATGGCTCATTAAAAAAATTCCAAAGAAGTCCAAAGGTCGTTGTAGAAGTCGAACAATCATGAGGTTAGTTTAAGAGTCATAGGGATATGAAAATTTATTCCTCTTGTAATTAAAAAAATTCATTACTCAAGCAAAGGACTTTTAGCCTTGGCTTCTCCAACCAAGCATTAGAGAGAAGATTATTCTTTCGAGGATCAAGTAGTTGCTTGTTGCTACACTATTGGAGCTAGTGGTGTCTCATTGTAACCATGTGTCTTGGAACATTCACTTAGCATAAAAGCTCATTGAACCAACACACTTTCATGCATGTATCGTAAATATTTTAAGTTTACTCTTTAGATGTTTGTTGTATGTTTTTATGTTCTCACGTACTAAAGAAATCAAAGTACTTCATTGGATTTGGTGGTTATCTTATTGAATGCATGTTGTACTTTTTTTTAATGGTTGTTATGTCTATGTGAACTATTTTTCTTGATGGTTAATGATTTTTTCATATGTATGCGTGTTTTTCTTTATTAGAATAATACTATTAATTTACTTCTAAAGACTCACTGTTTGTTCTTGTTCAGTGAAAGAACCTTGGTACATATAACAATTGAGTGTTTTGCAAGGCTTATTTACTTTCTCATTCGAAACTGTATGTGTGTTATCTTATACTAACAATTGTAGGAAAGAAAAATCTTTAAGATAATGGTAGACAAGCCATATTCTAGATGAGGCTCCTACACCAAAATGTGTGACGTATAATGGAGAATTTATATCGGGTATATGAAATATGTGTTCGAAGTTTCTAGAACTATCAAAAAAACCCTAATATTTTAAACCCTAATATTAATATATTAATATTATAAAAATCTAACATTAGAAAAGATAGTATTATATATCCTAAGATTAAAATTATAAATCCTAAATTTAATATATTAAACCCCAAGTAGATTAGATATTAGGATTATATACCTGTGGATTAACATTATAAACCATAGGATTCACATTAAACCCTAGGATTAATGTTATAAACCCTAAGATTATTATTAAATCCAAATATTAATATTATAAACCTTAGGATTAATATTATAACCCTAAGAATAATATTATAATCTCTAGAATTTACATTAACCCTTATTAATGTTGAGCATATGTTACCATGGTTTTAAAAAGTTGATTATGGTGACTATGGTTGACCAAATATGACCATGGTTGACCTACATTTCCTATGGTTGAATATTATTGTCCAAAATTGACGAAGGTCAAACATGCCAAATAGTGTCAACTGTGCTTGACCATAATTTGACTATTGTTAACCCTAGCCATCCACTATAAGCCTCAATAGTCAACTATGGCCACCCACTATGGTTCAATATAAGTCATATATAGATAAATCGTGATTCTAAATTTTGTATTGTTTGCCATGGTAGTCATGTTTACTATTGTTGACTATGACTCCAATGTTGACTATTGCTAATCATGTCAACAATATTGAAGCATAATGGGTGAAAATGTGAAGTTGGGTTACAATTTTTGTCCTTCTTTGAGAGAAAAATATCATTTTTTCTGTTCTTCAACTTTGTGCAAGCCAAATAAATTTTTCTGTTTAGAATTTCATTTTGCGATAAAAATAAAAATTGTCAAAAATTTTATTAGCTTTCTATTACTTATTTTTTTGGAGTTTTTTAATACACATTTGATATGTCAACTTAGTGTTCCTTTGAGTGTGTATTATTTAACAATCAAAGGATTCATAAAATGTTATGTTCAAACGTGTTGGTGTATTCTTTGAAATGTCTGTGTTTTTGTGAAAAAAATTGTGTTACAACAATCTAGACAGAGTCTACGTGGTTTTGATTATATTTATGAAACCAACTGATGCATATCATAATTACTATATTTTTTTGAACTGATTCAATATGAAAAAACTGCATATTTTGAATATGTTTCGGCCCACACAACATTTCTCAACATATAAGTTATAAATTATAAATCTAAAAACTAAGCATTACGGACGATGGACCAATGTAATGCACCATAATTTTTTCAATTTTTTTTACAGTGTATTTTGGAAGATACAAAATATTGATTTCATTGAATCATAATGACCTTCAAAAAAATTTTACACCCGTTTTATTACAAAAATAATTAAAATTAATAAATATTTATGAAATTCGATAAAAGTTATATTTCCTAAAAGTAGATTGAATTTTGCAAATGTTTCTCTAGGTTCCGACAACTAATTCATAAAGTTTCATGGATTTTAATCAGTCCAAATTTGAATAAATGTGTTCATAGCTCGGCTCTACGTAATTGCAGATGTGTTAGTTTGGCCCAACTTTAAAAAAAAGTTTGGCCAAATTGTTTTTTGTCCCGACGGCCTGTCAAGTCTAACGACACAAAAGTTCGGCCAAAGTTTTAATTCACTCTATGTCGGCTGTAAAATTCAATGAAGCCCCTCCCAAAAAACATTTCACGACAATACAAATAGGTGTAAACGGATTCATTATTGTAGCATAATTTCGCACATTTCTTCGTTTGGTTTGAGTTTGAAAAGAATTTTTTTGGGCTTAATTTTCAAAGGACTCTTTTTGGGTTAACATTCAAAGGACATTTTCAGGAGGTATGTGATACATTTTTTGGATGCTTTTTGGGATTAATTTTCAAAGGAAATTTTTTTGAAGGTATTGTTGTTTTTAGAGGTTTTGGGCTTAATTTTCAAAGGACATTTTTTTGGAGGTATTTTATTTTTAGATTTTTTTGGGCTTAGTTTCCAAAAGACAATTTTTTGACATTATTTGGACTTTTTTTGGGCTTAATTTCAAAATGACTCTCTTTAGGCTTTAATATTCAAAGGACATTTTTTAGACGTATTTTTTAAAGCGATATTTTTTTTAGAGGCTTTTTGGGCTTAATTTTCAAAGGAAATTGTTTGGAGGTATTTTATTTTTAGAGACATTTGTTTTAGAGGTTTTTGGACTTAATTTTCAAAGGACATTTTTTGGAGGTATTTTCTAAAGTGACATTTCTTAAGAAGTTGGGTTGGGTTTTCAATGGACATTTTTTGGAGGTATTTTTTGAATTGAAATATTTTTAGAGTACATGTTTTAGGTTGAAGTAAATATTTTATAATGATTTTTTAAAATGAGTTTTTGTCAATTTTTTAAACGAAATTTTTTTGTAGAAATTTTAGTCTCGATGGCCCGTCAAGTCTAACAACATAAAAGTTCCCCCAAAGTTCTTAAAAATTTGTGCCAAACATTTAATTGACTTTACGTCGGCTAGAAAATTCAACAATGCCCCTCCAAAAAAAAATCCATGGCAATATAAATAGGCGTAAACGGATTCATTATTTTTGCATAATTTCGCACATTTCTTCATTTGGTCTGATTTTGCAAAGGATTTTTTTTGGGCTTAATTTTCAAGGGACTATGTTTGACTTAACATTCAAAGGAATTTTGTTGGAGGTATGTGATACATTCTTTGAATGCTTTTTGGGCTTAATTTTCGAAGGAAATTTTTTTAAAGGTATTTTGTTTTTAGAGGTTGCGGGCTTAATTTTCAAAGCACACTTTTTTGGAGGTATTTTTGGAGAAATGACACTGCCTTATAGTTTATAGGAGAAATGACATATAGAAATGAAAGAGACATGACATATAGAAATGAAATGTTTTGCATTAAAGTTTTCCTTAAAGTGTGTGGGAGAAATTTCATGTACATGGTTTGCAAAATTATTTTATGCATTTACTAAAATTTATGGGAGAAATGGGAGAAATGACATGTATGTACATGGTTTGCCTTAAATTTTGCCTTAAATTTTATGGGAGAAATGACATATAAATGACATGTACATGGTTCTAAAAATACTAGAAAATGTTGCCTTAAACTATGGGAGAAATGACATGTACAAAAATGGATATTATAATGAATAAATTTGATTTAGATTTGTTCTAAACTATGGCATGCCTTAAAGTTTGCCTAAAATTTTATGGGATAAATGAAACATGTATGGGAGAAATGACACATGTACATGGTTTTCCTTAAATTTTTCCTTAAAGTGTATTTGAGGAATCACATGTACATGGTTTTAAAAATTATTTTATGCACTTACTAAAATTTGTGGGAGAAATGGGAGAAATGACATGTATGTACATAGTTTGTCTTAAAGTTTTCCTTAAATTTTTCCTTAAATTTTATGGGAGAAATGACATAGAAATGGCATGTACATGGTTCCAAAAACACCAAAAAATACCTTAAATTTTATGTGAGAAATAGCATGTATAGATGGATATTAGAATGAATAAATTCTATTTAGATCTATTCTAGAGATTGACTATAGGGACAGTTATTGGATATGTAATCTTTGAGAAAAGATGAGATCCAGAGGCTACCTGGCCCTTTACAGACTCTGCCTTTAGAACTTGTAGAAGTTAACATTGAAAATAAAAACTAAAATACCATGGACATTCAAAATCCTATGGAAGTTCAGCCACTTTAGGTTCAGTTTTTAGGCCTTAAAGTTTGCCTTGAATTAATGGGAAAAAGCCTTTAGTTTGTAGGGGAAATGGCATATGCATGGTTTTCTTTAAATTTTTCCTTAACATTTATGGGAGAAATCACATCTAGAAATGACATGCCTTAAAGTTTGCCTTGCCTAGAGTTTAAGAGAGAAATGACATGTACATGATTTGCCTTATAGTTTGCCTTATAGTATATGGGAGAAATGGAATTTCCTTATAGTTTATGGGAGAAGTGACATATAAATGATACATTTCTTAAATTTTTCGTAAAATTTTATGGGAGAAATAACACATGTATGGGAGAAATTACACATGTAAACGGTTTTCCTTAAAGTGGTAGTGGTTTGGACTCACTTAAAAAACTAGTGGTAGTGGTTTATTAATTTATGTCAAAAGTCACACCTTGATGAGTTTGTGGGAGAAATGACATGCACATGGTTTGCAAAATTATTTTATGCACTTACTAAAACAACTAGTAGTAGTGGTTGATGAAGTTATTCCAAGAGTCACACCTTGATGAGTTTGTGGGAGAAATGACATGTACATGGTTTGAAAAATTATTTTATGGACTTACTATAACAACAAGTGGTAGTGGTTGATGAAGTTATGTCAAAAGTCCCACCTTGATGAGTTTGTGGGAGAAATGACATGTACATGGTTTTCCTTAGAGTTTAGTTTTCCTTGAAGTTTATGGGAGAAATCACATCTAGAAAACTTTACTCTGACATCTATAAATAGGATAAGAACATTAAAAAATGATTTTTAACTTGCACTAGTTATGACATTAATAATAATTATGATTTAGAACCTAACATATTGTTTAATAATTTATAATAATGTCATTTTTTTTGTGGTTACTAAAACAACTAGTGGTAGTGGTTGATGAAGTTATGTCAAAAGTCACACCTTGATGAGTTTGTGGGAGAAATTACATGTACATGGTTTGTAAAATTATTCTATGCACTTACTAAAACAACTAGTGGTAGTGGTTGATGAAGTTATGTCAAAAGTCACACCTTTATGAGTTTGTGGGAGAAATGATGTGTACATGGTTTTTCTTAGATTCACCATTACTTTGACATCTATAAATAGGCTAAGAACATTAAAAAACAAATTTTCAACTTGCATTAGTTATGTCATTAATAGGAAGTATGATTTAGCACCTAAAAAATGGTTTAGTAATTTACAATAATGTCATTTTTGGCTTGTACTATAGTTCATCCTCGATATGTACAAGAATTTTACAAATTGAACATCAACGTACACTACCATCATACCATTGTATGATAATATAGATTATTAATATCCATTACATCATAAAAAACTCCACTTTTAACATTTTAGAAGATTAGAAGCATCATGGAAGGTGTAAATTTAGGTACATTGATAAAATACAGCCATGTCAGATGTTGGAGGGACAGAACTAATAATAAATGTACCATGTGGCTTATTCTATGGAGGATGAAAAATATATTGTATGTTTCTTGGAGAAAAATTGAAGAGCAGATACATCTAGAGAGTGTCTGACAACATACCTATTAATTTACTAGAGACTTCCTGACAGCATACCTAAAAGACTCTCTAATTTTATTTTTTAAACATATATATATTAGAAAATCTATTTGTGAAAATAGAAATACAAAATTAGCAAAACAACTATATTTAAATCTAAATATTTCTATGTGGCTTATTCTACAGAGGATGACAAAGTTATTGTATGTTGCTTGAAGAAAAATTGAAGAGCAGATACATCTAGAGACTGCCTAACATCATACCTATTACTTTACTAAATATTGCCTCACATCATACCTATTAATTTACTAGAGACTGCTTGACAACATATCTAAATAATTTTTTAAATTATTTTAGAAAATATATATATATATATATTAGAAAATCTATTTGTGAAAATAGAAATGAAAAATTAGCAAAACAATTATATTTAACTCTAAATTTTTCCCTCAGACAGACAGAAGGTAGCCAGGGTAGGATGGATGGTGCTAACGGTTCTAAAACAACAATGCCGAGAGATCAGACTGAAGGGGATATAGCATAGGGAAGGGGGAGAAATATCCAACAAAAAAGATAAGTGTTGTAGCTCAATAGACTCATAAAGTCTTAACATCACTTGTCATACTCTGAGATGGATTATCCAACATTTTGCAGCATCTCCTTTCAATCTGCATGGGCGCAGTATGAGTAATAGAATTTGATATTCTGTCAGGTGAAGCTATGGAAGGATGCTCACCATATGATAGTTGATCAATGTTCATAATATGCCCCTCATGAAGGAATTTCATGATGAGGAGGAACAAGCAGTTGAATAGGTATAGGATGATGAACATGATAGTGGGATAGAGGAAAAAACACCAACACAACAACCATAGGTTCAGCCATAGAGTGGGAGAATTGCGACACTATCCACTACCCCCAAGTTCAAGGGAACTTCTCTCAATCTCCAAAAAGGATGATTCTACATTATTTTAATTGTTACAAATATTCCTCAAAATTTGAAAAGAATTTAAGATAGCATTTTTTATATCAAAGTTTAAGATTTTTAATTAAGACAAAGCCATGTAAACTCAGATTCAGTTATGTGCCAAATTCCAATTAGTATCAAATTCCATGAGGTAGTCATTCTATCATTTTTGAATAGCTTCATATTCAAATAACCGATTTTCCATTTAACTACATAAGATTAAAATTTAAAATGTACACAAAAATAATACTTTGACACATGTATCAACCCGGAAATTCAGAAACGAGGCCACAATGAGAAGACAAGCAGGAGATCAAATTACATGAAAAAAAACACAACACTAAATTTAAAAAAACAAAACAGTAATAAAAAAATTCACAATAGAAATAAATAGCAAAAAACCAAAAAATTTCTCACCTCCTTGCCCCTATGCAACGCAACGACCCTACAACAGCAAACAGGAAACATGAACCTCAACAAACGCAGCAGACCTCAGCAAATAGAAAATGCAACAACCTCAGCAAACACAATATAAAGATTTGTGACAATGCTAATAAGCTCGAAACTTCTTCAAATCTGTGGGCTGGTATATTTATAAATGAAATTTTGGACGAATTATTTTAAAAGTTTGATTGAACTATTAGTCCGGATGAACTAATAGTTCAGCCAAAATTCTGTTATCAATTTTCCCATCTCCAGCCAAAAAAAAATTTGCCCATGTCGTGAGTGTGCCGTGAATGTAAACGACAGAATTATTTTGGCCGAACTAATTTCGAAAGTTCGGCTGAACTCTAAAATAGTTCGACAAACTGCTGAGAAAATGAATTTTCCGCCCCAATTCTCACAAAAGTGTAACCCACCTTTGCAGTATATTAACTTATAGTTAAAAATTTATAAATGTTTAGATTATTATATTATTAATGTGTCATTAATATTATATTAAATTCTTATTAATGTTACCAAAATATTTTATTAATTCTATTTTAATGTATTAATAATCTTATATATATTGATACGATATTAATGTCATAATAAAAATCTAATAATCTATTTACGCCCTAAGGCGTTTTTATTTGAAAACAAATTTCCTAATTGCCAATGTGTCCATGTCTAAGCCATTGGATCAAATGTTAGACGATTGAAATGTTTTAGGCCATTAGATTCACAAGTAAATAGTTTTATATTTTTTTTATAATGTTAGTTTTTTTTTTCTTTTTAATAAGTTAGATTGATTTTAGGTGTATAATAGAAATGTTGTAATGTCATGTTTAGCATTTTGACTATGTCAAATTACACAAAAATAAAAATAAAAGTAAATTAAATAAAAATATTGACACAATGTAATGAACATTTTAATTAGGTAAAAATACAATAAAAAACAGAAATAATAAAATAGCCATTAGATCCACAAGTAAATAGTTTTATATATATTTTTTTTTAATGTTAGTTTTTCTTCTTTTTCTTTTTAATAAGTTAGATTGATTTTAGGTGTATAATAGAAATAAAATTAAAAATAAAATAAAATAAAATAATAATAAACTATTAAACAACCCATGGTATTGACCCATGGTATTCATGTGGAATATAGTTTAGTAAATTATTTCATAGGACATGATTTATCTTGGGAAATAATGATGAATGTTCATAATTATAATTTCTTAAATAACACTAAATTTACCTTTAATTACTTAATTTTAATAGTTTCTAACTGCATAACAATTCGTAATTACATACATACTCTTTCTGATTTTTTTTTGTTAATGAATATCAAATTTCTTCTATTAAAAAAAACTATATACATATCTTCAATTCCCTAATTGTAGCTAAAAAGTATTACATGTTTTTTACTTTAAAATCATAAACAAATTTCATATTACATGATGTCAAACTTACTATTTTAAACAAAGATTTTCAGTACATAATTTTAGATTTTATAAATTTTTTTATTTTTCAATTCAAAAAAATCTTACAAAAGAAAAAACCTACTCAGTCTTTACTATAGATTATATTTTTACAAAATTGGCACTATGTGATTAACATTAGAGTAAGTTGACATAACCTTAAGGGGTTCTTTTACAAGTTTTATCATAACCTTTCCCTTCATCCAATATATATATTGTAGAGTCTTATTTTATAGAGAGAGTGTATTTTGTATTCTAGTTATAATCTGATCCATAATCAAAGAAAATGGCTAGGGATTTCACAAAGTATTAGTTTGTAACCTGATCCACAATCAAAGAAAATGGCTAGGGATGTCACAAGTTATCATTGACATAGTCATCTATTTACGTTCTGAGTTGAAATAGATCCTATTAGATGCTTGGTGGCCATAGACACTAAAAATTCAAAATAGATATATGTTATGACATCCATATTCTCTACAAACCATCCAAATTTCCCATCTTATACAAAAATTTCTAACAATGACCGTTCAATTTACTCTCCAATTTGTAAAACCCCCACCCATGCTTGGGAGATCAGAGTGTTAAATCAAATGTTCATGTGGTTTTTTTAAATGGTTCATAAAAAAAGCAGACAATAAGAAAGTCAATAGTGTGGTATAATAACTGATTTTTGAATCATTGTGACAAACAAAAAATTACATTAGCTCACAAAATATATCTAATGCTATAAGGATCTGATATGATAGCAATGTTTTGAATCATGATAACTAGGTGAAAATCAAAAATAAGTTTTAGCCACAAGAAAAAAAATCACAAGAACTTACAAAATATATCCAAGGTTGCAATGAACCCCATACATAGTGATGGACATCATGGGAATTTTAGTGAACATAGAACATCACCCTAAAAATTATATAATCTTGATCAATTTAGAATAACCTAAGATGTTTAGATTGGATGATGAGGTGGGTGTTACAATAATTGAGGATGCTTCTTAAAGGGTAAGGGAATTTAGATACTCTATCCCTCGACCAAAATTATAAAAAGTGACACTTGTAGATTATAGTTTTACAAAATTGACACTATGTGATTAAAAATAATTTAAAAACAATAGGTATTTTAAAAGTAATAAGAGGAAGATACACGAGGGCTATGGTAATTGATGTGATTATTTGTACTATTTTATTTAATATAGTAATTTGTATATGTATTTATTTAAATGAATATTGTTAAATGTGTTGTAATATTTTTATTTAAAATAGTAATTTATATTTGTATTTTTTAAAATGAGTATTGCTAAATGTGTAATTAAGTAAAATGAATTAAGCTGATATTCTAATTTTTAAGATATTTATTTAAAAAATTCAAAGTACGGTGACAAAAATAATAAAATAAAATAATAATAAACTATAAAAAAAAGCCCATGGTATTGACCTTGTTTGAAAACAACTTTCCTAGCTGCCAATGTGTCCATGTCTCAACCATTGGATCAAATGTTAGACAATTGAAATGTTTTACGCCATTAGATCCACAAGTAAATAGTTTCATATTTTTTTTTATAATGTTAGCTTAGGAGATTTCTTATTTTTCATGTCAATTACCTTTTATAACTCTAGAAGGTTCTTAATATTGCTTTTGTTTTTAATAAATAAAACTCAATTTGTATATTTGAATATATGATTAATTAAGATAATTTTAGGATTATAATTTTTTTTTCCCAAGTTGACAATGTGAATGTTTATTTGCCTAAAGTTGGTTCCCATGTTCAATAACTCCCCATGGGGTTTGAAGATAATAGGTAATGGAAATTCAACAACATAAAACAAATAATTTATACATCAAAAATTAGTTCTATATATCATAGTAGGTGTAACATACACTGCTACTTCACATGGAAATGCAAGGAGTTAAATTTTTTTTTATACAAGTTGAATTCACCATTAAATATTCCATAATCATCATTACATAGAATGTTCAGCAGTTCATAGTGAAACCTTAGTGTAAGAATAGTAAGTTGCTTAACCATTAACAAACTCCATTATGGTACATTAACATAAAATTGTATGAGATACCTTGCATTCATTTCATTATTCATGTAGTCATCACCTACTTGACATTATGAACATCACAACAAGAAAGGAATCATCATCATCATCTTGACACAATAATCAATCACATCATTGCACACCAATATACCCTAGAAACCCCATAGGGTGAAAACCAACAATGTTTAATTTTATTATTAAACACTCATGAGGGTGTTCAGCCCTCACTCAATGGATTATATGGTAGACCATCCCTTAACTATCGTTATAAATCTTACAAGTAAATATAAAAATATCTAGCTTAAAGTGATTACAATAGATATGATAGAGTTTACCCTCTAGTATCCATATTATCATATCTTGTTGGCATGGATGTACCTACAACGTACTAATGCACAATGGACCATCCTGCAGCTCACACTCATCTGTGTGAACCATCGCACCCATCTGCATGAACCATTACTCATTTACCTACCACCATGTTAAGCATAATATTTCATTTTCGTAAGTCATCATTGCTTCTTGTTTTTATGTCATCAACAATATTTTATAACATGACTAGTTAAAGCCTTAATCAATAAATAATCAATCTTCTAAGTGATCCTTTAACACATATTCATGTGCATACACAGGATGTGAATAAAATATTACCACATACTTTATTCTGACATCTCTACCTTACTGTGAGAAAGTAATTATAAATTCATGTCAAATCACCCCATATATTTATGACACTTCTCACACACGCTCACATTCGTACAAGACAATTCACTACCACTGTCCAGGAAGTCCTCCAATGGAAAATGACACAATGTGCATTCGTTTTACTTAAAGCTTAGCAAAAGAACCAACCCTTCAACTATTTCTTTTGGTGCTAAAGCTAACATGAAGAATTTTGTTCCTATGCATACAATGCATAAGTTTTTCTAAACTTAATTTCCCAACAGAATACTTAATATAATAGAGCATAAAAAATCTCATGATTCCTCTTCAAGGAAATATAACATAATAGGCATGCAAAACATGGTTTTCTTTTCCATAAAACTAATGGAATAAATCATAAAAATACATATCTTATTCTCCAAATATTATACCCACATTAGCCATTTATATATTTCAAGGAAACCAAAATATTAATTTAGTTTTTGTACATGTAACTCATCTTCTTTTCCAAAGAATCTTTTCCAAAGTAGGATAGCAAAACATGTTATCATTTTCCACATATAAACGTATATTAATTCCAATGAAATCTAATACAAATATTGCATGAATATACATGTTCTTTTTCCAAAAAAAACTAACATCATAATCATGATGACATAAAAGTAATCACACTGTTCTTTTCTTCTAAAGAAATATAACTGAATAGTTCTTTTATCAATGAATTTATTAAATAACTAATCTTTACCTACACCATGGTAAACTATCCATGGATTTATTAAAGAATTAATATTTACAAACACCATGGTAATCTATCCATGGATTTATTAAAAAACTAATCTTTACCAACATCATGGTAAACTATATATAGATATTCACAACATGGTTAATGTATATATACATATTCACAACATGGTTAACATATATATACATATTCACAACATGGTTATTGTATATATACATATTCAAAACATGGTTATTGTATATATATACATATTCACAACTCGGTTAGTGTATATATACATATTCATAAAAAAACACTTCCAAGAATATCAATCTGGGAAAACTTTTATCTTTTCTTCTTTACCATACATGAACATATTTTAGGAGTTACCCTCTTTAACCTATATTCATTTTCATGAAAAGAACTTAGATTTCTTATCATTTTGATTTTCAAGAAAATAAACTTGGATTTCTTATCATTTATTTTTCAAGAACTCTGTATTATTAACTATTGTTTACATTCATGAAAATACATGTTCTTGGTTCTCAAAAGAAAAACTAAGAATAATAACCATTTAAATGCACGCACTTTCCAAGAAATCTGACCAATATCTAGTTTTTTCATGGTTTCTTTTTCTTCTTTTTTGCAAGATTACCATGTAGTCTTTTTCAAGAACTCTTTCAAAAGACTAGAAAAATAAGAAAAGATACTTATCTCGCTATGACACCTCAATTTTCATTGCACACCCACTCCTTAAATCTTAATATTCCCCCTTTAATTTACATCACCCACACTTTTTCCAAATACTAGAGGCTTTCCATGATTCTCTCTATCACACTCTTCAATTCGCAACAATACCTGAAAAAGTAGCATAAGGTGTAGTTACAAAAATCGGGCAGTCGGACTGTACCATAAATGCCAACTTCGGTTTCCCCTTAAAACCTGTCAGGACAGAGTGCAATGAAACTCTTGGAGAATGGTTAATAGTGGTTGTCCTCAAAATCTGGAAGTGAAACATCGCCATTGTTCCTGGCGAGAGGAAGCTATGTAATTAAAAAAACACACATTGCTATAAAACATACTTTGATGAATAATATGAATGACTAGAGTTCATGAGGACGACTCCACCTCTAAATTTTTTCATACCCTTCTGTTGGCTTGATGTTTTCAACTAATTCAAGAATTCAATTTCAATGAATTCTTGATAAAAGAGTTAAAAAGACATTAACATAAGATTTATTTACCATGCGTAAATACATAGGGTTGAGTAGTTATGTTACATACTCCCCCCCTTAAGAGAGCATCGTCCTTAGTGTATTTCTCTCACTGAAGTTTAAACTTTATACTCATGGCATAATAATATAACAACCCAAAGGGTCATTTCCCTTCACAATGAAACACTTTCATTTCCTTAAATGCCATTTATTGAGACAATAATGTTTTTATCCATAGTCATATGCATGTATAGCTCAAAAAATATTCCATTTCCATTTTTGACTACTTATCCATTATTCAATTCATAAAAATATAGAAGAAAAAAAAAATCTCTATACAAAATTACCATTACTTACCAATTACTATTGGAAGTAATGATGGATTTTACACAAGCTCTCTTAGATTGGTTCAACAAATGATAAACACTCCATGGAAAGAGCCTGTAATGTATGACTAACAGAATTCAATCACATTAGTCACATAGTTTCAATCAACTGAAATACTTGCAATTATCAAACATTCATGCAATATCAAGATATGTTTTAATCATAGTACTTCCACAAGTACTCAGAGAGCACAAACCCTCTAATCAATGCATCACATGCACACTATCTTAGCTCCTGCTAAATACATCCACACAGTACTTCAAAAATTACTCAGAGAGCACCTAGTTTTCTAATCATATCAATGGTCAATCAATGCACCATCGGCATATCCTAGCGTTTGCTAAGACACTCAAACAAATTATCAATAAAATAAATGAACTTATACATTCAGTAATTCATTTTTCGAGTGATAAGCTCCTTTCCTCTTAATATATACATAAGATATTTACACAATCATATAAAAACTCATTTTAATATAACACATAGCTTATTACTTAACTTGTTCTACTATGAGAACCACAATGGTAAACAAAATGCTCCTCCCAACCCATGGGAGTTGGTTTCCACAACCAAATTGAGTCATTTTGACATCCAGACAGTTATTCGATAAAAGAACACTCCAGGTCCAGTATCGATTCCTCGTGGCAACATCATGCCTATTCCTCTGACAACATCCCATCTATGAGAAATTTTGGACCTCCTCCAATGGGCTCCAAAATCAATAGAGTTGCCTCAGGTTTTCCCCTCTTCACCATCTTGGCCAACTCTTTTCCCTTAATGAGATCATATATCTGTAGGGGGAGGAAATACGGGCAGGTAAGCACCATCAACCCCTCTGGGCAGGCAACCACCGTTAACCCAAGGCCTTATAGCCTTTAAAAATTGTTGACAACTATCTCGCATGTTAAATTTCTCTTTTAGCATTGTTTCCCATAGTAAATTACATAATGAACTTTATTCACATTATACATAAAGAAAAAGAAACTTTGTGTCAATCATACATCATAATTTCCCTTAACATGGGTCCAATGGTATCTAGATTAACATGAAACATGACTAACATACATGTGTTGTACATTATTATTTCCTAAAGAGAAAAATCATGCACATTATAACGTGATACTATAACATTTACTATTGCAATTCGTTTACGATGTTTTATTTTCACAGGTTTTCTGTTGCCATTAAGCTACCCATTCTTACTATAAGAAACAATGCTAATCATAAATATGCATTTCTTAAGCACATATTATCTTACATAATCATTTTAATTTCCTGCATAAAATGTTGTCATGCGTACAATTATATACAAATATTCATTAATGCGTATGTGTTAATAACGATTAGGGTATGAGTGCACACATTTCCAATTCCCACAATATTATGTTACCAACAAACTGAGACATGATGTAATTACCATAATCACTTGTTCATGACTTTCAAATAACTTTAGTCAAAATCAATTTATGCATATAACTTTCATTACTTAGTCATTCATAACTAATAAATGCTATTAATAATCTTAATGCATCCATGACATGACTCATTCAAAACCTAGTCATTCAATGCCACTAATAATCTTAATGAATCCATGACGACTCATTAAAATGGAGTCAATCAACTAGTCATTATACTCAAGTCTCACTACTTAACCCATTAAGTAGTTTTTTAACAACTAAAAGGATTCATTAAATTTAATTTTAAAACACTCTATCATCTTTATACAAGGACCTTGCTCACCTTTTGCATTCATGCATTAGTTTCACACACCATCACTATACAAATTCATCTTTTTCAAGTAGTGCATGGTAACCTTAGTTATGTTCACTAACTTTATGAGTAATATGTCATATAACCACTGTTAATAAATGACTCTCACTTTCACTAGTGAGTACTCAGGTTGTTCATAAATAAAACAAATGTTTTATTGTCTTCTCACTTTCACTAGTGAGTGCCCAGGTTGTTCAAAAGTACAACAAAGGTTTTATTGTCTTTCATCCTCAACAGGATTCCAATGTTATGAAAACTATTTTGCAATAACAATTATTACTCATTACTCTTTAATGTAGTTATAAACATGAATCACACATCTCATGTCAAGAGTAGACTACTGCATATATCATTCAATATGTAGATTGATAGAATCATATATCAATCAATATGTAGATTTCTAGAATCGTACCTTAATTGAAATCCATTAGTAACATACCTCAATTTATTTTTCTTAACAAATCCCAAAGGCGCCAATGCTGCAACCTTGAGCTCTGATACCACTTGTAACATACACCGATACTTCACATGGAAATGCAAGGAGTTAATTTTTTTTTTATACAAGTTACCCATGGGTAACCATTCAAATCACTATTAAATATTCCTTACTCATCATTACGTATAATGTTCACCAGTTCATAGTAAGTTGCTTAACCATTAACAACCTCCATTATAGTCCATTAACATAAAACTGTATGAGATGCCTTTCATTCATTTAATTATTCATGTATTCATCACCTACTTGATGTTATGAACATCACAACAAGAAAGGAATCATCATCATCATCTCGACACAATAATCCATCACATGATTGAGCACCAAAATACTTTGGAAACCCTTTAGGGTTAAAACCAACAATGTTTAATTTTATTATTAAATGCTCGTGACGGTTTTCAGCCCCCACTCAATGGATTATAAGGTAGACCATTCCTTAACCATTGTTATAAATCTTACAAGTAAATATACAAATATCTAGTGTAAAGCCATTACAATAAATATGATAGCGTTTACCCTTTAGTTTTCATATCTTCATATCATGCTGGCATGGATGTACCTAGAATGTACCAATGCACAATGGACCATCCTGCAGCTCGCACTCATATGCGTGAACCATTGGACCCATCTGCATGAACCATTACTCATTTATCTGCCACCATGTTAAGCATAATATTTCATTTTCATAAGTCACCATTGCTTCCTGTTTTGATGTCATCAACAATATTTTATAGCATGATTAGTTAAAGTCTTAATCAATAAATAATCAGTATTCTAAGTGATCCCTTAACACTTATTCATGTGCATACACAATATGTGAATACAATATTATAAGATAATTTCTTCTAACATCTCTACCTTAGTGTGAGCAATTAATCATAAATTCAGGTCAAATCACCTCATATTATTATGACACTTCTCACACATGGTCACATTCATACAAGTCAATTCACTAACACTGTCCAGGAAGTACTCTAATGGAAAATGACACAATGTGCATTCATTTTACTTAAACCTTAGCAAAAGAACCAACCCTTCAACTATTGCTTTTGGTGCTAAAGCTAACATGATGAATGTTGTTCCTATGCATACAATGCATAAATTTTTCTAAACTTAATTTCCCAACAGAATACTTAATATAATAGAGCATGAAAACTCTCATGATTCCTCTTCGAGGAAATATAAAATAATGGGCATGCAAAATATGGTTTTATTTTCCATAAAACTAATGGAATAAAGCATAAAAATACATGTCTTATTCTCCAAATATTATACCCACATTAGCCATGTATATATTTCAAGGAAACCAAAACATCACTTTAGTTTTTTGTACATGTAATTCGTCTTCTTTTCCAAAGTAGGATAACAAAACATGTTATCATTTTCCACATATAAACGTATATTCTTTCCAATGAAATCTAATACAAATATTGCATGAATATACATGATCTTATTCCAAAACAAACTAACATCATAATCAAGATAACATAAATGTGATCACATAGTTTTTTTCTTCTAAAGAAATATAACTGAATAGTTCTTTTATCAATGAATTTATTAAATAATTAATCTTTACCAACACCATGGTAAACTATCCATCGATTTATTAAAGAATTAATACTTATAAACGCCATGGTAATCTATCCATGGATTTATTAAATAACGAATATTTACCAACATCATGGTAAACTATATATACATATTCACTAAATGGTTATTGTATATATACATATTTGCAACATGGTTAATGTATATATATATTCATAACATGGTTATCGTATATATATACATATTCACAACTTGGTTAATGTATATATATATATTCATAAAAAAAAATCTTCCAAGAATATCAATGAGGGAAAACTTTTTTCTTTTCTTCTTTACCATACATGAAAATATTTCAGGAGTTACCTTCTTTAACCTATATTCATTTTCAAGAAAAGAACTTGGATTTATTCTCATTTCGTTTTCAAGAAAATCAACTTAGTTTTCTTATCATTTATTTTTCAAGAACTCTGACTTATTAACTATTGTTTGTATTCGTGCAAATACGTGTTCTTGGTTCTGAAAAGAAAAACTACGAATAATAACCATTTCAATGCATGCACTTTCCAAGAAATCTGACCAATATCTAGTTTTTTCATGGTTTCTTTGTCTTCTTTTGTGAAATGTTACCATATATTCCTTTTCAAGAACTCTTTCAAAAGACTAGAAAAATAAACAAAGATACTTATCTCTCTATGCCACTTCAATTTTGCATTGCACATCAACTCCTTAAATCTTAATACACCCCCTTTAATTTGCAGTACCCACTCTTTTTCTAAATTCTAGAGACTTTCCATGAGTCTCTCTATAACAGTCTTCAATATGCAACAACACTTGAAAAAGTATGATAAGGTGAAATGAACATCGGGCAGTCGGACCGTACCATAAACACCAACTTCGGTTTCCCCTTAGAACCCATTGGGAGAGACCATAAACACCAACTTCGGTTTCCCCTTAGAACCCATTGGGAGAGAGTGCAATGAAACTCTGAGAGAATGGTTAATAGTGGCCGCCGTCGAAATCTGGAAGTGAAACGCCACCATTATTTCTAGCGAGAGGAAGCTATGTAATTAAAAGAACACACACAACCATAAAACATACTCTGATGAATAAGAATAATGGTTAGAGTTCATGAGGACGACTCCACGTCTAAATTTTTTCATACCCTTGTATTGGCTTCATGTTTTTAGCTAATTCAAGAATTCATTTTCAACCAATTCTTGATAAAATAGTTAAAAAATATTAACGTAAGATTTATTTACTATGAGTAAATACATAGAGTTGAGTAGGTATGTTACAGGAGGCTTGGCTTGAACAATATATCAATTTGAGCAATATGTCAATTTGGCATTCAATTATTTATTAATAAAGTTGTTTTACTTAGTAAGTAGTAAAATAATTTTGTAATAAAATAATAGGAGAAAACATATTCACACTATAATTTATTTGAATAAATAGATGTGTGTAAAATATTTTAATAAGAAACTAGATTTGTAATTATAAAATATAAAACTATAACTTAAAATTGTGAAATTACCTTGTATTTTTTGTTTCTTATCTATGTAGAGAAAGAATAAACCAAGTTTGGAGTTAAGAAAATAAACCATAACATAAAGAACAATATCTCCTTCAAAAAAATGTCTCCATATTATAAAAGTATTCAATTTCTTGTATACCAAGACTATTGTTATTCATATACAACATAAAATTAGGGCTTGGATATGTAAATGAACTTGGACTAAAGTGTATTTATGTTAATAAAAAATCTTTTTATTTGCATCTATGCTAGATAGATTGTACTTGAATGTATTTAAAATATCTTATTTGAGTTACATGCTCATTTCATGCATATTTCAAAGGATGATTAATCACCAAAGGATTTTCAACCCCAATTTCCTATTTCAATATCTATAACAATTTTTTTTATATATGTGAACATATTATGTTGGTTTATATGTATGTTTTCACCCACAATTGCCTATTTTTATATCTATAACAAAATTTTCAGTTTGACAACTCTTATCATCAATACCTTTTAAACCTCCATGACATTCTTCCATGGAAGAAAAAATTGCCTTTCATTCCTTCACAATGGCTCCTTCTATGCAACAACTTATTTCTTCTAGGCTACTCTTTCCTATGATATTGCCTTACGACTTTTCTTTTGTAACATGTGGTGCAATTATTACTAAATATTACTATAATAATAATTAGGTATGAGATAGTATTATATAATTAAAATACTTATATTAAACAGGGTTTTGATTTAATGGTAGTTAAAAAAGCATTGCAGAACTCGATCCCAATACCCATGTTTCGCAATTGCGGAGTCTTGCTTACTTGCCTGTCATTGAATATATCATGGAATATGAGGTAACTATTTAATTTAGTAGTTGATCCTTCAATGCTTTTGTTGAGAAATTTTGAGACTGGTTTCGTGCTTTTTAGTATTTAAATTCATCTCCCGAGGCTTCAATATGCATAATTATGGATTCATGTGATATATTTGGACTATAGTTTTCTGAAATCTTTTGTCCGAAAATAAGTCATTTTAGTGGGGAAATTTGTTGGTTCGTGTTAGGTTTTCTATTATGTTCAAGCAAATATCTATGCATTCGTTCTGTTCAGGTAGACACACTATTCTAAAAAAATTGTTCGAAAAATATTTCAGACCTTTGTGATGAGTAATCTGTAAATTTGTTTCCTGGAGGCTTTCATCCAAACCTTTGCGGATTAGGCAGGATTAGGCAGTGTAATTTGACTATAATTTTGTGAAAGATTTTGTACGAACCAAAATCAGGTTTTATTTATGGATTGAAACTGTAATTTAGTTCTACAGAAGATCTGAAACAAAACTTGGATATATAGTGCATTGCATTTAGTGTGAAAATTTGTAAATTATTGTGAATATATATATATATATATATATATATATATATATATATATATATATATATCGCCTTTAATTCGTTAAGTGCTAAATTCATGCACGGAAGGTTCTCGATCAAAAAGTTACGGGTACATTGAGTGTGGTTAGTCTTTTGGTTTCCAGAACCACATTTTTCAGCAAATTTTGGCTACCTTGTCCGCATTTTCTCTCAAAATTCCTTTAGAAGCTTTCATGCAAAACTTTTAGGTTTGATGCGGTTGATTAGATTTATAGCATTTTTTCCCTTAAAGCTTTTCCATGGAAACTTTTAATAGTTAACCAAGTACTGACCTGCAAATTCAAGGTTCAGGTTTACTACCAATTTTAGTATTTGTTTTTACATGAAAACAATGATATGGATAATCGGCCATTTAATTGAAGCATTGGTGTTTCTATTAAAAAAAATATTAGCCCATAGAAATATTATAAAATCTTCAACTTAATTCCATAGGATTTTTAGTTTTTGGCTATTAGTCTAACGAAAATACGATGGCTGGATGGAAAGACATTTTGATTCAAATTAATTGCTTTGAAAGGAAAGACTACCATGCAGCGCGATTATGAAGAAATCACAATTTTCTTATAAATGAATTGTTATAATTCTCAAGATATCAACTATAAATTATGGAAAATATTTTGTATGCTGTGCATTTTTAAGGCTTTAATGTATTTAATGTATTTTATAGGGTTGCGAAAATAATTTTGGTACTCTATAAATTTAGAAAATAATTTTGTTGCTATATAAATTTAGGAAAATATTTATTTTTGAATAAACCACTCTTTATCCACATGTCAGAGAAATTAGCCTTGCAATATTTGTTTCTAACATTTTATATGCTGCTATGGAATTCTCAAATGAAGTTCAAGTTTTACATAAAGGAAAAAGGGAATATTCATAATTATATGTTTTAAATTTTGAATGATTATTGGGTAAATGCCCATGTTCCTAAAATATGTATGGGGCTTGCACAATGTGATTTAGTTAAGATAGGCCCATGTATTGCTTGAATTTCCTTATAATGCACAATGCCTATTTCACCTTATTAAATAGAGCAAGAGGGAATATCCGTAATTATATGTTTTAAATTTTGACTGATTATTGAGTAAATGCCCATGTTCCTAAAATATGTTTGGGGCTTGCACAATGTGATTTAGTTAAGATAGGCCCATGTATTGCTTAAATTTCCTTATAATGCACAATGCCTATTTCACTTTATTAAATAGAGCAGGAGCCCAATAATATGTTTGGAAAAAAAGGAATAAAACTTTGATGGGTTGAATTGTTATGAATTTATTTAAAGGAAGTTGTACTTGTTAGTTAGTGTTATAGATGTTTCAAATTTCCGTGTCTTTTTTTAAATGTGAAGTGTAACACTTACTTTAGAAGATAGTTACTCTTAATTACTTATTATATGGAAATTTATTCACTAATTAAATTTATATAAAAAAAAAAACCATAATATTCATAACAAAGATGGCGTAATTTCTGAATTATTCTTTATTTAAAAAAAACCATAGCATCAAAAAAGGTGACATAGGTGATGAACCTACTACCTTGTCTTTGTTGCTGTAATTTTGGAAAACAACATGGTATAAAAGAAATGATGTAAGCAGCTTGATTGAAGACATGTAACCTAATGTATAATCAGTGGTGAACATACCATCCGCTCTAACCAAGCAGTGCTTAAAAAAAGAAAGAAAAAAGTATAGGGTGATATTGTATTCATTTTTTTATTATTCTATTAATTACCTACTTATATTCATTTTTTCTCATAATTAATTTCAATTTTAAGACACATTATCAGAATAATTATATTTAATGTGATACCAAGTGGTAAACTAATAAGTTGGGTATATTTAAAATTTTTATAAGATTTTTGTCTAATGTAAGTGTGTTATATATTTTTGGGAATATTTTTATCCTTTAAAAACAATTTTAAATTAGTTTATAAAGTACATATTTATTAGTGATTAAGTGTTTTGTTAAGGCTTTATTGATGATTGAGTCTTGAAATTTGTTTATAAAAGTTACTAATTCAAACCTGAATTAATTATGGCTTACATTCATATTTTTAAATTTTATTTTTTAATTAAAATATAATTTACACTTAAATAATTTAATGAAAAGCAAATAAAAATAAAACTTAATTTTATAAAATATTTTTGATTAAAATTATTTTATAAAATAAAAATATTTTCAAAATATATAAATCATTTTATTTTTGAAATTTTATGGATAATATGTGCTATATGAATTTCAATTTGATAATATTATAATATTTACAATTTTAAAATTTATAATATGATCCCTTGAATTTATTAATATTATTTTATAATACTAGATTATAGGTCTTATAAAAATATTATATTAAAAATTATAAAATAAATATAAATCCTAAATACAAATATATATATAAATATTTTTATATTATAATTTATAATATTAAGATATATATAATATGAATAGCTATTTGGTTTTATAATATTAATATATAAATATTTTCATTAAAACATTAATTTATTAATAATTACATATGAATATACTACTTTTACTTAATACATAATTAATATATATATTTTTTAAATTTGATATATTATTAATATTTAATTATGATGTTAATATCATATTAATACATGTATATAATATTATTAACACATTATTAGAAAATTAATAACATTATTTAACTATTTAAATAGCATTAATAAGGTTTTAATATAGCATTAATGATACATTAATAATATATTAGTGTACATATTTATAAAAATTCAATTTAAATTAGTTTATATATTAACACATTTCACTGTGAATGACTATTGTTGGGATTGTCAACTATAATGAACATGGGTATCATAGTCAACAATATTCAACATGACTACCATGGTGAACTATACTTACCCCAAGAATCATGGTTTATCTATAAGTGACCCAAAGTGAATCAAACTAGGTGGCCATGGGAATCATAGTCAACAATATTCAACATGAATACCATGGTGAACCATACTTACCTCAGGAATCATGGTCTATCTATAGGTGACCTATAGTGAATCATACTATATGGCCATGGTTGACCATGAAGGTTTATAATAGATTTCTAGTTTTATCAATAGTTAAACTATGGCCAATCATTGTCAGCAATGGTTTACTTTATTTAGAATGGTTAACCTTTTTTAATTGTGGTTAATCACATTCAACCATATTTAGCCTAAATCAAGCATGGTCAAACATGGTCATATTTGGTCAACCATAGTTACGATAACCAGCTTTTAAAAACCATCCTAAAGTTTAAAATATTAATTTAAGGGTTTAATACTAATTTTGGAGCTTTTAATATTCATTCTAGGGTCTATAATGTTATTGAAAATTTTACTAATTGATACATTAATATCTTAATCAAAACATTACTATAATTATTTTAACTAAAATATTAATTTATTAATAATGAATTTATCAATATAATATTTCTTACTTAATAGATAATTAATATATTAATATATGATATTAATTATGACATTGCTATCATATATATATATATAGATATACTCATTAATATAAAATTAATAAAACATTTTAATAACAATAATAAGATTTTAATATAACATTAGTGACACATTAGTAATATACTAATTTATACATTTATAAAATTTCAATTATAATTAATGTATAAATAAGCACATGTTAACTATGGTTGACCATTGTTGACATAGTCAACTATAGTTAACATGGGAATCACAATCAACAATATAGCGAGCATGACTACCATGATGAAATATAATACTTACCCGGGAATCATAGTCTATCTATAATTGACCTATAGTGAATCATAATTAATGGTCAACCATGGACTATAATAGTGAATGGCTAGGTTAACAATATTAATCGTGGGGTTTATAAAATTAATCATAATGTTTATAATCCTAAGGCTTGATGTATTAAACATATGGTTTATAATAATAAGGTTTATATTAATATTATTATGGTTTATTATATTATGTTTAATAATATTAAGGCTTTGTAAGGTTCAATACTGTGACATTAGAATGGTACACAAATCTATCCAACATCGTTTTACGAAAAACGTTGTATCACTGTGACAATGAATCTCACAATCGTTGTCACAATGTTACATTACATTGCAATATTCAACATTGCATTCCAATATTAAAAAATTGGGTTTTAATATTAGGCTTTATAATATTGAGGTTTATAATAGTAGGGTTTAATCATGCGCTTATAATTAATAATAGCGAGGTCTACTATTAAGGTTTACAATATTAATATTAGGGTTTATTATATTGGGTTTTTGTAATGTTATATTAGGTTTTAATATTGTGATGTCAGAATGATACAAAAATATATCTAACATCACATTCTAACAAACATTGTCTCAATACAACAATTATTATGGAAATAATTGTCGTAATGTTACATTACACTACAATTTATTCAGCATCGCATTGTTACATTACAAAATTGGGGTTTAATAATGGGTTTATAATATAAGGGATTTTTAATATTAAGGTTTTATATAGAGTTTATAATTTATAATATTAGAGTTGATAATATTAGTCCCTTGGGATTATTAATCACTTGAGTTTATAATACTAATAATCTATTGGTTTTATTAAACCCTTGGATTTATAATATTAATCCATTTGATTTATAATATTATGGTTTAATACTAGGTTTATAATTTATAATAATGGGGTTTAATATTAGGATTTATAATATTAATATTATCATTTATTATATTAGGTTTCATAATTTTCAGGGTTTATAATGTTAATCTCTTCAGTTTACCATAATGTCAGGGTTTAATATTGTGCATATTAATGGTGTAGAAATTTATACAATTTCACATAGTCACAAACATTATCACAATGTGACAAGAAATATGACAAACATTCCTAGAAACTTACATTACATTGCAATTTTTTGAATGTGACATTGTGACACTACATTAGGGCTTCGTATTTTAATGTTTGTGTGGCACAAAAATCAATCCAAAAATGCATTGTGATAGACATCGTGAGAAGGTGATGATTAATCTGATACTCATTGGTTTATAATATTAATATTTCATTGGGTTTGTTAATATCTTAGGTTTATAATATTAACCCCTTAGGCTTTATAATATTAAGTGCCCCTAGGTTTATAAAACACTAGTGTTAATAATCCATGAGGTTTATAATATTAATCCCTTCATTTTATAATATTAGTAATTCCTTGTGTTTTATATTAATCTTTGTCACATTGTGACAAAGATTGTCTCAATATTAAAATCAACCATGGTCAACCATGATCAACCACAATCAAGCACATGCAACCATGGTCAATCATGGTCAACCATGTTTTATTGTATTAAACCCTTTGGTTTTTAATATTAATCCCTTGCCTTTATACTATTAGTCTTGGTTTCAATATTATTCCCCTTGGATTATAATCCATTACTTTTATAATATTAATCCCTTGAATTTATAATATTGACCATAAGGTTTATAATAGTAATATTATGGTTTAATGTTATTCCCTTGGGTTTATAATCCCTCGAGTTTTTAATATTAATCCAATGGGTTTGTAAAAATTATCTTATGGTTTGTACGATTAATCATAGGGTTTATAATCCTAGGGTTTAATATTAAGCCTAAGGTTTATAATATTAATATTAAGATTTATATTCCCATGGGTTAATATTAATAATAGGGTTTAATGTTATTCCCTTGGGTTTATAATCCCTTATATTTTTAATATCGATCCTTTGGGTTTATAATATGAATCCCTTGGGTTTATAATCCCTTAGGTTTTTAATATCAATCCCTTGGGTTTATAATATTAATCCCCTGATTTTGTGACAAATTTTGTCTCATTATGAAAATCAAGCATGTTCAAGCATGGTCATTCATGGTCAACCATAGTCCAATGTCACATTGTGAGAAAGATTATCTCAATATCAAATTAAATCATGGTCAATCATGGTCAAACATAACACTGTGCCAAATATTGTCTTAATATGAAAATAAGGCATGGTCAATTATGGTCAACGATGGTCATTCACGGTCAGTCATGGTCAATGATGGTTAACCATTAGGGTTTAATATTTATTTTATGTTTTATAGTATTTATTTTAGGTTTTATATCCCTTGCATTTATAATATTAATCCCTTGGATTTGTGACAAATATTTTAGCAATATTCAAATCAATCATGGTAAACCATCCTCACTGAATGTCAACCATGGTCAATTATGGTCAACCATGGTCCAATGTCACATTGAAACAAAGATTATCGCAATATGAAATTCAAACATGGAAAACCATGGTTAATCATGTTCATCAATGTTGAAACATAGTCAATCATGGTTAACCATGGTAAACCATGATCAACCATGCGAAAGCATGGTCAAACATTGGAAAACAGTTTCAATCATGGTTATCTATGGTTTAAAATATTAATCCCTTGGGTTTTTAATATTAATCCCTTAGGTTCATCAAAATCTTTGGTTTATAATATCAGTTCCTTGGGTTAAATATCATTCCCCTTGGTTTATGATCCATTTCTTTTACTGATCCCTTGTGTTTATAATATAGATCATAATTTTTATAATATTAATCTTATGGTTTATATTCCTAGGGTTTATAATCCCCCAGGTTTTTAATATTAATATAATGAGTTTATTAATAAGTTGGGTTTATAATAGTTATCCTAGGGCTTCTAATATTAATCATATGGTTTTTATTCCTAAGGTTTAATATTAACCCTGAGGTTTATAATATTAATCTTAGGTTTATATTCATATGGTTTAATATTAAGCATAGGGTTTAATGTTATTCCCTTGCAGTTATAATCCCTTGGGATTCTAATATTAATCCATTTTGTTTATAATATTAATCCTAAGGTTTATAATATTTTTTATGGATTAATTTTGAGCTATGAAGTGCGCTTTGAAGAAAACTAGGGTTTGTTGTGGAACCATGTCCCTTGTAGCATTAGACCCTTTTCCTTCTCCCACTGCTACCATCTTCCCTTGACATAAGCTCCAAGATGAGCAGGCTCCAGCTGGAGCCTCCCAGGGCAAGAGGATCTACCCCCTCATTCAAGTCTATTCTCACTAGTACGGCTCACCCTCTTGCTACCCCCTCATCCAGTTCCAGCCTAGACAAAGGAAAATAGTTTGAATCACCGAAACTTGGTGCTCAATGAGAGGTGTGCATGAAGGGATGCGACCTTCCAAAGGCAAGAAAAAATATAAAGGTGGTGATCCCCAACATCGTCTTGAAAAATACCACAATGTATGTAGGACCATGCAATTATCTACAAATTCATGGGTATCTGACCAAGGGAAGCCAATATCCTACAATGGATCCATCTTAATTGGTAGCCAAAATCCCCCCTGTATCTTTGCCTACGGGCCAAGGGTTTCTTCACCATAATTTTTAATATTTGGAAGACAGAAGTGAATCCTGGATTATGGCCCTTATTTCATGAACAGTGCTGGCTCATTTATGAGGCATTAGGAACCTTGTTACAATCCTGATAAGGAGAAATTCCTAGCTTTGCCAATTTTTGGGAGCTGGACATATTAGAACTAATTGGTAACTCCATAGGAAACTTTGTCCGGGGTTTAGAGATCACGTGATAGAAAATAGAAAATATTTTCTTCATATTCTTGAATTTCTGTGTATATGAACTTTTCCCAACCTCTTCTAGAGTCGGTGGAAAGAGAATACGATGATGAGACCTAGTCTCAACGGCTAGACTATGAGCATGTCCTCTTTAAGTGCATATTATGCCATGAATATGGCCATCTCTTCCAATATTTCCCACAAGAAGCACCCGCCTCTATGGTGGCTCCTTCCTCAGATGGTTTCGAAGAAGTTCTGAGATGACATCCTCCTATAGGAAATTCCCCCCCTTATCCTTCTGAGGAAAATGATGCGCATGCATCTTCTGGACACATGGCATAAGCCTCCCACGCAGCGTTAGGATGCTGCTCTAGTAGCACTCAAATGGTCTGAAATATCCCTTAAGGAAATCGCTTCGCCATCCTAACTTAATGGAATGAACCAGAACTTGAAGTAGAAGCAGGGATTGAGCCTCCAGCCTGAGCAACGATGGAAGTAGATAAGAGATTGGAGAAGGTGAAGAGTAAAATAATGAGAAAAAATAAAGCCACGGAGGCTCAAACTAACACTAAAGAGATCCTCCAAGTTCTCAATCAGTTACACCAAGCTTTAGAACAAGCTGTGAAGCTGGATCAACTCAAGTTTGATGAGAGGGTCATGGTAGCCTACCTTTGAAGCTAGGAAAACTATGGATCAATGGATATTCTTCAAAATATGTTGAATTAGTTTCACCAATTTTTTAAATATTAGGAGAAATGATAAGGATCAATGGAGCCCCATCATCAATTGGATTTAGTTCATTGGGAAGAAGACACATGCACGTAGCAGACATATCCTAGCTTGGGCTCTAGGAAGAGGGGATGAACAATAACACTTGAAGTGATCCAAGAAGCAGGGGAAATCTTGGTCAAATTAGGGAAAATCAATGTTTTGATGGAGTATTACCAAGGATCTCTCTCCCCCCCCCCCCCCCAAATGAATCTTCTATAATGGAATATACGACGCCTCATATCCAAGTGAAAGTTGAGGTACCAAAAATAAATAATTCAACCTAAGAAACTGGGCATTATGGTCCTACAAGAAACTAAAGTGATGCAAGAAATAATTGAAGACATTTCTAGTAGGAGTTTACCATTTAAAAAATGCATTACCATGGATGTAAGTGGTAGTTCGGGGGGTTTGGGATTCCTCTGGGACCCCACATCCACCACCTTTGGCAAATGGATTACCAACCCACACACCCTTTGAGAAAAATTTGAGTTTATTGGATATTCAGAGAAAGTATGGTTAACAAGAGTTTACGACTTGACTCTTCTTGGGATGAAAGCAAGTTTTCTCCTCAGTCTGCGATATCATAAAAATATTTTGGGGGACATTAATTTGAACATGGCTAGGGACTTCAACTTTATAAAGGGTCTCAATGACAAAAAAAGAGGTATTTGAAAGTTGGATTATATGTCTTCGGCTTTGGAGAAAGCTATCCAAGATCTGGGAACCAAATATCTTGACTTTAATAATGAGGCCTTCACCTAGAATAATCAGTAGGGAGGTAAGTATCAAATAGACTGAAAATTGGACCATTTTCTTCTCTCATATAATATCCTACAACATGATCTATATTTCTAGGCAGAGATCCTCCTGTGCATGGGATTGGATCATTGGCCAACTTTCTTTGAGATCGACTAGAGGATGGAACCTCATAACCAATTCTTCCATTTTGAATCCTTATGACTTGAAACAATGGATCTCCTTGTCAAGATGGAAGATTGGTGGCAATAAATTATGGTGGTGGGGCACAACCCAATGGAAAATTTCCAAGTAAAGCTAAAGGAATTAAAAGGAAAAGTCAAAGAATGGAAGAAATCGACATTGGAAATATCCACCAGGATAAGAGGTTTCTTGATGTAGCCATGAGATATAATTATCTATAGATTATCTTGGGTGGACATACCGATTCCCTCATCACCCAGGAGGGACAGATCTTAAGAAATCAAGAGCAATGGAGGAAACATGGGAAAATTATATAGAAACAGAAATTGTGGGTCCAATAGCTCAGGGAGGGCAAGTGAAACAAAAAATTCTTCAACAGGACTGTGTTAAAGCATCACCAATTTAGCCATATGTTCTCCCTTAATGACTCTCATGGCCGACGATCGGTGCAACATAAGGAAATTTCAGAGGACTTGATTCAACACTTCCAATCTTTGTTCACTGAACTAGATGTGTATATAAGTGAAGAAATATAAAAAATATAGCACCTATAGGAAAATTAAACACAAAAGAGAAAAATGAAGGCCTTATGAGATAAATAACCTTTGTAGAAGTGGAGGAAGTGTTCATGGATCTCTTGTTGAATAAAGCCCCGGGAAGGAATCATTTTCGCTTCAGAATGTTTCAAGAGTGGATGGAAATTCCTAGGAGATGAGATTCTTGAGCTTTTTGAGTACTCCCGTCGATCTTAATGGCTATGGTTGAGCCTGAATGAAAACTTTATAGGGCTTATACCTAAGAAGGATGTGATTCTAGATCCTATTGGATTCCAGCCAATAGATCTTTGTAATGTAATCTATCAAATTTCCCAAGGAATCATAGTATGACAGCTTAAACCTCTTCTTCTGGTCATTATTTGACAAGAATAGTCAAGTTTCGTAGAAGGGAGGTAGATAATGGACGAGATACTGGCAACTCATGAGGTGGTTCACTCCTTATCATCATCCCAAACCCTATATATGCTCATCAAATTAGATATCTCTAAAGCTTATGATCGGTTGAATTGAAATTTTTTGATGTCAATTCTTGTTGATTTTGGATTTTCCCCTTCATGGATCAAGTGGGTTAAGTCTTCGATTTCCACATCATTATTTTAAATTCTTATGAATGGGGAACCCTCTCGACCCTTTTGCGGATCCATAGGCCTTAAAAAAGGAGACCCCATTTCCCATTTCCTATTTATTATTGTTTCCTAAGGACTAGGTATAATTATGAAGGTGATGGTTGAATATCGGGATGTTACGGGCATCATAATATCTCAATAAGATCCTCTTGTAACCCACCAACAATTTGTTGATGAAAACATGGTGTATGGGAAACCCACTTTAAAATAGGATAATCTATTATTATATGTTCTAGAGATTTTTCAGTAGGCTTTCGGGAACCAGATCAATAGTCATAAATAATACATCTTATTTTTCCATAATTACCCAAGAGTGTAGGGTCACCTGGTATGAAATCTTGGGTTCAGAATCGAGTCACTTCCAAGAACCTATATCAGTGTTCCCTTGGTGCCCAACTCTATCAATATCTACTAATGGGAGGAGGTTCTATCCCACATCGACATGAAAGACTTCTCAAGTTGGACCTTATGGGTCTTGAATTCAATAGGATGAACTTTCCCTTAAAAGTGGTTCTTCATGCTATCTCACTATATCAACTCTCGACCCTTTCAAATCCTAGAATAATTTATAAATAGATAATAGCCAAGCTCCAAAAATTCCTTTGGAGTAGGTCACAAATTAGAAAAAATGGGCCCTGATGTCCTACGATAAGTTGTGTAAAATAAAGGTCCATGGAGGCGTATGCCTGAAATATCTATAGCTATTATTCCAAGCCCTTAGTGCAAAGTTTTGGAGGCATTGGATGTGAGGTGGGCATGACATATGGAAGAAACAATGGGTAGCCAAATCCAAGGTTGAGGGTTGGAATAATTCTCGATAGCTCCATAAGAACTTACCAAATGGCTCCTCAATATGGAATCGACGCAATGTTCACGAAGGCCTAATATGAGAACATGGATTATGGGAAATTAGGAATAGACACAAAGCTAAATTTTGGAATGAGTGTTAGATGAAACATCCCATATTAGATCAAGTTATGAGTTTTGCAGATCTCCAGACATCAACCTACCTGCTGGGCATGGATTGTGGTTAAGATTTTTTGCTCAAAACCACCCTGATATCAAAATGGAGGGAATGGAAATATTACAGTAAGTAGCCAACTCAAGATATCCCTTTGGATTGGGATTCCCTTCTTCTGATTATTATTCACTACCCTATTCTCAACAGCGGGGAACCAAAAATATTACGATGGGGACATCACCTGCAAGGCATGTCATCCCTCAAGGAGGCATATTTAACCATATCATCTATTTTTGACTCTAGAGACAGCCTTGAGTTGTGAAAGACCAGTGCCTAGGACATCTTATATAGCAAGGAGCATGTGATATAATAGGGGGAGTTATCAACAAAAGGCTCTCATGCTATCTCTTGTAGAGAGGGAGGTTAACTTGAATGGGACCAAAACCTTCAGAAAAGGGACACAGGGAAAGCAATGTTGTAGAGGCAAGGTGCAGAATTCTAATACAAATGCATCAAAAAATTCAGAGGCAGCTTACTGTAAAGAGGGCCAGTTCGAAAATACCTCACATAAATAAATAATCAGAAGGTGATTACTGCGTATGAAATATTGAGATAATACTAATTATCATTGAGATGATATCCAGATACACAATATCACCATGTAATGGGCTTACCAATTTAAGAATCCAGACATGACAATAGCATTTTAAAAATAACCTCCCAAATAAGCTAATATAGCAGAAATATGGCTGAAGTAAAAAGTGAAACAATATATCATGCTTGAGCCATATTAAAAGCACTTGACTAATTCAAGCATGGGTATCAACTAGGATAAATCCATACCAAAAAATAGTGAGCCACTCACATTCCAAAACATGATATAAGAAAGGCAGATGAAATGAAATGAACAATTAAACTAACACATAAAGGGAGAAGTTACAAACTGTGAGACACCAAAGACCAGAATCCTCATTAAAGATGGAACTCCTCCTCACTGAAACCCAACGGGCTCTGTGCATTCATATAAAAGTTCGGAAAAAATGCATACAAAATTCTCTTACTGGCTAATTTTTTGAAAATCTGGAACCTCCTATAATCTGTTCTTGGGGGAGTTTCATAGGAGAAAAACTAGTAAAGGGAATGGATGATGAACATTTAATTTGTCTCATTAAGATAGGATGGCGGAAGCATTCATGCCCACACTACTTAATGACTCTGTAGTGCTGTATGTACTATGTAGCCTGCTTCGGGAGTCCTAGTCAGGTCGAGATTGACCTCGGATGTGTTCTTGAAGTCCTTTCTGGATTTTTGGAGCTCTACGTTAGCCTTCTGGAATTAATGAACTAGGTGGAAAATCTACAAGGCCTCCATGCTTCGTAACTGCTGATTGACAGGCGTAGAAACTTCAGTTAGTGTAATTGACTATTTCTGGGCTCGAGGAGGCATGGAGGCTTTAATGGGAAGATGTACTGCCTAGAGAAAAATTTCCCGCAGATATTCAAACACAGATATGGCTGTTGCGTGTGCTCTTTGGGTCTTCAAAATGCATCTTTATCCTTTGAATACAGGATTAGGCTCTTAATATTCAATAAAAAGGTCCAAATCCCTTAAATTTGTTTCTTTTTATTCACTTTGCCGCTGTTGTAATGAACTCTCTGCACTTTTAGCCACAGTGGCTATGACTGTAGAGGCAGAGTGCAATATCACTCTGTAAACCCTGCACAATGAAATAAACTTGTCAAAAAATCCAGGGCGATGGCAGAAGAATTGCTGTGGAGGCCTATGGAGGAATGGTGGTGGAACTGTGGAAATGGGAAAATTGTCGCAAAGTGGTGAGAGACAAGTGACTGATGGAGGTTTGGTGGGGGGAGAGGTCGCTGACCGTCCGATGAGAGGAACAGGAAAAGATCAACAGTTGGGATCAACGGACGGAGGGGTTAATAGTTAAATGGGCAGAATAACTAACACTTTAGTGTTAAAACACCAAAGTGTAATGTTTAAGTGAATACATAGAGAATCAATGAAGACAAATGAAAGTCAGATGTATTAGGTGGTGGGACCCGGCGTGGGTGGAGGGCAATTAACTGCGAGCCGTCAGATCGCAGGAGCCAATCAACGGTGGTGATTGTCAGATGAGGTTAATAGGGAAGCCTGATGGGAGAATTACAGTGGAGACACGATGCAATGTGGGCCCTCGATCTTGGATCAATGGACAGACATGATCAAATCAGAGGATCGCAATTGGGGCACGGGGGCGACAAAGTAAGACCTTTGCGATTGTGATTGGAGAAATGTTGCGATTATCCGATGGTCATTGGATCAGAGTGACATATCAGCGGTGGAGGCTCAATCGGAAGGGAAGACAGGACGGGGACGTGGGAGAAAATTCTGATTGCAATTGGAGTGGGAATGCGATGAAGCGACTGCCGTCTGATCTGGAGGCAGATCAATGGTTCTGATGAAATCAGAGGAGCGGATGGATAAGGGCGACAAGCACACATTGGAACTAGTGCTGACTGTCGGATCTTACAAAGATCAACGACTCAAATCTTAAAGGAGGCCAAATGATCAAATCCCAATCACATTGGGATTTTTTCATATAACACAAAAACGCACCTCCCAAAAGTTTCGATTGTGATTAGCACCCAGGCCTTAGCGCTTGGTCTTAGCACTCAGGGCATATGGGGAAGTGGCTAAGGGGCTAGCCTTAAAGGGGATTAGCCTGTCATAAGGGGGGAAGTGTGTTTTTGACCCGTTTTTAATGCATTTAAAGGCCAATCAAGGGGTAATAGTAAGGGAGAGGAAAAATGATGAAAATAGAGGCTTAGAGGGAATGAAATAAGAGGGAAAAGGAGGCCTTTTTGGGCATTCTTCTTCACAGAAATAGAGAGGTTTTTAACTGGGAACAACAGTGGGCATTTATCAAAGGGCAAAGGGCATAAAGGGGCTTCAAGGATGATGTGTTTTCAGTAGGAATGCATTCCTTGAAAGCTCAGAGATAGTTTGACCCCCTGTTTGCTTATCAAAAATTAATAGGGGGCTAACATGATCAACATTGGCTCCACCTCGAGATGGCACGTTCATCCTTGGGTGTGTCAAGAACTTCGCAGACCACCTACATCACCAATTTTTACAAACAAGAAAAATAAACCTATTCTACTTCTAGCCTTATTATTCCATGAGACTAGATTAAACTATTGGTCCCACATTTTATCTACCTAAACTACATCTTCTAGGATTAAACTATCTAGCAGATTTCTTCTCTACATTATAAAATAGAAATTGAAAAACAGCGAAGAAAGGATTAAATTTTCTGGCTTGCTAGTCTTTGCAAAAATTAAAACAACTAACTACATGCTCACACACTGAGCTTTATTGAGTTTTTCCTACCTACCTTACTCTAACTAGACTATTTACAAGTCTAGCTCACAAACATTTTCTTCCAATGCAACTAGTCCATCAAGTGATCCCATGACTGGTCTATTTTGCCTACCTGCTTGAGCAGGCTAGATAGGTAGGCCTGCTCCCACTCTTTCTTTTCTTCATGAGCATCTTCGAAAATTTTTCTTTCTGTTCGCAACATGCTGCTTAAAAAGACCTTTGATCCTTCCTTAAATGTTTGCAAGAAATGAACATAAGGATCATGAAAAGATACCTGGTTATGAATATTTGGTAGGTAGGCTTCAACCAAGATCTCTTCTTCTTCCATTGGATTAAGAAGAAGACTCTCTTGGAGTAGAGTGTCTCCTTCATATTCTAAACTAGATGACTCATCGTACATTGTTGCTAAGTCCTCTTGGAGCTCTGACATGTTTTGCGCTGTTGGAGAATTTGAGCTTATCTGATCCTCCATATATTCTGCCACAGGATCAATGAACACATGATGTACACTTTTTTCTTTCAGGCCTTCCATGACTGGTAGGCTGTCTTTATCTTGGGCTCCTTTGATTTCTGCATCTTCCACTGCGTTTTCAATCTGGCTCTTGAGAATTGGATCATTTTCTTCTTGTACTTCGAAAGGCAGTGAAATCTCTTCTCTTTTAAGGGGAGGGAGACTTTACAAAAAGGCTCTCCGATCTCTGAACTGATATTAATTTTCTTGTGAGTTCAAAAATTTGATCTCAGCTTCATATCTTTCAACCACCAATTCTAGAAATATTTTCTTAAGCACAGGTTTAACACTTGAGCTAAGAAGAAGAATAGCCCATGGAAGGTCCTCCACTTTCAGTTTTTCCAAGCCATGTGACATTTCATCTCTACACTCTGCTATGAAACTTGGATGCATTTTTGAAAACTACTCAGAGTCTTCCATTGGTGAAGTGGCTTGGTCTTCAGCACGACTGATGTTGTACTGCGACATGTTCTCCCAGTGGAGTCTTGTGAAACCAAGATAATAAGCGGCCTACTGATCACTAGTGGAGTATTTTAATCATTTAGGAACTGTGGAGTCACCAAGGTGAGGGATCTACAACTCTCAACTCTTCATGATCACCTTTTTGAAGAGTGAATAAAGATTTTGTCGAAGCCCATAGATTTAAATTTTATTAACTTCGTCCTCGGAAATGGCGCCAAAAAGATGTTTTCGACCCTAGAGATAGCCTTGAGTTGTGAAAGACTAGTGCCTAGGACATCTTATATAGCAAGGAGCGTGTGATATAACAGGGGGAGTTATCAACAAAAGGCTCTGATGCTATCTCCTGTAAACAAGGAGGTTAACTTGAATGGGACCAAAAACTTTAGAAAAGGGACGCAGGGAAAGAAATACTATAGAGGCAAGGTGCAGGATTCTGAGACAAATGCATCACACAATTCAGAGGCAGCTTACTGTAAAGAGGGCTGGTTCGAAAATACCTCACAGAAATAAATAATCAGAAGGTGATTACTGTGTATGAAAGATTGAGATAATACTAACTGTCATTGAGATGATATCTAGATACACAATATCACGATGTAATGGACTTACCAATTTAAGAATCTATACATGACAGTAGCATTTTAAAAGTAACCTCCCAATGAAGCTAATATAGCAAAAATATGGTTGAAGTGAAAAGTGAAACAATATATCATGCTTGCGCCATATTTAAAGCGCTTGATTAGTTCAAGCATGGGTATCAACTAGGATAAATCCATACCAAAAACCAGTGAGCCACTCGCATTCCAGAACATGATACAAGAAAGGTGGATGAAACGAAATGAACAATTAAACTAACACATAAAGGGAGAAGTTACAAACTGTGAGACACCAAAGACCAGAATCCTCATTAAATATGGAACTCCTCCTCACTGAAACCCAAGTGGCTCTGTGCATTCATATAAAAGTTCGACAAAAATGCATACAAAATTCTCTTACTACCTAATTTTCTGAAAATCTGGAACCTCCTATAATTTGTTCTTGGGGGAGTTTTATAGGAGAAAAACTAGTAAAGGGAGTGGATGATGAACATCTAATTTGTCTCATTAAGACAGGATGGTGAAAGTGTTCATGCCCACATTGCTTAATAACTCTATAGTGTTGTATGTACTCTGTAGCCTGCTTCGGGAGTCGTAGTCAGGTCGAGATTTACCTCATACATGTTCTTGAAGTCCTTTCTGGTTGTTTGGAGCTCTGTGCTAGCCTTTTGTAATTAGTGAACTAGGTGGAAAATCTGCAAGGCCTCCATGCTTCATAACTGCTAACTGATAGGCGTAGAAACTTCAGTTAGTGTAATTGACTATTTCTAGGCTTGAGGAGGCATGGAGGCTTTAATGGGAAGATGTACTGCCTGGAGTAAAACATCCCATAGATATGCAAATGCAGATATGTCTGTTGCGTGTGCTCTATGGGTCTTCAAAATGCGTCTTTATCCTTTGACTACACAATTAGGCTCTAAATATTCAATTAACAGGTCCAAATCCCTTAAATCTATTTCTGCTGCTTCACTTTGCCACTGCTGTAATGGCCTCCCTACACTTTCAGCCACAAATGGCCGTGACTCTAGAGGCGGAGTGCAATCTCACTCTGTAAACCCTGCACAATGAAATAAACTTGATAAACAATCCAGGGCGGTGGTGGAAGAATTGCTGTGGAGGCCTATGGAGGAATGGTGGTGCAACCGTGGAAATGGGCAAAATGCGGAAAAGTGGTGAGAGATGGGTGATTGATGGAGGTTTGGTGGGGGGAGAGGTCGTGGACCATCCGATCAGAGGAACAGGAAAAGATCAATGGTCAGGATCAACGGACGGAGGGGTTAATAGTAAAATGGGTAAAATAACTGACACTTTAGTGTTAAAATGCCAAAGTCTAATGTTTAAGTGAATACACAGAGAATCAATGAAAACAAATGAAAGTCAGACGTATTAGGTGGTGCGACCCAGCATGGGTGGAGGGCGATTAACTGTGAGCCTTCGGATCGCAGGAGGCGATCAATGGTGGTGATTGTCCGATGAGGTTAATAGGGAAGCCCGATGGGAGAATTACAGTGGAGACGTGATGCAATGTGGGTCCTCGATCTTGGATCAACGGATAGACATGATGAAATCAGAGGATCGCAATTAGGGTAGGAGGGTGACAAAGTAAGACCTTTGCGATTGTGATTGGAGAGATGTTACGATTATGAAATGGTCGTGGGATCAGAGTGACAAATCAATGGTGGAGGCTCAATCAGAAGGGAAGACAGGATGGGGACATGGGATAAAATTCTGATTGCGATTGGAGCAGGAATGCGATGACGCAACTGTCATCCGATGTGGAGGCAAATTGACGGTTTTTATGAAATCGAAGGAGCTGATGGATTAGGGTGACAGGCGCACAGCGGAACTAGCGCTGACCGTCGGATCTTACAAAAATCTACGGTTTAGATATTAGTGGAGGCCAAATGACCAAATCCCAATCGCATCAGGATTTTTTCATATAACACAGAAATGCGCCTCCCGAAAGTTTCGATTGTGATTAGCACCCAGGCCTTAGAGCATGGTCTTAGCACTCGGGGCATATGGGGAAGTGGCTAAGGGGCTGGCCTTAAAGGGGCTTACCCTGTCATAAGGGGGGAAGTGGGTTTTTGACCCATTTTTATTGCATTTAAAGGCCAATCAAGGGGTAATGGTAAGGGGGAGGAAAAATGATGAAAACATAGGCTTAGAGGGAATGAAATAAGAGGGAAAAGGAGGCCTTTTTGGGCATTCTTCTTCACGGAAATAGAGAGGTTTTTAACTGGGAACAGTAGTGGGGATTCATCAAAGGGCAAAGGGCATAAAGGGGCTTCAAGGATGATGTGTTTTCAGCAGGAATGCATTCCTTGAAAGCTTAGAGAAAGTTTGACCCCCTGTTTTCTTGTCAACAATTAATAGGGGGCTAACATGATCAACATCATCTACATGGGACTTGGAGTCTGACCCACGACAGAAGAGAATATGGTACTCTCGACTATGGAAAGAACTCTAGTTCTTATTAGTATTAACAAGACATGGTAGCCTTCTCAATGAGATAAAATTCTGAAATAGGGCTTCCTTGGACAGTCCTAGTGTCCTCTATGTCGTAATGAAAAGGAAATGACTCAACACCTCCTAAATGTTCTTCCCAAAGGCATTGGAGGTCTGGGGTTGTCACACAAAGGTATTTAGAGCATCTGACTAACTAGCCAATAACCTTTGAGAATAATTGGACATGTGGATATGGTATCTCTTAAGAAACCACATTGTTAATAGAGCATGGTGCATCTTGCAGGAATTTTTCCTATTGAACATATTGAAAGCTAAAAATAGGGTAGTCTTACACTCTGAACCATTCCACTCCACTAGTTTATGGAAAAATGTCCTTCGTAAAATCAAGGAGACTCTCTCTATCTCACATTGGCTAGAAAAGGATTAGAAAGCGAAGGGATGTGAATGTGCCATACTAACTGCCATAGATATCCTCGGGAGTCCTTTTACCCTAGCACATCTCATCGCCCTATGTTAAGGGGAGTCTCCTCCAGCTCGTTCACATGTCCCCCACAAGGTTTCCTTAAGCTAAATTCTGATGGGGTCTCCAAGGGAAACCCTAGGCCAACTGATATTGGGGGGATTATCCACAACGACAAGTGGAAGGCAGTAAATTTTTACGCAACATCATGTGGCAACACCAAAATCAATGTAGCAGAATACGTAGGCTTCGAAAGAGGACTACATGTAGCAGGGGAACTGTGGGTATCCATTCTGGAAGTTATGCTTTATTCTTAGATAGCCATAGCCAAGCATTAGCGACTTATAAACAGATATCATTATCTGGATAAAGTAATAAAAATCTAGAGTTTGGAACTGATAGGGGAACATATTAATTCTATACTTTCCTCTTTTGACTATGTAATCAATGAACATGTTGATTAAGATGGAAACAAGGTTGCAGATAAACTAGAAAATTGGGGAAGTGAGCATGAGGGTTAATATCCTCTTCAATATTGGCCCCCCTTTACACAAAATAATCACCTGTTAGATCTACGTCAGATAGTGGAGGAAGAGGCTTCTGTGATGGGGGTGAGAATATTAGAGCACGTGGAATACTAAGTCCCATGATCACTAACAATTGGCATGGTGGTGGAGGAGTGTCCTCCCTATGCTCTCGTCTGAACTGCTGTATGAGGGGCCATAACTTTTATCGTGTGATACATCATATTGTCTTAGAGAGTGTGGTTGGCAGAGGTATAATGAGTGGGATGGCTCATCGATGTGAATAATGTTTCGTTCCTATACAATTGGGTCGTCGGTTCGTATCCCGCAAGAAAATATAAGTGATAGAGGTGGGCTTCCTGAGTTAGGTGGTGGTAGTCGGAATTCCCCTTCAAATCTTGGAGATGTGAATTCACTATTATTCTTCTGGAAAGGTGGCACCATGTTTTTGTTTTTCTTTCACAGTGTGAATGTAGGGAATTTGGGTAAGTTGGTATTTTTGGTTTCGTTAGCATTTAAAAGGCATGAGTAGCTGGCGTGATGGACACTTCTATAGGTCAGATAAATAGTGTTGTTGGGGATGGCAGTAGTTGTGCATGGATACTCACTTTTAGATGTTGGGTCTAAGAATTGGCATGACTTGTGTCTTACTGGGTGTTTTGGTGTGTGTGGTGACGATAGAGGATTCACATTCTTGAAAATTTTTGTGTTGGAATTTTGGTGTGGTTTGCACAAGGCCCCTTGGGGAGTGTCAGCCTGGGTCGAGTTTCACCCACCTCCTGATTCTAAATTTTCTTGTGTTCTTGGTGGGGTGATAAATTTATGGTGGGACAGTAGTCGAGTAATTTTCTGTGGCTATTTGTGGCGAATTTTGGGTGAAGGGATGTCTGGGCGAGTTTCAATGGGCTAATCCCTAAAGGTTGTTGGTTTCTTCGACTCTCCTCTATTGTTTAGCATGCGATCTTCCCCTCGGCATTGATGCTCCTCCCACCATGTAGAGCCAAGCTCTGTGGGTCTTAGGGACCAGGAGATATTAGCTCCTTTAGAGGAACTATGAACAGTGGAATTTGGGATGCGCTGGGTTGGAAGGACTATTGGCCACTCTCGACTGTCAAGTTCTGGAATGTGTAGTGGACGTGGCAGAAACAAGTAGGCATCCCGTAGGAGTGGGGGGTATCAATAACCTGACCGAAGTGGTGGAATTCCCAGTCAGGGATCTAGTTGGAATTCAGCTCCCAACCCATAGGCCATTGAACATTGGTGTTTAGAGAATTTCTATGAACTATTTCAATATTTCTTGGATTGAGTGGAGTCAGTTGAATGGGTTTAAATGGAGGAGCATGATAAGCTAGTAGCCAACCTAGACAGGATGCACTATTTTCATTGCCAAGTCATACAATGAGTAGTGGTGGTCTGGCATGGTGAATTATACCAGGCAGAAAAACTGGAAAAGCAGCAGACTTGGTTGGCACACTTTGAAGGGAACATCAAGTGCAACGTTTTTCCTCCACCTCCTTTAGTAATTGCAACAGATAACCCAAATTCCATAATGTTGAATGACTATCGTGCTATCAAGTGTTTTTTATTTTTCCCTCTCTTATATGGAAATTGTCCTTAGCTTCCTTTTTGTATTTTTATCACTTTATACAAATAATGGTCAACAAACCCAGTCAGGGTGATACCACCTTCTCTTGGTTACTTTGGATGTACATATTTTTTACCATATGAATAACATTTTGACTTACAATATTTTTTTTAGGGATTAATGCTTATTTTATGGTTTATAATTTTTATCTTTGAGTCTATGTCCCTTGTTTTTATAATATTAATCTCTCGGGTTTGTGACAAATATTGTCTCATTATGAAATCAACTTGGCACAACATCACATTGTGGCAAAAACTGTCTCAATATGGAAATCAACCGTGGTAAACCATGGTGAATCATGGTGAATCATGGTAAACTATGTTCAATCATGGAAAGCCATGGTAAACCATGGTCAACCATCATCAACCATGGTCAATCATGGTCAACTATCATGCAATGTCACATTGTGACAAAGATTGTCTCCATATGAAAATAAATCTAACAACCATTGTCGCAATGTTACATTACATTCGAATGTATTCAATGTCACATTGTTACATTACTAAGATTGGGGTTAGTATTAGGACCTTTTAACTTTGAGTTTATAATATTAAAGTTTAATATTGGGTTAGATATTAATATTAATATTAGGTTTAATTTATCATATTAATAATAGGTTTATAATATTAATATTAATAACAATACTAGGTTAACATTATAATTAATATGATAGTTGACTATGGTAAACCATTGTAATCGATGGTCAATCGTGGTCAATCATGGTCAACCATGGTCAAAGATGATCAATCATTATCAACCATGGTCAACCATGGTTTATAATATTAATCAATTGGGTTTATCAATCCCTTGAGTTTAATATTATTCCCCTTGGTTTATAATTCAATGGGTTTATTAATCCCTTATATTTATAATATTAATCTTAAGGTTTATATTATTAGGGTTTAATACTAATCCTAAGGTTTAATGTTATTCCCTTTGTTTTATATTCTCTTGGGATTGTAATATTAATCCAATAGGTTTATTAATCCACTTGGTTTATAATATTGATCGTAGGGTTTCTAATATTAATCATAGGGTTTATATTCCTATGGTTTAATATTCAACCTAGGATTTATAATATTTTATCTTAGGGTTTATATTTGTATGGTTTAATATTGATACTAATATTTAATGTTATTCCCTTGGTTTTATAACCCCTTGGGTTTATAAAATTAATCTAAAGGTTTATAATATTAATTTTATGGCTTTTCTGCCAATCGAGGTATGAGGACGAGGAAGAACCACTTATAGATTTAGTTAATGAATGACCACACGCGAGACAAGGCAAGCCGATGACCCACACAACAACACTGCACACTCGATGTTAAGAGGGATAGGTGAATCTAGTGGTGGGAGTGAGATTTCTTTTTGTGTGAAGGTTACCTTGATCTCTAGGTGGTGTGAGGTATAGTTTTCATGTAGGCACTTGTTATAATATTTCCCCACACACAGTGGAAGGTGGTAGCCATATCATGTTAGTCTAGAGATTTGGAGCATTGGAAGAACCGAGCTGGAGACAATCACGAATTCTAGTATGTTCCTTTGGCATTCTAGGTATATGGTGTGGAGGTTCCTCCTGAGATAATGATGCAAGAATGGAAGGGTTGAAGGAGGTTTTAGCATTGGCTATTTATAATGTTGATTTATTTCGTTTTAGTTGTTTTTTCCATGTCAATCTCTATTTTCTTTGGAAATCTTTTAATAAGAATGGGAATATATAAAAGTTCTAGGTCTATAACTAAGATTTTACATGCATATCCTATCGGTGACCTGGTAAATCTTCGGTTTCTATCTCAGCAAGCTAGAGAGAGTAAATGGAAGTTGAGGCTTAAGAGAAATTGTGAGTGTTAACCCGTAGTTGTTATGTTTCTTGGACTCACTGTCATAAAAATGAGTCAACTCGGAAATACTAGAAAATTTGGTTCTCTGTAAAGGAAGGAACCAAGGTTTGTTAATGTGAAGGAAGGGAAAATAGTGCCTAAAAAATTTCCAAGTTGTAGGTAGCGAAGAGTTAATATAATTTTTTTTTTGTGCTCACTACAGGTCCACCTAACCCGAGAATTGTTCAGGGTCATGCACTACAACTTTTAGCTCTTGTGTGGGTGTCTGAAGTTTCAATGGTGAGGGGTGGTTTGTCGAAAGGAAGGATAGTGAGGGCTCTAAGAAATTGTGAGAGATGGTAGGGGGGGGGGGGGGGGGTGGACATGCCATAAACTAGAAAAAAGAGAAAGGGAATTGGCAGGGGGAATCAACTAGCAGGCCCTGCAAGCGAGGAAGAAATTCAGACGAGGAAAGTATGGAGACCGTGCTGAATGTGTTTAGTGTTGGGACCCCAACAAAGGTAAAAATGATGATTTCTTATTTATCATCAAAATAAAAATCAAAGGTAGCTATTGAGCCTCCTATTGAGGAATGGGGGCCACTAGTTATGGACCCTAGGAACACCCTGGGATGGCTTACATTGTTCAAGAAACCAGTCCAACTATATTATTTCATGAAGTGTATCATGGAGAAATCCATCACTAAAATTGAGGAAGGAGAGAAGCATCCACCACACAAGATGGACCCCGAGGATATCCAGAAGGAGCTACAATCCATACAGCTCAAACTGCACAATCAATATGTATGCTTTAATAGTATTGAGTGTAAAAACCATGGTATGTACCAATTTGAAATGCTAGGATTGAGCATAAAATATCCAGCGTCGTTAGAGTTGTATGATGACTAGCTACCAGAAATATGTGTTAATCCTTCTATTTTTTCATGATGTTTTTGAAGGATAACTTTTATTTCAGCATTTTCAAGTTTAGTAGTGTAACATAATTAAAGGCCTATAAGGCCTGGTTAGACAGAATGAAACTATTCATGTTTTAGATGGCTTATAAAGTAGTTTGGTGGCCAACAGACCTGGTTTCCTTCAGGTAGGTTTAGGCCCTTCAACATTATATGATTGTAAACTCATTTTATGATTAATATAATATTAAAGGAATGGCCAATATTACATAAGAAAAATATTATTTTATGGTTTATAATATTTATCTTAGGGTTTATATCTCCTGGTAATTACTAACCCCTTGGTTTTGTGACAAATATCGTCTCAATTAGAAAATCGTCCATGGTCAATCATGGCCATTAATGGTTAATCATGTTTAGCCATTAGGGTTTAATGTTTATTTTAGGGTTTATAATATTTATCATGGGGTTTATATCCCTTTGGTTTTTTACAAACATTATATCAAAATAAAAATTAGCCATGCCCAACCTAGGTCAATCATGATCAACCATTGACAATTATTGTCAACCATGCTTTAGCATTAGATTCGGACAAATATTGTCTCAATATGAAAATTAAGTATGGTCAACCATATTCCAATGCCACAATATGACATATATTGTCACAATATGAAAACTTTCCATGGTCAATTAGGGTCAATTGTGGTCAACCATGGTCCAACATAACATGTGAAAAAGATTATCTCAATATGAAACTCAATCTAAATATCATTGTCACAATGTTATATTACATTGGAATTTTTTCTATACCACATTTTTAATTTAAACACTTTGGGTTTAATACTAGGTTTCCAATACTAGGGCCTTTTAGTGTTGGGTTTATAATATTAAAGTTTAATATTAGGTTCATAATCTATATAATTAGGGTATATAATATTGATCCTAGAGTTTAATATTAATCCCTTAGGTTTATGATCCCTTGTTTTTATTAACCTTAGATGTTATATTCCTATGGTTTATAATATTGATCCTCGGGTTTAGTATTAATCCCTTGCGTATATTAATGACTTGAGCTTATAATCTTAACAATCCATTGGAATTATTAATCCCTTCAGTTTTTAATATTAATCCCTTGGGTTTATAATATTAATAATCGCTTGGGTTTATTAATCCCTTATATTTCTAATATTAATCCCTTGGGTTTTAATGCCAATCTCTTGGGTTTTTCAATCCCTTGGGTTTTTAATATTGCTCCCTTTCATTCATCAATCCCTTGGGTTTTTAGTATTACTCCCTGGGTTTAAAATAATTTCCCTTTGTTTATAATCCATTTGATTTATAATACTAATACCTTGGATTTATAATATTGATTAGTTGGGTTTATAATATTAATCATAAGGTTTATAATATTAATGTTATGGTTTATATTATTAGGGTTTAATATTAATCCTAGGGTTTAATTCTATTCTATTTGGGTTTATAATATATTTGACTTTTAATATTAATTTAATGGGTTTATTAACCCCTTGGGTTTATAATAGTTATTATCTGGTTTATAATATTAATCCTAGTGTTTATATACCTATAGTTTAGTATTAAGGCTAGGGTTTATAATATTAATATTAAGGTTTAATATTAATCCATTCAATTCATAATTCCTTAAGTTTATAAAGAATATGAAAAAATATGAGGAAATAACATGAAAGGCTATAGATGTTGGGAGATGCAGCGCTCTGGTAGGGTTTCAGTACTCCCCTGCATCTGCACTGACTGACTTTGTAAGCTTTCTACTTACCCCTGACCACTACACTCTGCATCTCCGCGGACAGGCATTGGTCCTCTTGCCATGACAGGCCCTTCAGGGGAGGGCACACAGTCTTCCCCCTCAGGAAACGATAAAACAAATTCGTTGGAACCTTCTATAGACTCAGCAGCAGAACAAACACTCCCTGATGCACCGGACAACCGGTCGCACGACAAGCCACAAGATACAAACAAAAAGAAAAAAGAGGCACAAGATGAAGGCTCGGGGCAGACAGATACCCCCACAGTGAAATCCGCTACCTGCAAACCAATCGCAATGGAAAGACCAAAAACCGTGCTTCCAAGCCACAGGATTAATGGTCAAATCCAGTTTATGAGGGATCATGCTCTCATAAGTAAATTTATTGGATTCTGGCCTACGAAAAAAGCACTGAAAGGATGGATTTCGGAAAAATGGAAACCCAAAGGGAACATGACCCTTCAGCTTTGATCCAAGGGTTTCTTTATTGTTGTTTTCATATGTATCGAGGATCGCAACAGGGTGTTAGATGAAGGGCCGTATTTCTTTAACTCTTCCGGTCTGTATCTGTGAGATTGGGTGGAGAGATTCAACCCAGATATGGAAGACTTCAGCTGGGCTCTGGTTTGGCTCAGGATGTAGTCACTCCCTTTGGAGTACTGGGATGAAGAATCACTTACAGACATTGGCAGGGGGTTGGGGGAGTTCATCAAAATCTCGGAGGAAACAAAGCTACGTTGTTATACCTCGTATGCTCGAATATGTGTCTACATGCGTCTGGACCAAGCTCTCCCTGATTCGGTAAGCCTCTTCCATGATGATTTTGAATGGATCCAACCCCTAGACTTTGAACATGTTCCCTTCCGTTGTCGTAGATTTCACATTCATGGGCATCTCTTTAGGTATTGTCCTCTCAATGCTAAGCCATCGACCACAGAACACCCAGAATCGTCTACTCCTGAAGGGTTTACCAGAGTCATCAGCTGAAGAAGATCCCATAAAAAACCTCCCAATGGTAAAAAGTGCATCCCCCCTGGAAACTCCAAGCCCTCTACTAGCACCAACTTTGAAGTCTTAGAAAATATCACGGAAAACTCCCTTCAAGCCAACCCGATTGATACCCAAGTAGTCAACTCGACCTTGCCTAACCTTACGCCTGATTCCCCTCCTAATCCTCAATCCAAGGGGATTCAGATTCGTCAACTGGACGCACCCTTTAAAGACCCAGACTGGAAACCAAATGGTATGGATGGGGATGGCATTCCCAACCTACATGAAGCAGAAAGTAGTCAAGCCAAAAACATGGAAGAAGAGCCAGAAAGCATTGACATGAGAGGGCTTGATATCCTTGAGCTCTAACAAGCATGCCGGAAAAAAGAATTTGACAAGATTCCAGAACATCAGATATACACGCTAGAAGTAATTATTTCCAGGGCTTTCAGACAGAAAGAATTGGGAATCCAACCAGGCAGTAGGTGGGATGGAAATCAAAACCCAAAAGACTCCAAGAAGAGGGGTAGGAAGACAGATCTGGAAAGAACAATCACCGTTGGCAAAATCCTGGTTGATTCTGGTAGATATGCCAAGTTGATGAAGTACTACAAGCCACTCCCAAACAGTGAATCATGAAGCTCACTTCATGGAACCTTAGAGGACTTAATAGTCCCGGGAAACACAGAATGATAAAAAACATGGTACAGCAGGAGCAGCCTCAAATTGTTTTCATGCAAGAAACAAAATGTAATAGCAACACGCTAGGCAACATTCTTTCAAAAGCTTGGCCTGGATGTCACTCTGTAGCGGTGGATGCGTCAGGAGCCTCTGGAGGGCTGGCCATTTCCTGGAATACTCAAGAAATCTCTCTCTCAGAATTCCATGATTCCCACCACATAATACAGGCAACTTTTCATATTATTGGAACCAATATACACGGTCACCTCACAAACGTCTACTTCCCTCAGGACGTCGCAAGTAAAACTGCTCTCCTAGAGACTATAGGAGCGCTCAATTAGGACATATTGCATCCCCTATGGATTTTAGGAGGAGATTTTAACATGATCACCAAGTTGGAGGGAAAAAAGGGGGGCAGAGCCAGGCTAGATCCAGAGAGCGGCCTTTTCAAAGATTTCATTCATGACCAACAGTTGATTGATATGCAATTCTGCAATGGTACTTTCACCTGGAGCAATCATAGAATGGGTCGGCAGAACATAGCATCTAATTTAGACAGATTTCTACTTTCAGATAATGCAGTACATTTGGGAGGCGATATCTTCTCCTCAATCCTCCCTCTAACGGACTCTGACCATTGGTCGATTTCTCTTCATTGGCAAAGGCTGGGTCACTCGGTGCGACACCCTTTTCGCTTTGAAGCCTTCTGGCTCAATCATCCCGCATTCAATGACCTCATCATCTCGCTGTGGAAAAGCTTCAAACCGCCAGAAGGATCCAAAATGTTCCAGTTCCAGCAGGAGCTCAAATTCTTAAAAGGCCACATCAAGAGCTGGAATCATTCCACTTTCGGAAACATCTTTCAGGCTCAGCAAAATCTAAACAAAGAAATGGAGACTCTCCAGCAAAGTATTATCATGGAGGGCTACACAGAACAAGCTATGGAAAAGGAAAAGCAACTTCATTCCGAGATGGAGGAAAGATCAAATCAGGAGGAAATTTTATGGAGGCAGAAATCTCGCATAAGATGGATGAAGGAGGGCGAAAGAAACACTAAATTTTTCCACAGGTCCACGATTCAATGATGCATGCATAGTAAAATATCATTTGTTAAGAATCAGGATGGGGAGAAAGTGGAAGAACATACTGAGATCGAACAGGTGTTCATCAATCACTTCCACATAATGCATCAAGATCCTCTCAAGGACAGATTGCCAGCCATCGACAAAATCACTCAGAACGTACCTAAGTTAGTAACTGATGAGAATAATCAACTCCTACTGCACCCTGTCTCATATATGGAGGTGGAGACAACCATTAAATAGCTCAAAGAGGGAAAGGCTCCTAGACAGGATGGATTTGCAACCACCTTCTTTCACAAATTCTGGGATCTAATCAAAGAGGAGGTTTGGTTGGTAGTGGATGAATCATGCTCAATGCATTGGCTCCTCCCATCATTGAATGTGACCTTCATTGAACTAATCCCAAAAGAAGACGCTTCCTGCACGCCAGACAAATTCCGCCAACAGAATAAAACCGCTACTACCCCTTCTCATCTCGCCCGAGCAAGCTGGCTATGTTGAAGGAAGGAAAATTTTGGATGGCATAATCCTCACACATGAAATCCTACATTCCCTCAAGGAAACGAATCAGGAAGGTATGATTCTCAAGATTGACCTCTCAAAATATTTTGATAGATTAAGTTGGACGTACATTCAGAAAGTATTATCTGCTTTTGGTTTTTCCCCCACTTGGATTCGCTGGGTTCATAACCTTATCTCCTCCTCTTTTTTCTCTATCCTCATCAATGGCATTCCCTCACATCCCTTTACCCCCTCTAGAGGAATCCGACAAGGAGACCGTATGTCCCCTTTCCTCTTTGTCTTAATGGTGGAAGGCCTAGGGTGACATCTCAAAAATGCCTTCCGTTCCCAGCAGTTTAGAGGCCTTTCGGTTCACAACTCCCCAGCCCAAACTCATCAGCAATTTGTGGATGAAAATATGGTGTTTGGTTACCCTTCTGTACATGAAGCATCCCGTCTTAAAACCCTGTTGAATGACTTTTCGGAAGCCTCGGGTGCGTGCATTAATTCTGCTAAATCCTAGCTCTTCTTCTTTCACACCCCTCCCTTCACTCAAAGAGCCATTGCCCGCATCCTTGGTTTCTCCATTGCCTCCCTCCCCTCAAAATACTTAGGCGCCCCCTTAATTGCCTCTGCCTTAAAACATGCCTCATGGCGTGAGCTCCTAGAAAAACTCAAAGCTTGCCTTTCCTCTTGGACTCACAGATCTCTGAATATTTCCAGTAGAGTAGTTCTCATTAAAGCAGTGTTACAGGCCATGCCTCTGTACCTTTTATCCCTCTTAGCTGCGCCCAAATGGGTTCTAAAGGAACAAGGAGGAACACATCACAAATGGGCTCTGGTCAAATGGTAAGTGGTATGCAAGCCAAAGGAACAAGGAGGAATAGGACTGCGTGATCTAGCCCAAAGCAATGCAATAATAGGAGCCAAAATTTGGTGGAGCTGGCTCACCGCCCCTAATAAACCATGGGAAATCATCTGGACAGCCAAGTATGCAAACCATAGACCTCAGGAAGAATTAATAATATTCACTCCAATGGAGAAATTCTCTCTCATATGGAATGCAGCCAAACAACATTACCTTCTTATACAACAACACAGTTTTTGGGAATTGAGGAATGGTGGCTCTGCAGGATTCTGGATAGATTCCTGGAACCAATTTCCCAAATTAACTAACACCTACAGGCTACCTCCAGGACAATACTGGAACATACAGCAAATGGATACAGTGCAACAACATTGGGTAGACAATACAAGGCAGAGTTATAGACAGTGGAAGCAGGTTGAAGAGATCATAGGGAACATTGATGAACAGAGCAAAGCAGCATTAAACACTGAACTCAAAAGTAGGTGTGTTAGAAATACTCTTGGTAGGGATATTCTCAGATGGGGATATACACCAAAAGGTTCCTTCTCCACCCAGGAAGCCTTCAAATTGCTCAGTTATGATCCTGGGCCCAAAGATCCCCTGTGGAACAAAATTTGGAGCCCGGAGGTTTGGCCCAAAGTCTCACTTTTTCTCTGGCTCTTTGGGCATCAAAGAATTCTAACTTGGGACAACTTAAGAAAATGAAGCTTTCATGGTCCCTCAATCTGCCCAAACTCCGGCACTCATGAGGAAACACGGCAACACCTTCTAAACTATTGCTCTCTAGCCAACCAATTATGGGAAAAAGTAAGCTTTTGATGTCAATGAAACTATCGTCCCTCCGAAGACATTGTCAACTCCATCAGGAAATGGCATAAGAATCCCTACAAAAGTGAAATCCTAAACCAACTCTGGAGAATAATCCCAGGTCTCCTCTTGTGGAAAATTTGGAAGGAAAGAAACAAATGCATCTTCAGGGATCAAAAAACGTCGTTTGACATCATATGGAGTAACTTCTGTCTCAATCTCTCTGAGACCCTAGCTCTGCATTCTTGGGACACGGAGGAATATCCAACTCTAGCAAAAGAGAAAATGATCTGGGATAACTGCGGAGTTCAGCTTCACCTTCGAGAGCCAGTGAAGAAAACCCTCAAAACAGATCACACCAAGACATCTTGGATCCCTCCTCCAAGGAACACCTTCAAACTAAACTTTGACGGTGCTTCCAAAGGAAATCTAGGCAAAGCCGGCTATGAAGGCATAATCAGAGATCACAAAGGCAAGCTTATAGCTACATACATGGGGAACCTTGGATGGGACACGAACAATTCAGCAAAGTTGGAAGGCCTTTGGCAGGGTCTTCTTCTCTCGCAACATCTTCGGTTGCAACCTCTAGTGGTTGAAGGGGATTCTCAAATTCTAATCAACCTTGCCACTCAACTCCTTAATGGGGCTCATGCACATAAAATTTCCAATAGCTGGAGACTTGAGACTAGGCTAGAGAAAATAGAGGATTGGCTCATCAACAATAGAGCTCTCATCTTCAAGCACATTAGAAGGGAAGGAAACAAAGTTGTTGATCTACTGGCCAACGTGGGAGTAGACAGCGAGCACAACCTTCTCACAGGGAATATAGAAATAATTCACAATGATGATCAAAGAAAGGAATTCCAACTGCTGGTCCAAAGTGAAGAAGAAGCTTCGGATGCGGGTGACGATACAGGAAATTAAGGTGATGGGATGGGCAGATGGCAGGTTGGCAAGCCATGAGCCAACCTGGCCCAAAACTATCGTTCGACTCATAAATATGATTGTTCAGACTTTAATACATTTAAACCATAGTGCTCATTTCAATCTTGCCTCTGATCCTTGAGACCTCTTCGCACGCTACAACCAGACCATGACTCCTGCTCAAATTTATGAAGGTGTAATGTCAGGAACTTATTGTTGCACGGCTAATTGGAATGATAGAATGGCATGAGGGTATGGCTTCAGCAGTTCTCCCCAGCCTGTTCAAAAGTGCTATAATCCGGATGTTGAGCTTTCCTCTGTGCGCACTGTTACAGGGAGGAGAACTAGTCTCCATTGTTGCTTGGAGCTAGGCGACAGCTTCCACCTCTCTCTTGCAAGCTCTTGCATGTTCGCTACGGTCACCTTTCCAACTCAAACGCCCCTATCTCCAGTCCTGACTTTGCCTCCCCACACTGTTGTTCCATCTAAGGAGATGCCGCGTCTCAGGCATAAAATGCGTAGCAGAAGAGGCTCCACTAGACGCTGCATTCAACACACCCCCACCTCCTCCAGTACCTCCTCTGAGTCTTCTGTGAATCCCAACAGCCATTCCACTGCTCACAGGGGTCACCTCCACCGCTCTGGGTGTAGCTTTCATGCCCCCTTACCCCCGATTCTTCCTGCCCATCCCCATACTATTCAATTTACTTTTAACAGTTCTCTAAATCGTCCCAGAGTGACGGCTTCCATCACTGTTGTCTTTATGGAATCTCCTTAGGCCGTGGCTCCTGGCTCGGGCAGGGATGATGGAAGCATTGAAGATGCTCATATTCTGGGGCAAAGTGCAGGTATGAAGGTTAATGACAGCATGGACTTGAAGAATGAGAAGGGCAAGGCCACTTAGTTCAATGCGAGCCAAGGTGAGGATGGTCAGCCCAGCAAGTCACCGACTGTGAGAACTGATGACAATGGTCAAGCTCAGGCTGAACTGGACCCTCCTCCTTCACCTGGGACTCTGATCACTACTAATGATAACCTTCTCAGTGTTGTCAGGTTTGCTGGGAAGGATAGAAAAAGGATGAATACGAGCGAGGCGCAGACTGCCAAGGAACAAGCGAGCGTGGTGAAGATTCCTCCTGTAATCAGGAAGGTGATTCATTCGGTTGAGGACCTGTATAAGGAGGATGGGGAACCGGATGATCTCTGGTGAAGGGTTGAAGAAGAAGCTCCTGATGAGTAGCACCTCCATCTCAATGTGTTTTTTGTACTCTGTCTCTGCCCCTTCTTCAGGGCATGTTACTCTTTGTTATATTGTTCATGTTTTAGTTTCTGTTAGCTATGATATCGATACTCAGAACTTCATGTCTCCCCTACATGGGACTGTTTTTGAAAAACACGCTATACTAGTTTCCCTCTTGAAGGGCAGTGTCAAACATGGGTTTTTTGATCAAAATGCCACTACACAGGGCAAGGATCTAGATATGGCCTACTGAACATAATTTTTGCTGTTAATAGATTACGATTACTTAGAAAAAAAAATTCCTTAAGTTTATAATATTAATCCCTTGTGTTTATTGATATTAGGGTGTATATTTTTATGGTTTAATATTAATCCTAGAGTGTAATATCTTTTTTGTGGTAATTTAGGTTATTCTATTAATTCAAAAACATAAAAGTTACATATGCTATAGGTTGGGTTGGCAAGCCGCACTTAGCCAATCCAAACCTTTTTTACATGGTTTCTAGGCTACCTCAGGGGAGGAAACCAACCAAAACATAACTTGAAACATAAAATTACATTGTGCACAGTAGAGTTGGAATATCTGAGTAGTACAAAGTGAACGGTAGGAAAAAGGCAGTGAAGGAAAGCTTGACAAAAAACATGAGAGATCTGTGTAGCTGCGCAGGCTTTAATTTTCATCTTCATCATCACTGTAGGGGACCTCCTCCTCAATGGGGCAATCAGGGACCTGTGCAACAGCTTCCTCCACATCTGCCACTGTATGCCTGAGATTGTGGATCGGTGCGCAGAGGATTGGGGAGTCTGGATCTACGTCGTTAGGAACACGCATCCAGATACCATCGAAATCCATTACCTAGACATCTGAATCCACATATTCATCCTGCTGAACTAGCATCGGGTCAATATTGCAGTGATGGAGGTGTGTCAGGGGAGAGATGGTGGACTTCCTCAGGCCACATCTTCCTCTCTGCGTAGATTGCCTAGGGGTTTCTGGAATCTGCTCGGGATAGAGACGTTGACAATCAAAAGTGTTGGAAGAGGAGCCTTCCATTGACTCTAGGCTATTGCCCTTGCCACGGTGATATCGGCTAACAATATCCCCTCTCTGTCCTCCTTGGATAGTTCTCTGGTGAAGTCTCGGAGCTATTGCGTGCAAAGGCATGGAAAAGAAATTTAGGGAAGGCTACACAAAAGGGAAAGCAGTGTTGGGGCTCACGGGGTAGGAATAGCTGGGGGGAAGGTGTGCATGAAAGGGTGCAACAACCCAAGGGAGACTGTGCAGTGTGTATCTAATAATAGAACTTTGCAACCTTCTGAAGTTAGGGAGAAGCCAAAGCAGAGTTGAAGAGGCTAAAGGTAGAGATAATACACTGTAGATTTAAAAAGGATGAGAGATCATCTTTTTAAAGGGGCTGGGGTGTGTACGAGGAGGATAGAAATGAGTGGGCTTCGCACCCATCAACGTGCTATGATTGTTCACTTGAGCAATATCGAGTGAGGGGGGATGGATGTAATATGGGTTAATCATGGTGATCATTTAAGGTCATAGATGTGAGGTGATGATCTAGACGTGGTGACGTATTTCTATTCCTCTCGTCATCATTCATGATTTTATGAGTCTCATGCGATTGGCTAATTGTTTAAGGATCCACAGTAGGTGAGGCTCTATGTGGAATATCTCCACCTCCCAGGGAGTTTGGGATGTGATTTTCAAGCATGTTATTTCTGTCACCTACATCCATGGCATCCTAGAGTGTAATATTACCCCCTTGGGTTTTTTAAATTAATACATTAGTTTTATTGATTCCTTGTGCTAAATAATCCTTTAATATTTTTTATTTATTTCTTACCGTTAGTAGGTTACCGAGACACAATTGTCTCGTACATAGATTTCATATCTATAAATAGGTTATTTTTATTACTAATACAATATATCTTTCATTTTGGAGTTTATTCGGGCTTGTACATTGGTATCATAGCGCAGGTTGAGTTGTTTATAAACTCCATGCCTACTGGGTTTGTTTTTGAGTTATTTTTTGAATTTTATGGAGGGAAGAATGTATAAGTTTCATAAAATGCATTTTGAGGAGTGCATTTCTTTCAAAGGCACAAGATAAAGATTGTGGGAGTGTTGGAAACCATGTTAAAATAAAACAAGGTAAAAGTGATTACCTACCAGTAACTGTTATTGCTGACACAATGGACAATGAATAGATAACATTCAATATTAGGGAAGCTTTAGAGAAATTTTTGGAAGTGAATTATTAATATTGTTTGTAAGTGAATTATTAATTATTTTTAGTGGAATATTTTTTTTCATATTTGGCATTTGAATTTAATCCACATATTACTATCAAGAAGAGAATGTTTCAAGGTTCATGAAAGTGAAAAAAATATATATATATTTACATAATTGTTTGACAAGGATTTGTAAAAATTTAATGAATATGGATACATTTTCGAGGATATGAGACCACAAGTAAGGTGAATAAATTTCCCATATATTTTATATTACTTCCAGAACAACATCTTTGAGTGGAATTAGGAAGAGATAGAAAGGTGAAAGTGGACAGAGAAAGAAGTAGAGATAGAAAGGTGAAGGTGAACATACAAGTAAATAGAGAAATGTGAACGCCAATAGGAGAAAATGTTGGTGGAAATTGTATCACATTGTGATGAAAGAAAATATTTCTCATTTATTTTATCAATTATATTTAAGAAAATAAAAATGGTTAGCTAAAACTAAAATGAAAAATTAAAATTAAAAGTGCCTAATTATAAAATTAATTAACTTGGAGTTAAAAGTGGTGGAAATATTCCATGACAAGTTTGTTTTTATTCTGATTTGAAATAAGTTTTAAAAGTTGGAAAAAAAAAGAAAAAGTGAAATAGTGACGCTTGAACCTAACTCCCTACTGGGTTATTTTTGGAGCTCACCGAAAAACCATCAAGCCAAATCTTTGTTTAAATTAAAAGGATAAAGAGATTTATGTTTTTATTTTTTGAAGAGTATTGCACATAATTCATATTTGCAAAAGGGTTTTTTTGGCTGCAAGTAATCATGAGTTCAATAGTTTCCATAGTCATATTTGTGCTTAGTAGAAAGGAAAATTTTCAAGAGTGGTTTATAAATCTTAAAAGTGCTCTTGGTTTTAACGAATTGTGGGATGTTTTTCAAGGAAAAATAAATAAATATGGAAAAGAAATTGCACCAAATCCACCTGATAACAAGAAGAAATGTGCAATTTCGGAGATAAAATACAACAAGGAATATGCATTAATACCAGCATAAGTGACATAAGAGGTAATGCTATATATAATTTCTTGTGACACTACATTCAAATAATTAAATAAATTGAAAGAATTGTATTATTCACACTCATAACTCGAAATTGTTCAGTTGTTATTGAAATGGTTAAATTTGGAGATGAAAGATAATGATTCATTGAAGAGTGTTTCTAAAATAAAATCCATTTTTCATGATATAAAAGCCACTAGAATTGAAGTAGATTTATATCTTACACATTTTATAAAAGACTTTCACCCTGTCTATTCACACTATTTGGAATTTCTCCAAGCTAGTGGGAAGTTAAAAGACATTACATTTGATAAACTTGTAAACGAAATAATTGAGACAAAAAATACCTTTGGGAATAAAGAGGCTCCACCTAACTCTAACATAGAATCTTTGTGTCTTCCACAAAAGTATCAAAAGTCTCATGCAAAAACTTCAAGAGGTGATAAAAGTAATAGAGGCATTGGTAGGATAAATTATAGAGGTGGGGGGGGGGTGGGGTGGTTGGAATTAATCAAGGGGGAAGAAACAAAATGATATACAAGAATTGAATTTTAGTGATAAACTAGATATTAAATATTTTAGATGTGGTAAAATTGGCCATACTACTCCTAACTATAAAATCCATTGGGATAAAGTGAGTGAAAGGAGAGAATTGTTGAATGAAAAGAAAGATCAACCACTACAAGATAAGGGAAAATCCTGAGAACCTTCACATTACATTGTTTCTCACTACAATTTTAATATTAATGATTTTTTCAACGTTGTATTTTTTTCATGGTGAGATAGTTGGATTTTTGATTCAGGAGCCACTTGTCATATAACATTTAGGCAATATTTTTTTGAAAATTTTAGTGATAATATTGATGTTGTTATTTACTTTACTAACTAGTCTCATATTAAACCATCTGGAATTGGGTATATTCATTTGAAGAGATCGAATATTCAAAATTATGTTCTACAAGATGTACTTTATATTCAATAGTTTCATCAAACTTTTATGTCTCTTATCCATATTTGAAAATAAGGAAATTATATTCATATATTTGATAGCATCATCAAAATACAAAGAGAATATTATCGTGAAGTTATTATGACTGTTGTGGCATAAGGTACACTCTTAAAATTGAATGGTACTTCATCTAATAAGTATTGTGAGAGTTCTCCTCTTTTGGCATAGCAAAGTGATATCTCATATCCAAACTTTTTGTGGTATGCTTGATTTGGTCATATCGATTATGGAAGCATCATAATGATGAAAAAAAGGTATTAAAGGGCTCCTGTAGATCCCAGAAATATTACACCTTGTGATGTGTGTGTTCTAGGAAATCATTGTAAGTAGCCTTTTCATAGCTCCTCTTTCACATCTTCATGAAAATTAGGTCTCATACATTTAAATCTATGTGGAAGTATTCATGTTGCAGCTGCCAATGGAAATAAATATGTGTTGATATTTATTGATTATTACTCGAGAATGTGTTAGGTCTATCTGCTGAAAGATATTTCACAAGTGTTTGAAGTTTTTAAAACTTTTCATTTGATCCTTAAAATGAAACTCAACAAAATATAGGCTTTGTAATAAATGATAATAGTGCTGAATATACTTCTCATTATTTTGAAAAATATTTGAAGGATAATGTAATAAAACATCAAACTACCATACCTTATAATCCACAACAAAATGGTGTCGAAAAACACATTAATAGTACTTTTCTTAGTACAATTGGGTCTATGATGTTTTTTAAGAATGTCAAGTTGATGTTTTGGGGAGAAGTAATTCTTTATGCACCTTATATTAGAAATTTGCGTCCTTCTTCTGTTATCAAAAGAAAAACTCCTTATGAAATTTGGCATAATAAACTCCCAATTGTTCAACATTTCAATTTTTTTGGATCTAAGTGCTATGCTTTGATTCCTATGAAATGGAGAAATAAATTAGGTGCTAGAAGTAAAAAATGTATATATTTCTGGTTATTCTAAAAGTTCCAAAGCATACAGGTCATATGAAGAAGAAAATAAGAATTTCATTCTTTCGAGAGATGTTATTTTATGAATGAGATAAAGGTAATTCCACTATTGATAAGAAAATCACTCATTTGGAGAAATTTTCATAAAAAAGTTCTATTTTGAATCTGATAATGATGTTCCACATACTAGATCAGTATGTGGTTCTTCCATATTTTATTCATGAGGATGTTTCTCTCGAAGAAAAATTGGAGGATAGTGTTGTTTCTATAGGGTCAGAAAGTGTTCCTGAAGAACCTGTACTTCAGGATGAGAAACCATTTCAAAAACCTTTATGAAGATCCACACGTGCTCAGAAAGTTCCAAGAAAGAATGATTGTTTTGAAACATGAATTTATTCTAAAGTTGATTCAAGTAATGTTTCTCATGACTATGAATTTAATCATTCAAAAATTATTGAACCCATTTTTTTTGAAGAAGCTTCTAAATGTGATGAGTGGAAGGATGTAATGAAAAAGGAATATGATGCACTTAATAAGAATGAAACTTGGAGGTTAGTGGATCCTCCTGCTGGAATCAAACCTATTGGCTGCAAGTGTCTCTACAAGATCAACTAAAAGGATGGTTCGCTTGATAAATAAATTGCAAGGATTGTAGCAAAATGATATGCTCAAAACGAAGGTGTTGACTACACAGACATTTTATCCTACTGCAAAACAGGGCATGATTAGAACTATATTTTTTTCTTGTAGCTAAAAATAGCTATAAGATACACCATATATATGTTGAAATATCCATTTTGAATGGAAATTTGAAGGAAGATGTTTATACGTTTCAACCATAAGGTTTTGCTGTCAAGGAAAAAGAGAAAAATGTATGAAAGTTAGTGAAGGCTTTGTATGGACTGAAACATGCATCTCATGCATGGTATGAAAAATTAACTAAACACCTTCTCAAGTTGAATTATAATTTTTTTTATCTGGGTGATGAAAACCTTTTTCTTAAGAAAATTGGAAATTAAGTTGTATATTTTTGGTTATCTATGTAGATGATTTTATGATCACATGAAATAATTATGGCTATACTATTAAAAATTAATTATTGAATGTTTTCGACATGAAATATTTGGGTTTATTGCATTATTATTTAGGGCTTGAAGTTGATACGAAACCCAAATATATTTATATTTATTAGAATAAGTTTATTGGAAAGATATTAGACATATTTGGGATGCAGGATTGTAACCCTATTGCTACTCCTATGGAGAAAAAATTGAAACTTACTTCCACTAAAGGAAGTATGCTTGAAGATCCAAAAAAGTACAAGAAACTTGTTTAAAGTTTGAATTTTCTAACTACTACTCAACTTGACATATATTTTTTGGTAGGGATACTTTCCAGGTTCATGAATCAACCATGTGAATGTCATTGGAATGCAGTGAAGAATGTTCTCAAGTATTTGGAAGGCACTCAAACATATGACATAAAATATTCCAAATTTGTAGATGCCCATCTCAGTTGCAACTCACATTATGATTTTGGTGGAGATAAGGGGAATGGATTCTCCACTTCTAGTTACTTGATGATACTTTGATCACAAGCCATTAGTTGGAGATTATGCAAGCAGTCCGTTCCTACCAATTCTACCACCGAAGTCGAATATGTTGCAGTAGCTCAAGCTACAAAGGAAATAATTTGTCTTCACAAAATACTTGAAGACATGTGGAAACAAAAGACTTCGACTGCACTAGTTATTAACAACTCTTCTGCAATTCAGTTGGAAAATAATGGTTAGTTTCATGATCGAAACAAGCATATTAACACCAAATATCACTTGATTCAACATTATGTAGAGGCTAACGCTATTCATCTTACACATTTTCCTACTTCATAGCAGATCACAGGCATATTTACTAAGAGATTGGGACATGAACAATTTGAAAATTTCATAATGTTACTTGGCATGTCATATGTCCCTCAGATTAAGGGGGGAATGTTAACTAATCCTTAGACATTGTTATTGTATATTATGTTATTAATTTTTGATTTAGTTCTCGTCGTTAATAAGTTAACGAGACACATCCTAGATTGCATATGTATACATAGGTAATTTTTATCATTAATACAATTGTTCTTTCGTTGTGGACTTTATTCAAGCTTTTACACTTTGACTTTATAATATTAATCCTAAGGTTTATAATATTAATATAAATTCCTTGGTTTAATTAATCCCTTTGAATTATAATACTAATCTTTTGGGTTCAATATTATTCCCCACAATTTATAATGCCTTCTATTTATAATATTAATAATTCCTTTGGTTAATAATATCAAGAAGCTCTTGGATTTATAATAATAATAATAATAATTTTGTCATTATAATTGTTATAATTGTTATGATATTTATAATATAACAATAATAATATTTTTTAATATAATAATAATTATTATTTATATTAAAAATATATTTATTAATATCAATATCCACATTAATATTAAATTCATGCCATTTAAGTATATTGATCTATATTAATGATATTTAACAACATGATAATACCATTACATTTATTAATGTAGTTGTACTAATATATTAATATATATACATTCTTTAAACATGAACGGTTAAATTTTTTATTTATGGAGGTAGGTTGGGGTGGAGCCTAAACAACCTCGGTTACAAAGCCTTTTTCAAAGCCCCCAAATAGTCAAGATCTGATTTTACATGGCTGACCTTCATGGGATGGGTAACCAGATAGGATCTTTACCATTTTTTGAGAATTTTCCTTGAGCTAAAAGACAACCTGCATTTTCTTTTGCGTCTGCATCTTTGTTTAGATTTCATAGAATATGACAGAAGGAGCTAGATGTGAATCTTTGCAAATGTTTCCCGAGTCTCTACAGCATCTTGTTGAGGGCCGAGTTGCTAAAATGATCTCCTCTATTTATGATTTTAATCAGGATTTCTGAGTATCTGAAGATCTGAATGTCATTTTCTCCATTCTCCTCCACAATTTGACAAGCCTTAAGCATTCCTAAGATTTCTGCATGGTTGTTGGTGTTCTGCCCAAGACCCCAATTGAAGCTATTTTGAATGTGGCCCGTTCTGGAATAAATAACTCCCCAAGCTCCAGATTTTCTTGGGTTTCCCTTTGAGGCTCCATAACAAAATATTATGGCTCTGTTTTGGTTCTGCTACTAGTTTTAAAATTCAATCTCTAGGATCCCAAGTCTCCACTTCGGGTTGTAACATGGTCGAGAGAGAGTATTGATTCGGGAGGGTGTTTTCAAAGGTGTGCCTATCCAACTAATCACATCTGGAGAGACGTCATTGCTTGGCTTGTGGGGAAGGTTTACCATGTTCTTGATTAGCAAGGCTTTTTATTTGGCTAGAAAAATAGTTGGGGGGTAAAGTTTTCTATTGAATACGGCTTCATTCCTTTCCAGCAAAATTTTCCAACAGACAAATTTTTGGATGGCATAACAAATGTTAAACAAAAGAGACTTTCGATTTAAATCACGGGGAGAACATCTGGACCAAGTGGTGAAGAGGCTAGTGGTCGAAATCTGCATTGGGGTATGAGCATACTGCCCATGTACTGGTTTCACCCACACTTCTTTGGCATACACACAGTCAAGAAACAAATGATCAAGTATCTCCACCATTGTGCAGCAGAGCATGCATCTATGAGGCCCTGTTATTCCTCTTTTTTCCATATTTTCACCTGTTAAAATGCAAGTATGAATGAGGAGCCATGCAATAAAAAATACCTTATGGATGCCAGTTGGGTCCCAAATATGTTTCCAAAGTGATGGATTGTGCAAAGGATTGTTGCGTTGGAGAGCTGCGAATCCTTGGGCACCTGTGTAAACTCATTTTCCCCCCATGTCCATTTGACTTTTCAGCTGCGATGGATTGGATCTAGCCCAAACAAATTTTCATGGGGGAGGAATACTTGGTTCCGCAACTATTCAGGAGGACATGGAAAACTCCAATCCAACTAGTTACCTTCAGCATCCCAGCAATATATGTCCTCCAATTTGATAATGCCAAGACTCTTTAGCCAATCTCGCAGCTCTGCGTATTCCTAGGTAGTGTTTAAAGGTCAAAGTCCCATAATTTTTTCATCCCAAAGGTTGATGATTTTACCATTTCCAGAAATTCTTTAGAGTTGTTCCTTGTAAAACTCCCAACTATGAATGCAAAGTTTCCATAGAGTGGTTCCTTTTCTTTTTGCACGTTTCTCCATATTGTGGAATGTGAATCTGTGCATATATCTTTTTATGAAGACTTGAATGACAAAGTGTTAGTGATTCAAATTTTTTTTCCATACCATCTTGCCACCCAAAGCTAAGTTGGCTAGACCAGGGTCTCTTACTTGCAGTCCTCCTTCTAAAAAGGGTTTTTTCACAATGTCCCAATTTACCAAGTGAAATTTCTTTTGATTTCCCTTACCTCCTTTCCACAGGAAATTTATTAACATCTTGGAAAGATAATATATAATCGATTTTGGAGCCAATAAGAAGGTTTCTTGATATAATGGGAGGGAGTAAAGAAAATAATTAACCAGTATGAGTTTCCCAGCTGTGGTGAGCCATTCTTTGCACCATAATATTATTTTTTCCTTGATTTCGATGAGTATCTTGGCCCAATGGAGATCCTTGTTGATGCCCAGGGACAGTGGAAAACCAAGTTAATTGATTTTATCCCATATTTCATAGCCCACATATCCAAGAAATTGTGCAATTCAGTTCATGGCTTGCTGATCAATCTCCCAGCCATACACTGCACTTTTTCTCCTATTGACCAAAGCTCCAGAGACTCTACATAAGCTTTGAATAATTTTCTTAAATGCCCTTGCAATTTTTAATGAGGCTCCTCCCAAAAGAATTGAATCATAAGAAAACAAAGAATTGTTTATTAGATCAGTGCCTCTCACCACCTAAACGCCAGGGAGATTCCCATTAATATTTTCTTCTTTCAGATTCCTACTAAGGGAATATTCCATCAATATCTAAAAGCAGGCAGAAAGAGGGCAAAATTTTCTAATGTCCCTTGTGGCTTTGAAGTAATCAGGTGGCCTGTTGTTGACCAAGGGAGAAATCCACGACTCTCCAATACAAGTTTTATTAGCCTATTAAACTCAAATCTAAAACCGAAAGTAGAAAGGACTTGGAGGAGGAAAGAATGTATTACCCGATCGAAAGCGTTTTACATATATAGCTTGATTTTCATTCCTTTCTCATGACAATGGAGGCTTGAGTGAATGGTTTCCTACACTAGACCCACATTTTCTTTAATGTGCCTTCATTTGAAAAACCCACTTTGATTGCTAGAAATGAGTTTACCCAGGAGATGCTTGATTCTATTCACCAGAAGCTTAGAAAGGATCTTATATGATTCATTGTAGAGTGAAATTTTCCTGAAGTGATCAAATGAAGCAGGGCTCACCTCTTTCGAGATAAGTGCAAGGAAAGTGGAGTTGGTGTTACAACCCACTTTGGCTTTCTGTTTAAAACCCTTTATCATCCAAATCAGATTAGTCTTTATAATATTCTAGCATATTCTATAGAACTATATAGTGAGTTCATCAGGACCAGGAGCTTTGTCTGGTCCATCATACATATGACATTTCTTATTTCCTCTTTCGAGAAGGGCTTCAGGAGGCTAGATTTTTCCTCCTCCTTTATCAAACTTGGAATGTGAGAAAGGTATTTAACACTTTCATCTTCAAAGTCTGAACCATTTTCTGTATATAACTGCTGAAAGTGTGAGGTAGAAACCTCACGAATATTTGTTATATCTTTATGCACTGTCACTTCTGAGGTGATTATTTCTGCTATGTGATTTCTCAAGATTCGAGTTCTAATTTTCTTGTGAAAGTATGCGGAGTTTCTGACACTCGATTTTAGCTAGAGGTTGTGTTATTTTAGTCTTAAAGTATCCTCCTCTAATTTGAAGGCGTGAAGGGTTTTTCTGTGAATATTTCTCACGTTGCAAATCAAAGTAGGTGATTTCATGCTATTCCATTTCCATCTCCATATCTAAGAGACTGTTAGCGGCCTTCTCTCTAAGGCTAGTGGGAGTGCATGTCAATTTTTTTAACCACTCCTTCAAGGCTATTTTGGTGGCCTTGAGTGTTTTCTCCCAAATATAGCTAGTTGACCCAATGACTGGCTTTGACCAGGATTTTATGATTGTCCCCATAAAACCTTCTCTTTCTGTCCATAGAAGGCTAAATATGAAAGGGATGGGCCTAAGGTTTTCTACTTCTTCAATCTATAGCAAGATGGGTTTATGATCTGAAGTCATTTTGGGCAGGATTATGGAGATGATTATCTTTTTCTTGGAGAGGAGGGTGCATTGCATCATAAATATGTTAAGCCTAGAAAAAATGTGCTCCTTTCTAGCTCTATTTTTTGACCAAGTATAGATTCCAGAATTGGGTTTGACATTCAATAAATCCGAATCATAGATTAGGTCTTCCACAAGGGGAAGGATTCGATCCTTGCTAATGTTACCTCGTTTTTTCTCCTTTTGATCAAGGAGAAGGTTGAAATATCCAACAAGGATAAAATTCTTAGGTGTGTAGGCTTCTAGATAATTTGAAAGAGTTAGCTAATAGTCCTTTTTTTCCTCATAGAGCATTGGCACATAAATATTAAAGATGGAAAGGGAGGTCTTACTTGCAAGATGCTGGAGTTCGGTGTACATCTAATGATGCATTTTGAAGGAGCTAACAAGAAGAAAATTTTCATCCTCCCAAAGAGTGGCAATACCACCACAGGTTCCCCTAGCACTTACTGCTTTCCGAAGTCTTTTTTTTCAATTTTTATTTACTTAGATCAAGAAGGGCAGACCCTTCTATTTTGGTCTATTGGAGCAAGAGGATCTCGGGAGATTCATATTTTATGAGGTTCTTCACAACTTCTGCTTTTGTGGGATTTCCTACACCTCTACAATTCCAAGAGATTATATGCATTATTTAATTACAAAGGGATGGCCTTTGGAAGGCCCGGGTGTAGTATTTCTGCCTATAGACATGTCAATTGTGGATTGACTGCCTTGCATTTTTTGCTTCTCAGTCTCTTCTTCTCTTTCCTTTATGTGAGACTTCCTTCTAACTATTTTTATGGCCCTATCGAAAGATTCTTCTTCTGAGAATCGAGAGGTTTCAGGGGGCTTATTTCTTGTCATTTATGCATAGGATGGGGAAGTAGTTGCTCCTTTGGGAGATCCAGCTTTTATTGAGCTGACATCTTCCTGTCTTTTATCCTCTATTGTTGGTTTAGGTTGTGATTCCTCCATTGCAGCTTTTGTTGGAGCTATTTGTTCTTCAGTAAAACTTAGGATCTCAAAAGGATTGGTGTTTGAATCTATTGTTGGAAAGCCTAGGGGCTCTTCCCCTTGCACAACCGAGGTAGGTGCAATAGTTCCTACAAGCTTGCTTTTCCCTTTTGTTTTGTTGTTTTGTTTGTTAGGAGAAGCTTTTTGAACCTGTGTTCATTTTTCCTCCTTTAATTTGTCTGTCTCTTCCACCATTTTCTTTTTACAATATCTGGAAAAATTCACATATCCATGGCAGTACATGCACTTAAATGGGAGATGTTCATAGTCTAGCTCTTGGATGTGAGACTAGTCCGCTACTGTGAGTTTGATAGCCTTAGGAAGGACTTCTTCCAAATCAAATTCTACAAAGATTCTTGCACATGAGTAATGACCTTTATTTTCTGCTCTGTCTATGTACTGCCCTAGTTTGTTTCCAATAGTTTCTAAGGATTTACCGTTCTAACAATGGAGAGGGAGGTGGGGCAAACACACCCAAACTGGAACTGCTGAGGGAACATCTTGACTTGGATCAAAATCAGAGGTCCATTGATTCAAACATAGTCCATAAGGGCCCGTGAAATACGAGCCATTTTTTAAGACCAGATTCCTATCTTCTACTACTTCAAAGACGAAGACAAAGAAACCCTTACCTACTAGGAAGCTTCTAATTCCTTCTTCCATGAGGGGAGACTAGTTTATTTGGATCGAGGCTTCGACAACTTTGGGTGAGGGCTAGAGCCAAGTGAACTATCCAATGAACCCCCTTTCTACAAGATTTAGGGCTGATCTACAGGGCTAATCAATCGAGAGATCGACTGTTGGGACAGTAGCCATTCTTTTAACAATTTTTTTGCTCGTTTTCGCTTGCTGGGCACTTGGAGCTGCTTGCCACCAGCTTCTCGGAGGCGGAAGGCTCAGTTGGGAGTGTGGAATCGATCTCGGGCGCCCTCGTGGGGCCATGGCTGCAGAGAAATCTCAAGGAGCGTTCAGGCCTCCTCAGCGTCATCAATTTTTTTTACACACAATGTTTTATAATATTTTGATTAATATATTATTGATTCAATTAATATTCCAATTCCTAAAGCTATTATATAAAATATTAAATTAAATTAAATTAAATTATAACATTTATTATTATATATAAATGGCCCACCGAAAATGGAATTAATGACCAAGGATGTGGCATGTTTGAAAAATGAGATCTTTTGTCAACCGAAAAAGCTCAATTTCAATATAGATTCACAAGGTAATTAATGGCAAAACAACGGTTTCCACGACTTAATAACTCTATACCTAAAAAAACAAGTCACTCTTTTATCGAAGCGAAAAGCCCATATGTTGATCGATGAAATTGAAAATGCAATGTGAACGTGAAAGATACCCGACCGATAACGACCGTCATGCAACGAACGTGAATCCAAGTGCCACTGAAGGGCCATTTTTTCTATCTAATCAATAAACACTTTAGTTTACAGTGGTGCATTCCATAAATACTTTCCAGTAGTGCATTCAATATTGATAGCAATAAATTTTGAAATATCAAATCAGATGGATACATAATGTTTGTTCTTATCAATAAATTTTGAAATATCAAATCAGATGGATACATAATGTTTGTTCTTATCCTCTCAAATATAATTCTCCACTTTAAACAGATTGGACGCAATAATCTCGAAAAATCATCCTCCTATTCCTTGTCACAGTTACAATCATTCATTATTTTCAAAGAAGATCGTTGAAAGCTGGGAAATGTTTGGTATCTGTCAGAAACACTTCTATCAACTATGAATAGTAGAAGAAATTTGATCATGTGCATATGTAAACAAGATATTGCTATACTATTCCTGAGATATTTTGCTCAAAATTTCGTGAGATATTTTCCTCAAATTTGTCGCATATATTTTTATATGCTTCCAAAAAGATCAAGTTGACAATAATAGCGTTCATTCAAATATATTTGAGTTTTTATCTATTTACTTAATTGTTTTTATTTTTTAAATAAATAATGTAAATAAAATGGATTACATTTATTTATGAAGAGGCCGAAATGTGTCAAATGACTGGTTAGTTATTTTATTAATAATTAAATATTAAAATATGAGGATAAATGGATTCTACATAGAGATAGAGATTTATATTAGTTAAGAGAAACTAAATATTTTCAGTTTGAAAAAAATTTACTCTCTGGATTCTTGATGGATCTTAAGTTAAAATAGACTTACTATAGTTTATCTTAAATTAGTTTTATTTTAATATAAGCTAGCTTTATATTAGTCAAGATTAAGAGAATTTAAATATTTTTTGACATTAAAAAAAATTATATTTAAAGATATTTGATCTCTATAATCTTGATGAATCTTAAGTTAAGATAGACTTACTCTAGTTAGTTTAAGTTGGTTTTATTTTAACATAAGCTAGTTTTATATTAATCAAGATTAAGAAGAATTAAATATTTTTTATTTTGAAAGAAATTTACATATTAAAGATATTTGATTTCTCTAGAACTTTGATGGATCTTAAGTGAAGATAGACTTACTATAATTAATGTAGTTTTATTTTAACATAAACTTAATTTTTTTTATTAAAGAAATTTAGATATTAAAAATATTTGATTTCTCTAAAAACTTGATAAATCTTAAGTTAAGATAAACTTATTATTATTTAAGTTAGTTTTATCTTACCATGGGATAATTTTATTTTATTTTGATCTAATCAAAATGTTTAATATTTACACAAATTAGTGTATATATTAATGTGTAGAACACCTCTAAACATAATCATATTTGATCTTTCTAGAATCTTAATGGATCTTAAGTTAACGTAGACTTGCTGTAGTTAGTTTAAGTTAGTTTTATTTTAACATAAACTAGTTTTATATTAATCAAGAATAAGAAAAATTAAATAATTTTTTATTTTGAAAGAAATTTACATTATAAAGATATTTGATTTCTTTTAAATTTTGATGGATCTTAAGTTAAGATAGACTTACTATAATTAAGGTAGTTTTATTTTAGCATAAACTTATTTTATTTTATTAAAGAAATTTAGATATTAAAAATATTTGATTTCTCTAAAAATTTAATAAATCTTCTAAGTTAAGATAAACTTATTATTATTTAAGCTAGTTTTATATTAACATGAACTAATTTTATTTTATATTGAATTAATCAATGTTTGCACAAATTAGTGTACATATTAATGTGTAGAAAACCTTTAAATATAATTATAAAATTTACAGAAATTAGTGGACATATTAATATGTACAACACCTCTAAACATAATCATAAAATTAAAATCAGCAGAGTTCAACTATTGATATAGAAACACAATTATAAACTGGAATCACATCCATTTACATCCCACAATTAAAGCGAACATAGACCGGTAAATGTGAATTGGTGCGTCCACTTTGCTTCTAAAAATTCAGATTCGTCTGCACAAAAAATGGCCAATTATAAAGGAAACACTGTTGTTGAAGTACAGGCCAACATGCGAAGCGTTTAACAATTTCTCGTAATCTGTTATTGTTAGTTGCTTCTGAAAATACAGGTCAGCCATGAGTTGAAGTATATTTATCGTAACGGGGAATACCCTGTGTAGTGCTAAAAAAAAAATGGCAAGGGACACGTCATTTGAAGATTTTTTTTATTCTTTACACTTTTTTCTTACTTGAATTTGTGATTTCTAAATTTAAAAAAAAATATTTTTCAGTAATTAATTGATTGAATAAAGAATTATACAATAAATTTATAAATAAATACAAATAAAAGGTAGTTGGTTCTTTAATTATCAGCCATAGAAGGTAAAAATGTAGTATCCACTTAGTGAAGCAGGAAAATGGTTTGGTTAAGGTAGTTGTGCTTTTAGTGACGCGGGAAAATGGTTTGGCTAGGGTAGTTGTGTTTAAATATAGCGTTTGTTTAAAAAGAAGTATATATTTTTATGGCTATAGTGAAATATTTTTGGCAAAGAACATGGATTACCGTTTAAGGACAAATATGTAGAAAACCGTTTTATTATTCATAGTGGAAAGAAAGAAGGTGTTATGGTAAAAGCAGAAATAATGAAGAATGTTATATAGTTTCTAACAAACTTAGTGAGTGCTAATAAATTCTCTTAGTGATAGGAGTTGGGCCTTAGGTTCTAGTTCAATAATGAAACAATATTAATATTGAGAGATAATGTTTGTGAGAATAAGAAGTTGGATGAAGTTTTGTATCAATCAAATGTCACAATATTACATCTTCATACAAAATTATAACATTACAAAACGAAATATAATAAATTGAAAAATTATTATTATAAATCTTAAGATTATAAAATTTCAGTTTAATATATTAAACCTTATAGGTTAAATATTAAACCTTAAATTTAATATATTAAGTCGTAAAATTACTATTATAAAACCATAACATTGAAATATATAATATTATAAAATCTAAAATTAATATGTTAAATTTTAAGTATATTTAACCTTAATATTACAAACTTTTGTATTAAAGTTATAAATCTTCGGATTAATAATAAACCATAGGAATAATGTTATAAACCCTAAGATTAACATTACAAAATTTAGGATTATAAACCCTGTGATCAATATTACAACCCTCAGATTAATATTATAAACCTTAGGATTAATATTAAACCCTTATTAATATTGAGCACACCTTACGATGTATTTTTGAAAGTTTGTTATGGTGACTATGGTTGACCAAATATGACCATGCTTGATCATGATTGTAGTAGGTTGCCTATGATTAAACATGGCTTACGATAGTTGACACGGGTCAACCATGCCAAACAAAGTCATTATGTTTGATAATGGTTGACCATAATTTGACTATTGTTAACCCGATCCATTGATTATAAGCCTCTATGGTCAACCATGACAATCCATTACGGTTCAGTATAGGTCACATATAGATAAACTATGGTTCCCGAGGTAAGTATGGTTCACCATGGTAATCATGTTGACTATTATTGACTATGATGCCCATATTGACTATAGTTATTCATGTCAACAATAGTGAACCATATTTAAAATCTGTTCATGTATAAATTAATTCATATTTAAAATTTTATAAATGTCTAGATTATTATATTATTAAAATTTCATTAATTTTGTATTAAAATCTTATTATTGTTATTAACAGAGTTTATTAATTTTATTTTAATATGTTAATAATACTATATATATTTAGATGCTATTAATATCATAATTAAAAACTAATATTATATCAAATATTAATATATTAATTATGTATTAAGTAGTAATATAATGATATATTATATTTTAATTAAAATATTTATATATTAATGTTTTGATTTATATATTGACGTATCGATTAGTGTTTTAATTCATCAAAATATTATATATAACATTAAATTAAATTAGTTCAATAACGTTATAAATTAATTTATAGTTAAAATACATTATAAAAATGTAAATTAATATATATTTAATGTGTAAATAGTTATATTAAACACTTATTAATGCTATTTAAATATTTTAGTAATTTTTATTAATGTGTTAATTATGTTATATATACCTTAATATATTAGATATTAGTAATAATTAATAATAATATATTAAATATTATTATTTAAATTATATATTAAATAAATAGTATTATATTAATAAATTAATGTTTTAATTAGAATATTTATATATTAATATATTATTTATGACCATTAATATTTCCATTCACAAAAATATTATATATAACATTAATTTTTTTTTTTTATTAAATTAAAACATTTATTTAATTTAATTATTATATATAGTATTTATTTAGTAATTATTAAATTTAAATTAATTTAATTAAGATATTTATATATTTAATTAAATTATTATATATAATATTTGAATATTAATTTAAAATTTAATTAAAAAACCTAAATATAAATGTTTTGATTAATCTATTCTTTAATGAATTAATATTTCAAGTAATAAAGATATTATATATAACATTAAATTCAATTCAATTAAATTTAATTATAACATTTATCAATATAAATTACTATATATACTTTTTATTTGATATTTATTTTACTAAAATTAATCAAATTAAAATTTAAAATCTTAATCAAATCACCGAAATATTATATATAATATTGAATCGAATTAACTTAACTTAAATTATTAATTAATCAGTTTAAGAATTGCCTATTTTTATTTATCTCCATTTGACATGCTTCAACTTTAACTTAAGAAAAAAAAAGGAATTACACAACTTACCGTAAAATGGACCATTTTGTTAAATAAAATTTGTTTATCTATAAATGAATGTTATAAAAAATAATGAGGAACTTATGATAGAGGAACTTATTAGAATTGGAATAATCTCAAATCCCTAGGAAATTGGTGGGTGGGGATCTAATCATTTTCTTAAAATTTATTAAAAGTAATGGACCATTTTGCTAAATAAAATTTAATTTAATAATAATAATAAGAACAATTATTTAATTTTAAGATTATGGCTAAATTATTAAATTGATATATGATTTTTTTTCATTTAAATTTTATAAAGGTATACATAGATTAATCCTCCTTGAATTTGAACCTATAAAATTTAAAAAAAAGACACATATTCTTAATCCTATATATATATATATATATATATTAAATTTCTCTCCTTTATAATATACTTTTTTAATATGAATTTGAGATTTATAATTTTTCCATTCAACATACAAAAAGCATATATAAAAAATAAAAAATTCAATAATATGAAAATTTTCCAAACTATAAATGCATATCATACACTTAGTAGGTACTCCTTCAAATAAAGAGTGATGAGTGTTTACTTATTGTTTCAAATTAAAAATGGGGAAAATTTGTACTCACTCATTATTAAAGAAATATAAAACATAACAACAAAATTATTAACAATGTTAACATTCAACTAATGGAAAAATTATCACATCAACTAAATAACTTACTTTCATTTAAACTAGATATTTCTGTTTAAAAAATATACTATAATAATAATAATTACTAGACTTTGCCCCGACCTATTCCCCTATGCCTGTTGCTTGCTCCACAACTTCTCTGAACCAGGAAACTGCTACCACTTCCAACCATAAAACCGGTTGAAGACCTTAACCCACCATGTGCTCCACGATGCCCATGCCCAAAGCCAAACAAAATTCCGACACGTCGGTTGATGCTATCACCATCTGCTCTCACACTCCATCCTGCACAATTGACTACTCCCCACTACAAAACGATTATACCTTCGTCTAAATAAGGGCACACAAGGAATGCAGACTTAGATTTATGTTTTTGGTTGTGTCAAAAACTAGACTCTAGAGCCTAACCACGATCCACATAAATGACTACCTAATCAAACCCAATACCACACACCCAATGATGCATGCTAGCAATCATGCACCCTCCAATAGAAACCCATAATTAGACAAAATAGATAGAGAAGGGAAGGTAACCAAGTGCCGCTATTCATCTTGACCCAAATGTTCGCAAAACAATAAAAAATCCACGCTAAAACTTGCACACAACTCCTCTCTTGGAAAATCCATAAGGACACCTCTAAGTTGTGTAGAAGAAGAACTAAAATTTTAGGCTCCTAGAAACTTGATTGACGCCAAAGCCACAGGTTTCAGTGAAGGGAATTATTCTATTAGTAGCCCCAAGAAGGAAAATCTAGTCTATGCCTACGATAGAGAGCCAAAACAACACCAGCACTAAAACGTCCGCCCAAGTAAAACCACCACCACCATACGCTCGTGTGAAAATTTTAAAAGAATTAGAAACCTTACATAGAAAACAAAATATAAACCACCCAAAATGTCAAAGAAAGAATCCACACAGGCCCAAAACATAGACACCTAGAACCGACCATATTTTTGAACAACACACCCTTCGGTCGAGAAATGGAAGGGAAAGTTTCACCTAGAGAAATAGGGAAAGAGTTGTTTCCTTAATGATCCCACAAGAAGATAAATAAAGAAAACACCACCACCGTACCCACATGACCCTAAGATATGACAACACATGTAAATTTTTATCCCTCACTGAGCCAAGAAACACCCATACTTCTCCATGCACCATACTACTTTACCACCATAACATCAATGTAATTGATCCTTGAGATGGTACTATTCCTTTGCACATAGGTGAAGGAATATCTTTCACACATTCGAATGCAGAGAAATTAACAACATTGTGATGGAAGGGTTGAATTCATGACCTCCTCCGCTCATATCTTATGCCAAATGTAATTATTCACATGACACATGGTCCCAAGTGTCTGACACCCCTCTTAAGGGTAATTATTTTTATTTTTAAATACAATTAATTTTTAAATTACTTATAAAAATTTTATAGTTAATCAATCCACTTTTAGTTAGTATTATTTAGAAAAAAATCACATTTAAATCTTTATATTAATAAAAAATTTATAACCTTACCTTTTACAATTATATTACATATTTAGATTACTAAGAAATAAGAAATAAATACGCATCATTATAATATGAGATTGAAAGTAAAATATAAATAAGTCGGCTCATGCAACCGATCAATTATTGAAGTCATAAAAACTTATATAAGAAAAGAGTTTGTATTTTATTAAAATATAATGAATTATCTTCATCTAGGAACAAAGAAATGTACAAGGGTTTTAGATAGGTTTATTATGATACATCTAATGTTCAGTAAAATATTTATTTATATATCATAAATAAAAACTAAATATATTTATTTTTAGGATGTGGTTATGGAGATTCATGTTCTAAATCCACGATGTGTATGATGTAGTGGGGAATGAACACCTTAATTTAAATTTGATTTAAACAAGTCATTTTCACCATTGCATTTTACGCTATTCTTGATTCTAGCATATTAATAAATATGATAAGATTTACATTAAATTATGTATTTTTAAATATTTCGTTTAGGTGTTTAAAGGATTTTTTAAGGTATAATTATATAAAATGTTTAATTGAAAATTAAATAGCCTAAATTTTGTTTTTTTTCAACCAATTTGTAGCTAGATCATAACCTAACCTATTTTTTTTTATATAAGAGAAACTATCTAACTTTTTGTTGAAGTTCATATAGAAATTTCAGCTTTGGCGATTCTTAAGATAACTCCCACACTTAATTGATTTAAATAACCATGATAATGTCGCACCTTAAATCATGTTGAACCTAGAATGTTATTGGATATATTTTTTTGTTTAAGAACGGCCATCCTTGACACAAATACTTCTTAACTACAATTAACTTACATTGTCACTCGTTATTTTGGGACCTCCATGAGTTGTGCAAAGGAAACTGTAATTACTTCTGGAAATATGATAATGAAAGAAAAAAAATTTAACATCCACAAGGCTAAAGATCGCCTATATGACCTATTTTAAAGTGAAAAACTTGAAAAAAATTATGCACCTGAAGATATTTAATCCTTTTCAAAATGGATTTATATTGGTTCTCTATATGCATATAGCATGTGTAACTTTTGATTTTTAAAATTGTATTTCTGAATGCATAAATGGATACAATTCCTTAAAATTTTACATGGAAACTTGGATTATGTAAACTACACCACATAAAGTTGTAATTCTAGCAAGTCTTTGCTAGAAAAAAATTAAATTTAAATTTAAAACCGGAATTAATGGCTCGAGGAAAATGACTCCATATTAATTTAAAAAATTTGAAAGGAGGTAGCTAAAATTATAAAAAAAACCCTTCTTTATGTTGATTGAAGAATACCATGGAATTTGGAGGTCACACCAGTGAAGGATTCTCTTATTTCATCTCATTATAATCACACACTAAATTTAGTCATTTCCTCTATGAAATTGAATTTTTTTTTGCGCCAATGCCCATTAGGACCTATGGTAATGTTTCTCCTCATTACCTTGCATGTTATAGATTTGATATAATATGTACATAATATTTTTACATATTGGTATGATTGGAAAAAAATGATTTATCTAGGTGGTTCGAGCAACATTTGTGAGACAAACATCGACACAAGTGTTATACTAATGCAAGCTTGAACACATTTCCTCCCCTCCTTCCTCCAACCTTTATGTTGTTATATTTCCTTTGCCACAAATTTTTTGTAGTAACATCATAGGCATGTTCAATTCATTAAGTGTATCTTTGCACCTTTGGGGGAAACTTCTTGTTGTAAGATTTATTAAATTAAATAAGGGAAAATTTATTAAAGTGATATTGGTATGGGTTCCTAAACTATGGCTACAATCATCACTCTAATATATGTATATTATAAGCAATATATTAACCTTCACTTCTTTAAATTAAATGAATTGACTTATAAATCAATACCCGAGCACGATGAAGACCTTTTGACATTGTTAACTTCATATAAAATCTTCAAAAATAAAAAAAATATTTAAATTATAAATTTTGACTTTTATTTTTATTTATTTTTCATTTCTTCAATTTTTTTTTTAACAACCTTTATATAATTAAGAGTTAGCACAACTACATTAAAAATATTAATGTGGTTGATATAACAAAACACTTCATTTGTATTACAGTTGTTAAATATACGTTGATAAAAACAATATTATTGCAATATATATATATATATATATATATATATATATATATATATATATATATATATATTATATTATTATTAATAACTATAAAATATTATTATTATTATTATTGTTACTATTATTATTATTATTATTATTATTATTATTATTATTATTATAAAATAATATTAAATTTAAGTGATCTACCTTAATTTAATATTTGATTTTAGGTTATCTAATATAATATAAATATTTAATAATGATATTAATTAATAATAATAATAATAATAGCAAAAATTTATTAATAAAAATAATAAAAATAACAAACAATTAATAAATAAAAATTAATTAATTATTTAATTATTTTTAATCATTTTAATATCGCTTATAGAATAATATAAATTTTTTTAAATATTTTATTTTATAATAATAATAATAACAATTATGGTTAATAATAATAATAATAATTATAATTATTATTATTATTATTATTAATTCCTTTTGATTTTAAAGTAATTATTTTGTAAAGTATAAACTATTATTATTTATTAAATATAAAAATATTAGTTATTTATAAATGTAAAAACAATCATATTAGTAAATGTGGTTGATATACGTCGTAGACGTCAACTTAATATATGGTATATTATAAACCTACTGTTATAAACCATAATATCAAACCTTATATTAAAAGTTGTAATTATAAAACCTATATTATAATTAGTAATATTAAATAGTAATATATTAGTAATGTATTAAGAAAATATTGTATTAGTATATGATTATATATTAATATTGAATATCTTGGGTTTAATATTAAGTATTAGATCCAAGCGATTTTTAGTATAAACCTTAGGGAGTAATATTATAAATCTAACGAATAATACTAAATCTAAGTGACCAATATTATAAACCCAACGTATATAAACCCTAATGTAAATATTATAAACCCCAAAATAAACATGGTTGTATATGAACCCTAGAATTAATAAAACTAAGGGATTGATATTATAACCCAATGGAATAATAAATGCATGGGATAAATATTAGAAACCCAAGATATAAAAACCCTAAGATAAATATTGTAAAACCCTAAAATAAACATGCTTGACCAGGTATTACCATGATCGGTTTACATATTGAGACAATCCTTTTTACAATTTGACATTGGAACATGCTTTCCCATGCTTGACTATGATTGCTTTTCATATAAAGACAATCTATCACAATGCGACGTTGGACCATGGTTGTCTTTCATATTGAGATAATATTTGTCACAATGTGACATTTGACCATGGATGAGCATGGTTGGCTATGGTTAGCCATGGTTGACAATGATTGATATTCTATACCCAAGGGAATAAAAACTCCAAGGGATTGATATTATAAACCCAAGGGAATAATAAACCCAAGGGATAAAATAATAAACACAAGGTATATAAACCCAAAGATAAATATTATAAACCCTAAAATAAAAATGATTGACCATGTTTAATTTCCATATTGAGAAAATCATAATCACAATGCGACGTTGGACAAGGTTTAACCATTATTTATTTTCACATCAAGACAATCTTTGTCACAATGCGAGATTGGATCATTGTGGACCATAGTTGATTTTCAAATTGTGGCAATCTTTGTCACAATGTGACATTTAACTATGGTTGACCATGGTTGGCTGCAATTCACCATGGTTGACCATGGTTGACCATGATTGATATTAAAAACCCAAGAGAATAATAAACCCAAGTGATTGATATTATAAACCCAACAGATTAATATTAAAACCTCAAGGGACTATAATAGAACATGGTTGACCATGATTGACCAAGTCTAGCCATGGTTGACCATGGCTAATCATGATGGACCATGGTTGAGACAATGATTGATTTTCATATTGAGACAATCTTTGTCGCAATGCAATGTTCGACCATGGTTGACCATGGTTGCATAATATTAAACCCAATGGAATAATATTATAAAGCCAAGGTATATAAACGCTAAGATTAATATTACAAATACCAAAATAAACATGATTGACCATGGTTTATTTTTTTATTGAGACAATCCTTATCATAAAGTGACATGGACCATGGTTGAAAATGATTCATTTTCAAATCGAGAGAATATTTGTCATAATACGACATTGGACCATGGTTGACAATGGTTAATACTCATATTGAGATAATATTTTTCAAAATGCAACATTAGACTATGGTTGGTCATGATTGAATTTATAAAACATGATAGAGAATGGTTAAACATGGTTGATACAATCCTTGTCACAAAGAGACGTTGAACCATGGTTGACCATGTTTGACTTTATAAAAAATAGTTGACCATGGTTGACCATGTTTTATTTTATAAAACATGATTGACCATGATTGACCATGGCTATCCATGGTTTACCATGATTGTCCATGGTTGACCATCATCGTTGATCATGATCAAAGGGATTAATCAAGGTTGATCATGGCTGATGAAAATCAACCATGGTTATTGATGGATGACCATCTTTCACCATGGTTAATCATTTTTTAACATGTTTAACTGTGGTTTACCATAAAGGCATCCATGGTCAACCATATTCAAGCATGATTAACCATTTTTAATCATGGTTCACTATAGAGATATTTATTAAGAATTATGGCCATGGTTGATAATGGTGGGGGAAGTTTGACCATGGGAGATCATTTTTTAACATCGTTGATCATTGTAGATGATGGTTGATATTGATTGACCTTGTTTGAGCATGGTTGAACATGTTTGACTTGATTCAACTATGGTTCACTATATTCTATTTTATTAATTTTTAAAGTAGTATTAATTAATTAACTAAATAATAATTCATTTAAGGTCATTTATTTATAATAATTAATATTAATATATTAATCTAATCATGCTTAAATTAATGTTGAATATTATCTAATATTTGTAATAGTGTGACATTGGACCATGGTTGACAATAATTGGATTTATAAAACATGGTAGACAATGGTTAAACATGGGTGAGACAGTCCTTGTCACAAAGTGACGTTTGACTATGGTTGGTCCTGGTTGATTTTCATACCAAGAAAATATTTTTCACAATGTGATGTTTGAGCATTGTTGACTATGTTTGATTTTAAAAAACATGGTTGACCATGATTAAGCATGTTTGTCCATGGTTGACCATCATCATTGATCATGATCAAAGAGACTTTAATCAAGGTTGATCATGGTTGATGAAATTCAACCATGGTTATTCATGGTTGACCATTGTTCACTAGATTGATCATGGTTGATTGTGATTGACCATACATACATTGACCATGGTCGGCCATATTTCATTCATATATATAGTTAATTGTATTAGTAAGACTTAAAACAAAGTGAAGTCATAATGGTTTATTTATCCATTTTTTTTTTGCCTCATTGTCATTGTTTTCTCTAATTTATTTATCTAAGGGTGAGATTTGATATAAAAATAACGAATAAAATCGAATCATTCATTGAATAGATTCTATACTTAAAATATTTAATATGAAGTAGCATAATTTAATTTCATATTTATTAAAGGGAGTCCAACAATAAATAATATTGGTAATTTTAATTTAACTTTAATAATTGTTTTATAACTTAAATTCACCATTATTTTTTTTAAATTATAAATTCTTACAATACAGCAACTTTAAAAACCCTGAGAAATAATCTCAGCAACTTTAAGAAAAATTAAAAAACCTTTACGAGTAAATCCCATTTTGAGATGGAAAAAAAAAATGAAAAAACGATCATAAATTATCTTATTTCTTTAAGCAACTTGGTATACACCTGCTCTACATAGTTTCGATTTTTCATAAATAATGTATATGTGGTAATCATTTTAGTGAATATTTCCATAAAAATAATAATTTCAGTCATAAATTCTGAGGATGGCTACTACTAAATAGACAACCATGACAAAGACGTTGTTTATTTTTTACTTGGAATTGGAAAAAAATAAATTTTGATGAGATAATGTTTGTTCAAAATTTAATTTTTAATACATAATTCGATTTAGTGCTTTCAATAATTCTCAAACACTCAAATTGTAGACAATTCAGATTCCTTGAAAATTCTTTAAAAAAACCAAACAAATATCAATATTTTTGTAAAAAGGGTGCTTCATTTACTTGATTCATGGCATTCACTAGCAAAGGCTAAACAAAGTTGGCCACAAATGAATAATCTGTCACAGATTTGGTGCAGTAACCATCATAGAACCACCCGTCCACATTCGCAGCAGTATCATTATCGTTATTTGATCTATAACAAGGAAAGTGTCTTATGTTAAAACATGCATTACACTACATGTAATTTCATGCTCCTACGAGTTATGTGTATTGTCATACATGGAATTATGGAATGAATTTGATAAAGAGTCAATGTTGTTACCTGCAAATCTAAGTGCATTTCTAAGATATTTTAGGTTGTCATAGGTATTTCAAGTTGTCTATAACATTCTAATAAACTTTGATCGCTTTGAATCAGTTTTCAATTTCACTTTGCCATGCAATTAAGAATATGTGTAACAGAAAAAATAAAAAAAAACAATCCACTCAAAAGTGTAGCTTTTTCATAACCACAAAATTTATGCCCTGAAGCTTTGAAGACAGAATGTCGTCGAAACTCTAAGGAGGAATGTTGTTATAGAAATACAAAATAGGTACCAAGGACGAGATTTCACCGATCATAATGTGTGGTATCTCAATTCAAACCAAGCAGTTAACCCAAAAAATACATACAAGTTTCATTCTTCATTATTTTTCCTTTTGTAACTGTGATTACATCATTAGTACTTGAAGGTATACGCATTAGGATCACAATTGAAAAAAATATTTCAACTTACGCCCTCTGCAAGACCCTCTGAATACAAATAAATGTGAATCCTATGTCGACAAAGTTTTATCTGTAATCGATGTGGAAAAATCAGCCAAAACCCGTGGGGAACATAGATACATGCCTGTACTTGAATTCTTGTAGGTAGATTTCTGGCTTACAAATGGCATTGAATGACCATTGATGCAATGATGGAAAGAAAAATTAAAAAACCATATGAGCACAATTACAGTGAATCACAATTTCAAAATTCCCATGCTTATTTTTTTAAATCAAGTCTCCAAGAGTTTAAGTTATAACACAGGTCCCATATAACTCAATAAAAACAAGAAGAGCTTTAAAATTTGGCGCAATGCCAAACATCAAGCCCTTGCTTTCTGTAACAACCTAGGAATTCAAATCAATAATTAAGACAGAATTTTCAAATACGATAGGTAGAGATGACTTAAGTGTATTCACGATATTCCTTACTTACATGCTTTTGGAGTTGAATTTTCTTTGAATTTTGCTAACCAAAACAAAATTTTGGGGATGATTCTCCACCAACTGTAAACTCAGTTGCTTATCATATTTCTACAAATGGCCAATCCCAAGCCCTCAATCAACGTACAAGTGCCACGAATCATTTGTCTCACAATACCTTTCCCCCAAAAGAATGGATGTAGGAATGATGAATCTCATCTTCTAGGAATGGACGTGCATGCACACATTCCATATGTCAACATGCAGCTTTTATTTCTTTATTTTAATTTTAACTTCATTTAATATTTCTCTTAATTTAACTCTTTCTTATTTTATTTTACCTTTTGTTAACTTTACTTATTTGTGCTATTTTGTAATATATATATATATATATATATATATATATATATATATATATATATATATATATATATATATATATATATAAAGCTTCACTATTATTATTTACTATTTTATTTATTTATTTATTATTCTTATACTCTCTTCATTATTTATTATTTATTTACTAGTATCATCTTTTCTTTAATTTTTACTATTTATTTACCATTATTATATTTTGTTTATTTTTTAAACATTTATTATATTTATTATTATTACTTTTATAATTATTAGGGGACATTACATACTCCCCCTTTTTAAGGAAATTTGTCCCAAAGTTAAGTTTGATAATTTAACATTTTATTTATTTAGTTATTTATTATTTCATGTTTTCCCTACAACCTCTGTTGAACTAGTATAACTAGCAGACATCAAAAGTTTTCACAACATCTAGGAAATTCAAAGTAATTTCTCTCCTTTTCCTCAGTTTTGGAACTAGGCATAAGACTCATCGGTCTATACCCTAGCATATGGCTAGCCCCACGGCTCATACCAAGGCTTAGAACTCATTTTCCCTAAGGAATGCACCCAACTCAGTACTCGATGCAGTAGCTCTCCAGGAATCTTCAAAGACTGGCCCACTCCCTCCATACTCACTAACCTGCATAGCCTCAGGCATCAAAGTCCTTACACCCCCACCAGACTTCGACATCCCAATCCAATATCAATCACTCAGCCTCCTCAAGATGGTCCCATATCCCCTCAATAACTATCCATCAAGAGCTATATAGGACAAAGGAACCACTGGCATATGTAGTGTTGATTTCAAGTATGTCCCCAACCCATATGGTGTTTCATATTCTTTGTCACAGATATGGACTCCCACGATATCATCAAATAATCCAACCCTCTCGGCCCATTTGTGGATTTCCAATCAACCACCACATCTCAACATACATCCAATGCATTAGCTATAACGCCATAATATCATAGAAAATCATCCACATGCCAAGTATCGCATGTTATCATAAGAACATAACATCAGTATTATGAGAAAATTATGCATGTATTAAATCTACGTACAATTACCACATGCTTCACATCATAATATATTCCTAACTTATAACATCAACATTCAACATCAAAGACATATCACCACATAATAAATGAACCACAGTAAATATACTTCAATATAACATCATCATCCATATGCATATCATATTCATCATAATAATACAACATCATTCTCATTAAAACTATATAAATAAGAATCACATGTGCATCATTACCATAATATCATAAAAAATAACTAAAATCATAGTGTACTATTTATATATATCAATAAAATTTAAACAATAAGAGTTCATAGGTCAAGAAGCAGGTTCAGTAGTAGAAACATAGGTAATTGGTGTCAACAGAGCACTTAGCTTTAAGGCATAGTCTTCAAGGGAAAAGGACCAAATAACATTGAGTCTACTAAAAGGAGAATATTTATAATTATATTCAGTTTGTGTCAAAAGATCATCATATAGCTTACCGTTTATATATTATTAAAAAAATATTTGTCGATGTGGTTTTGGACAATGTAACTTCAAGATTCATTTATGAGCAAATGGGGATGCATTTTAAAAATTTAAAATAGGTTTTAGTTAATAACGAGGCAAGTAAAGAAAAACTTCATTTAGTTTCTTCACGAGTGCCATATATTGGAATATTTGAATGAATCTTTAAATCCTAATTTTGATATTTTTTTATTTATTGTTTTAGTCATGATTGTTCAATGCATATTACGAGGAGATGGAGAGGAATTTTCAAAAAAAGAGATTGGTTTCTCCCAATAATGATATCATCTATAAAAACCTCCTTTGGTCTTGTAAAAATTATCATGGTTGAAGAGATACGAGCTAATATTGGAACCCTATTTTCAATAAATTCGATCCCTATTCCTCGCAAGTGGTTCCAAATTTAATGTAATTGATTATATCTTCAAATTATTATTTTTCCAAATTTATTTGATTAAATTCCTATAAGAAAAATTATTGATAAATTTCATTAAGTATATTTCTCAAATTTTTACCTAGAGCCATATGTAACAACCCATAAATTAAAATAAATAATTAATATAGAATTTTAAAATACCATGAGTAGAGACGCCATACTTGTATTGACGATATTCCCTACTTGTGCTTTTGGAATTGAGTGCTCTTTGAATTTTTCCAACATCAGCAAAATTTTGGAGACAAATCTCCACCCAACCATAGGCTCAAATGCTTGTAATATTTCTACAATTGGCCAACCCCGAGCCCTCAATCAACTTACTACTACAAGGGAACCCTTTTTCTTACAATACCTCTCTCCCAAGAGAATATATTAAGGAATGATGAATCTCATCTTGCTCAACGTTTATTAAATAGACCAAAGAATGGAAAGGGTTACGAATGCACACATTCCATGTCTGAACATGCAACTTTTGTTTATTTATTTTATATTTTACTTACTTTAATAGTTCTCTTAATTTAACTCGTTCTTAAAATTTATTCATTTTTAGTTTTTGTTAATTTTAATTATTTTTGCTATTTTTATAGTTCTTTTGATTTAACTTTTTCTTATTTTACTTTACTTTTTGTTCACTTTACTTATTTTTTCACTTTTATAGTTTCATTATATATATATTTATTTAGAACTTTAGTATTATTATTTACTACTTTATTTATTTATTATTATTATATTTTCTCCTTTATTTATTATTTACTTACTACTATATTTTTTTGTTTAATTTTTACTATTTATTTACCATTATTATCTTTTCTTTTTTGTTTATCATTTATTATATTATATTATTTATTATTTATCATTTATATTATCATTAGGGGATATTACACTTTTTGTAAACCATTCAATGAAGCTTTCATTTCCAGTATATAAAAATATCAGATATTTGGTGGAAGCTACACCTTAGTGGTCGGAATTGATTAGATACCACTGTTGAAAGGTCTGAAAACTCTTGGGGACGAAGGTGTAATGGTCAAGAATTTGTCTGAAGTTCCTCGCATGGTATTTCAAATATGGGGAAGAGGCTGGTACCATGGCAGCACTAGTGTTCCATTTTCCTATTGGAGAAAAACGGAAAATGGAATGTTTTAGTGTCGCAGAATCAGAGTTCCTGCAAAGAGAAACCAATGCCAAAATAACAATGAAAAGTATTTGATATCAAATCATTTAACTCATAAATTCTAAGGATGGCTACTACTAAAATGATAACTATGAAATCGTTAGAATAACTGTCGACGGAAGCCTTTGAAGCTCAATGGGCATGCACTAATGGCATAGATATGAGTCTACAAGAAAATTTATTTCCATGTTACCTCAATTAGCTCAACCACTACTTACTAGTGGTAAGTGCGATTAGGAAACACCTGAAATGAACATAATTTCTTAATTCAAATATTTTTTTAAAGTTGTAACTCCCAACTCACAACCATAGATTTATTTATAAGTTGAAGAATATTGAGAGAAAATTGAATCTTTTTTTTTTGGTAAGTTAGGCTATTCTATTAATTTGAGAAAAGAAACATTACATATGCTACATGTGGGTTTGGAAAGCTACACTTAAGCAATCCCAACCTTAGTTGCTCGGTTTCTGGGCTACCTTAGAGGAAACCAACCTGGAAAATAATTGAGATAGGAAATTATAATATGTGCAACAGTGATGATATATCTAGATATTACAAAATATGCAGAAAAAAGGGTATAAAACATGTGGTATCATGCTTGACAAAAAAAATGGAAGAGCTATGTAGCTTCACAGGCCTCAATCTTAATCTTCATCATCATTTTCGAGGACCACCTCCTTTATGGGGCAAGTGGGCGCCTATGCAGCCACTTCCTTAGATTTTGCCACTGGCCGCCTCAGTTTGGGGACAAGTGTCCATAGAATGGGGGAATCCAGATCCTATGCATCAGGGATGAGTGTAGTTTCCGTCAGAGTCCATTACCTAGACATTCAATTCATGTTCTTCCTCCACCTAATACGGTAATAGATTAGTCTTGCGAGGAAGTGGGTGTGCATTATGCGCTATGGTAGACTTTTGCGGGTTGCAACTACCTCTCTGCACAGCTTGGACTGGTGCTTGTTCCTCCTGCTTAGGTTTGGGTCTCTGTCTCTTAAAACTACTAGAGGAGGAGCCTTCCACCAAATCCAAACGGTTGTCCTCTCCATGGTGATAACAACTAAGGAGAGCCCCTCTTTGACCACCTTCGATGGTTCTCTAGTGTAATATGGGGGCCATTACACAATGAGGCAGGGGAGAGGGTTGAAGGGAAGGGTGCACAACAAGGGGAAAAATGGTGTTGAGGACTACGAGAGTGAAAGGGCCAGCGGAGAGGTTGCGCAAACTGGGAAATCACAACACAAAGGGGACTGTACAACGCAGCCCTAAGAAGAGAGTTGTGTGACAGTCTGGAATTGGGTAAGTGCCAAAGCAGAGTGAAAAGGAAAAGTAGAGGGAAATTACTGTGAATTTATCGGGTGTGAGGGCTCATCCTTTTAAAGGGTTTTGGACACATGCGAGGGGGATGGAAATGAGTAAGCCTCACACGCAGCTGCGTGCCATAGCCAATTTCCTTAGCAGGCTCGAGGGAAGGGTGAAGGATGATAGACAAATCAATTATGATAATCATTTATGGTGATAGTTACATAGGGGTACCCTGGAGAGGATGACGTTATACTGAATGCCTCATCATCATACCTTATCCCATTTGTCTCCTGTGGATGGATAATAGTTTGAGGATCCACATCAGGTGAGGCTCTGTGAAGAAGATCTCCATCCTCTGGGGTGTGTGCGAGAGGACTATCGTTCGTGCCAGTTTTGTCACCCGCATCCGGGGGGAGAAGATCCTTTTGTATGAGAGTGTGACATTCATGTCTTAAGGATTCCTCCTCAACCTTAGTAAGGTTGGAATGATATAGATCATGGTGGCTTTCCACCCCTTTATTCGCAAGGAGATCTGCTACTCAGTTAGCTTCCCTTCGCACATGACAAAAGGTAATGACTCTGTTATTGTGAATCAGTTGTTCCAAAAACTTGAGCTTATGGTCAAACCTCCAACTGGTGGATAGCTTTGAGGGAAACGACCCTTGGAGGATTCTTGTGGCTACCATAGTTATGACTTGCAACTCTCCCTACATTTCCAAGGGGAATTAATGAAACTTAATTGTGATTTGAATACTCTGTATGAGCCCCTTCGACTCTGGAGAATTGTCGTTGTCCCATCCCATGTTACCGAAGTAAATCCGGCGAGGTTTTCCTTGAGAGTTCTTGATAATGCCTCCAAATCCTGCATTTCTAGGATTGCCTTTGGATGCACCTTTGAAGTTGCATTTGAAGAAGCCATTTGGGGGGGGGGGGGGGGGGTTCCATTTTTCAAGGGTAGGATTTTTGCAAGAACTTCTAGGATTGATATCTAGGGGGGTGTTTACACTCGTTTCCAATTTTTCCATATGTGATGCTCTACTGCAGAGGTGGGAAGGTCCTCCTGGCTCCATGCGTCTAGGAAAAATGTTTCAGAGAGGTTGGTATGAATCCATGCCTAGAGCTTCTCTAATGTGGATGGTTTATCCTTGAATATGCGGTTGTTCCTTTCCTTACATATTTTCCAAATATTAAGGATGCCCAGAATGATCTAACTCAGTTTATTCAAGCGAGTGTTGGTGTAAGGATTGTCCATCCATCTGTTGATGGTATTGATGATGTCGCCCCTTACATGGTTGGAATGATGAAATAAGGTTGCAATTCTATACCACAGGTAATTGGCGGTATGACCTTGGTCCATCACGTCATCGATGGTTTCCAAGTTTTCTTTACATAGGGGACACCTGGAGGGTCCTACAAACCCCCTCTTCATAATATTCTCCCATGTGAGGATGCATTGTTTACTAAGAAACCATAGGAAGGTGGCTACTTTAGGCTAGAGATTGGCTATACATATCTTTTTCCAGATGAGATCTATTGGACATAGATTCTACTGATGAAGGATGTTGTAAGCTTCCTTGGTGGAGTGGTTTCCACTAGGCATATGCCACCATTGAAGGATTTCAGGTCCTGGCCTTAATCTAATTTTTCTTTTGGTACTGATTTTCTCCAGATTTCTATGTGGCACTTGTTGTTCCAATCGTCTTTCCATATGTTCATGTGTAGCCATTTCCTATAACCTTTGGTAGTGTTGCCCATCCAGAAGTCCTATATATTATGTCTTTCCCTCCCTTGGAGAAAAACACTCCATATAGGTCTGGGAAAGATGGAGGATAAGCTTGGCAGCTACTGCCAGGATTCCTTCCAGAATCTTGCTTGGGTACCACTTCACAGCTCCCAAAAGTTATGACTTTGTATCATATATTTTTGGCTACTTGGTCCTCCTTGGGCCATGAGTGGAAATATTTGGCAACCCATAGATTTTCCCAAGGAGTGTTGGGGTTGGAGACCCATTTCCAGTAGATACTAGCTCTCATTATTTTGTTACTGCACTCAGGATCACACAGTCCTAACCCCCCTTAACTTTTAGGGGTATAAAAATCCTTCCAGTTGACTAAGGTCTATTTGTTTTTCTCTTTGGTGCCACCCCATAGGGAATATCTTTGTAAGTTGCGCATGTATTTGAAGACCCATTCTGGGGCTGTTAGTACAGAGAAGAGGTAAATGGGGAGTGATTGTAGAATAAATTTGATGAGAACCAAGCAGCTTGCAATATTGAGGGTGCAATGGGTCCAATTGGATAACCTAGTTTTCATTTTGTCTAGCAGGGCTCGCCAGGAGGAGTGGTTGATGGCTGAATCAGTAAGAGGAGCACCTAGGTATTTTAAGGGCAAGGAACCGATGGAGAATCCAAGGATATGGGAAATGTTGCACTAGGTGAGAGGGGGGGGGGTATTAAAGAAAAATATTTTCAATTTTTCGGGGTTGACCAATGTGCGACAGGCTTCAGAGAAGAAATCTAGAAGATATTTGAGGGTGTGGGCTTCCTGGACCAAGGGGTAACCCATAATCATATTTTAGTCCACAAATTATTGATGGGAGGAAGGGAGCAAGTTGTGGATGGGTAAACCCTATAGGGCACCTGACTAGATAGGGATTTTGAGAAGGGGACCCAATCCTTTAGCCATAGTAATGAAGATGAAGGGAGAAAGATAATCCCCTTGTCTGATGCATATTCAGGGGTTGAAGCTAGCATAGGGAATACCATTGACAAATATGGATAGAAAATGGGAGGTGATGAGGCGCATGATCCAGTGTACCCAGGTGTGGCTGAAGCCGAAGGTTATGAGTACATTTTTGATGTAGTCCCAGCTGAGTTTGTCAAAAGCCTTGGAGAGGTCGATTTCGAGAAGAATTCTAGGATTTTTGGAGGTTTTGAGAGAGTGAATGACTTCATGGATTAAGATAATGCCGTCAATAATTTTCCTCCCTTCCACATAACCTGTTTGCTCCAGGGAGATAATTATGGGAAGGAGTTGCTTCAGCCTATTAGAAGTAACTTTGGAGATAATTTTGTAAATGAAATTGCAGAGAGCTATGGGCCTGTACTTACTTAGTGAGGCTGCATTGTCTTCGTTTGGAAGTAGAGTGATGAAGGTGGCATTTAGCATTGGAAGAAGCCAGCGAGTGGTGTGTGATTCCTCCACTATGTCCCGGACTTTGTTTTGGATGGTGTCCCAGAAGAAATGGAATAAGTTGGTGGTAAATCCATTAGGGCTTGGAGCCTTCCCTACTTTCACCTGGAAGACTGCTTGTTTCTCCTCAGCTAGTGAGGTGGTAGTGAGCGACTGCCTGTTGTGATCATATGTTATCATATTGGGAATGTGTTGGGTGATTTTCCCAATGGAATCATGCCTCTAATGATTGGGTTCTTGAATAATGTCGCTGAAGTGATTATGCAACTCCTTAGTAATGGCCTCTTGCGTTTCTAGCCGCTCTCCAGTTTGGTTTTTGAGAACAATGATTCTGTAATGCATCCTGTGCTGAATGGTGGATCAATGAAATAATTTAGTGTTTTGTTATCCCTCTTTGAGCCAGTGGATTCTTGATTTTTGTCTCCATAGGTTTTCTTCCTGGTTCCTTCTTTCTTCCATCTGACTAGTTAAGGTCTTCTCCTGACCTTCTGACTGGATTGAGTGTCCTTCCTGGATAATATTTGTTGCAAATTATTCATTTTTTCCTCCAAATATTTTTTTTTTGTGAAGATATTTCCAAAGGTTGATTTGTTCCAGACCTTCAATTTTCCTTCGATAATTTTCAGTTTTGTCTAGAACTGGAGCATCTTAATGCCTTGCGGGGTACTATGGAGGTCCACAATTTGGAGACCATATCATTGAACCCTGGGTGCTAGAGCCAGCAATGTTCAAAGAGAAAAGGTTTGGGAGCATGCTTGCTTAGTCGTATCCATTGGAGTAGTATGGACCAGTGGTTCAAGCTTGCCATAGGGATGATGGTAGCAGCTATGTCACTCCCCAGCTAGATGAAGTATTCTGTGATGAGGAATTTGTCAAGTCTTGAGGCTATCTCATGGGTGCCTCCTCTTTTATTATTCCATGTGAATATTCCATTGGATTTTTTAATATCGATGAGGTGGTTTCCTTGAATGTAGTTCTTGAACCAATTACTGTCCAAGTCCAAGCGCATCCTTCCTACTTTGTTTTCCTATAGATTGGTTATCATATTGAAGTCTCCCCCCCAGAGCCAAACTTGAGAGGCCCTCTGTTTATCGAGTTCCACTAGGTTGTCAAAAAGCTTCGTTTTTTTATGGATGTTCTTGGGAAAGTAGACATTTGTGAGCAGACCATGGATATCCATGCCAATCAAGTGAAATTTGGCCTAGATTAAGTGTATGTTTGCATGAAAATTTTCTAAGGAGATGATTTAGGGGTTCCAGATCATTTCTAGACCTCTAGACACTCTGTTGGCATCAACTGCTATTATATTACTACCTTTCCATATTTTTTTGAAAATTGTATCTAGATTGGAGCTGGAACATTTGGTTTGTTTAATGTAGAATATTATAGGTCATTGAGCAGTAATCCTTTTCTTTGTTATCATGTTCTTAGTGGGGCTATTAATCCCTCTTATATTCTAGGGGATGATCTTCATGGGATTGGATTAGTGGTGTAGGCGAAGAATATTGTCAACTTGACGAATCGCCATGAATCTGCCATTTCTTTTCCTATTTATATTGTTCTTTGCAGAGTTGTTTTACTACCCATTTTTTGAGAATATTTCGTGAAGTATTTGGTGTTTATGAACGTGTCCCCATGAATACCCAAAGAGGGCAGCTGCTGCGCTCTAGCTAGGATTTCTTCCATCTTTTGGACCTGTTTCTCTGGAATAGATTTGAAGTATTTATTATTGCAAGCATCCTCTAACCCTATGAGATCCAGGCCCTCTAGGTCAATTCTTTCTGATTCTTCCTCCATGGCTTCTGGGATCATCTCTGTGATCTGTTCTCTACCTTTTTACATAGTTTCTTCCCCTGCATATCTTGCGGTTTGAGGTTTCAGGAAGGTCTTAAGAGGGACCATTGCTTGTTGAGATTTTTACGATTGGGTCTGCTCCGTGGAGGTGTGTTCGGCTCCGATGATTGGTTCATTTTCGTTTTTATTCAGTCAATTTAAAGCTGCGAAGTTGTTTTTCATCGTAGGTCCTTTTTTATTGTGATGAGGGGTAGCTCTCTTGTTGTGCTTTTTCTTGCTTGCTGCCTTCATGAATCATTTTTATTCCTGATCGTTGCATTCATTTTCAGTCGTATATTTATTGTTTAGGGGAGAATCTATGAAGAGATTCCTGTTTTAGTGACACTTCCTGCATCTGAAAGGAATATGCTCATAATCTACAGTTTGTGTCTATTCAAAAGCTTCATGCAGCAAACTTACCTCATCTGGTAGATGTTTCACCAAGTTCATATAAATGCATATACGGGCATATGCTGCGTAGTGGTTGATCTTCATCTCCTCTGCGATCTTGACGAACTCCCCTATGACATTGCCTATGCCTCTGATGGTTATCTCATCCCAGTAATCCTAGGGGAGGGATTAGATTTGAATCTAGACTGGAGCCCATGTAAGATCCTATTTTTTAGGGTTGAATCATTCTATCTAGGGTTGGAGGTATAGGCCTACAGTGTTGAAGAAATAGGGGCCTTCATCCATGATTCTATCTTTTTCATCAGTGCATGTGAAGAGCACATTGAAGAAGCCTTTAGCACACAATTGTAGATCAATGTGGCCTTTGGGTTTCCACTTCGAAGCTATCCATCATCTCGATGCTTTTTCAGTGGGCCAAAAGCCCATGAACTTGGCTATCAGTGCATGATACTTCATGAAATGAATTCTGATATTGATGTGATGTAATGGGAGCTCCATCATAGTTTTTTTGGGGTTCTTCAGTATGCATGTTGCTTAATTGGCATTCGCTTCCTCTACCGTTGGTGCATTTTTATACTGCGTTGTTGGAGTCACCCTTGTGGTTTCATGAGACGAGCTAGATTTATGCTAATTAAAATTATCGGCCCCTATCATCACCCCTGTGGGAGATTGGCCTGTAATGGGGGGGTGGGGGGGGCAGTGGTAGCCCCAATGGAGTCGTTAATTGGTGGTCCTCAAGCTGGCAAGGAGAGGGAGAATGACCTAACAGTCTGAGGATCGAGGTCTGCTTGGTGTAGCCAACGTGAAATCATGAAAACCCTAGGACATGGCAGTTGGCCTATTGCTGAGCTCCAGTAGGATTTTTTCGAGAGAAAACTGAATCTTCATCATTGATTGAAATAATAAAAATTCAACAACCATTCCTCCACGTGAGGTTGAAATAAGAAGCCTTCGTCTAATTAAACAATTATGAAACTAAGATTATTTAGCACTTTTTAGCTTCCTTGTTACATTATGTGGCAATAAATTCAACATCTGTCAGCATCTTCAACGTTTGTCAATAGGCTATACATGGATCCAATTGAAATGTGTATATGGTCGAATACAATAGAATTTAAGTGGAAGAGATGGATGACAAATCACATTAATGACTAAGTATATGGCATGTAAACTCGAGTAAATGAATAATGAGAAATTTAGTTAACCAAAATGTCAATTGAGGCCCTTCGATATGGACTTCAATGGGAAACATTCTGGGTTATAGAATCCTCACATCTCAATCATTTTTTAATTTTAAAGATTTGAAACCCTTGTAGCCCAATTCCAATATAGACAATGTCTACGTCATAATAAATGTCTTAATTTTACTATTTTATTAAAATGATACCTTCATATAGATTTTAGGCATATTTAATTTCAAGTTTACTCAACATTTACATTCACACTTAAATAATAATAATAATAATATAAATATTAATAATATATTAAATATTAGTATATAAATTATTTATTAAACAAATAGTATTACATTGATAAACTAATTATTAATAGATTATTTTTTTTTAAATACTTTTATATTAATATATTATTTTGTTGTTGATAGTAATATTGTTAATGTTCCTCATGTTTCGTTCAAACACTTCACTCATTTTCAAGAACATGAAACTTGAAAAATGATTTGAAGTAAGGTAGACCAAGTTAAATAGAAAAAGAGTAAATATTACCATTAAAAAAGGTTAAATTGAAATTGAAATGAAAACCTGAGGAGTAAAATATGTAAGTTATTAAATAATAAATTATATTAGAGTTGAATTGAATTAGAATAAATTATTAAATAATAAAATATTTATAAATAGAATAAAAAACATTAAGAATTAAATGAAAATTAATAATTTTTGTAAAGGAATAATAGACCAGGTTTAATTATTTGTTAGGAAACAAATTATTAAATTATAAGAAATTTAGAGTTTGCTTCAAATATAAAAAAATATTGAAATCAAATAAATTATTAATTATAATTAATGAATTTAAAAACATTAAAATAAATTATATAATATAATAAACGATTTAGACTTCATTCAAAATTAATAAATAATTGAATTGAAATATATTATTAATGAGTAAAATAAAACCAAAAATTAAGAATTAAAAGTTAAGTTTTTTTTAAGAATGAAGATGGGATAGTTTAAATTATTTAGCAATTTGATTTGAGGAGACCATTGTAAATTTATATTTTTGTTAAAGAAGGTTAAAATTAATATTAATTTAATTTAGAATTAAAATTCTAATGAGAATTATAACTTATTTATCAATTAATAAAGAAAAATTGAAAATAATTATTAAAATATGTTATTAAATATTTTATTAAGAAATATATATATATATATATATATATATATATATATATATATATATATATATATATATATAACTTAGTCTCGAACTCTCTAAATCATAAATGAAGGTTCATTTTTTTCAAGATGGTTGAAGTTTAAGGTGAAATGTTCACCAAAATTTTGAGTTAATCAACATCACACACTTTACCAAAAATTATCAACATAAGTTATGGACTGAAAATATCCATACCAAAATATTATTTTGTATCGATTAATATTTTAATTCAAAAAAATATTATATATACCATTAAATTAAATCAGCTTAAATTAAATTATAATATTATTAATTTAAATTATTATATATAATATTTATTAAATTTTAATTTTAAACCTAAATGAAATCACCAAAATATTATATATAGCATTGAACTAAATTAAATTGAATTATTAAATAATAACATTTATTAAATTACGATATATATATGGACTCTGAAAGTATCCATACCACAATATTATTTTGTATCAATTAATATTTTAATTCAAAAAAATATTATATATATCGTTAAATTAATTTAAATTAAATTATGATATTAATAGTTCAAATTATTATATAATATTTATTACAATGAAATTAATTAAATTAAAATTTTAAACCTAAATAAAATCACCAAAATATTTTTTTTTTCTTCTGAATTGAACTAATTCTATTAAGTAAAATATACTACAAACAAGAGAAACAAGACCCCGGTCGACCAGAAATGATAAAAAAAACTATCAACCTCGGTCCCGGAGATGGACAGATCCAAGCCAGTAGTTACAACAAATGACTAGAATGCAAGAAGGGTCGAATTATACTTAACATGGGTAGAAGTCTCCACACGAAGTTTTTTCCCTTTCTTTTTATTGACTTTGAGCCAGCCATCTTGTGGTGAATGAGCTAAAACAAATTGAAGACTGGAGTCCTCCAACTGGGGAGTCTCCTTATCTGATTCTGAGGAGGAGGTCTCATGGGCCCGTTTCTGGGCGAAATATGTGACAGGAGGACGCGCAGGAGCAACAGATGATAGGTCCATCGTCTGAGGTGGAAGATCAGGTTCTGCATCGCTCTCTTCGTCTTCCGAGCTTGAGGAGTCTGAGCTTACAGCCAGCGGTGGAGAGAAAGGGGTCCATCGCTTGGGTTTGGTCTCAGAGATATTATCTTTTTTCGTTTTTACAGGGAGAGATGGGTAGGAATTTTGCAGATGCCCTGTTTGGTGACACTGGCGGCAACGAAAAGAAGTATTCTCATAATCCAGGTTTTGAGTCCAGACAAATTCGTTGATCTTGAGATTGATTTGGTCTGGCAGTCCCTTGCTCAGATCAAGTTCCACACATATTCTAGCATATGTGTAAAGCCCTTGATTTTCCCGCCAGTAATCCCCCATTAAGAAGCGGCCCAAGGTATTGCCTATGCCTTTGTAAGCTGCAATATGCCATAGGTGGGCTGGTAAGTTTGGTAGCCGAATCCATACAAGCGTCCTGGTGATAACTGCAGTTGCTAGGTCAAAATCTGGGAACCATGGAGTTAAGAAAATCCCAGCAGTTCCCATAAAGCAGGGGCCTTCATCCAAGGCCTGATGACAATGCTTGATCTTTTCAAACAAGACTATGAAATATCCTTTTGAGAAAAAGCTAATCTTGCACTGGTGAGTCTAGTTAGCATGGATCCAGTCATAGAGTTCCTTAGATTTCGGCGAGAGCCCATTGAACCTGCATATGATGGCCCTTTCGGTAACATTTTGAAGATCATTTGCTAGGCTAGGATGGGAGATCTCAACAAAAGGATCCTCCTCTAGCTTGTCAACCAAGAAAGGTCTGGGTTCAGGGGCCTCAGGGGGCTTGGAAACCTCAGAGTGCACTGCTTCTTTGTAGGAGAAGGGAGGAGCAGAAGATGACTACTCGGCAGCGCCTCCTCGCAAATGAAGGGATAAAACCAAAGAATCATTTCTGTTTATTTTGTAAGCAGAGAGGGGAAGAAGATCTTCGAGTTGTTTACCTCGAAAAAGAAGTCTCTAAATGGCAGAAGGTATCCCGATCCAGCGTTCCAGATTTGCCTTGAGATTCTGCACCAAGTCTGAGGAGCAAACCCATTGCAGAATGGTTTTGCCTGAAAGTTGTGAGATTTGAATCTGAAAGGATGCAGAAAATTTTTTGAGCTCCTCCGGGACCGATCTGGCTCCTTCGAGAGCCTGACAACCTAGAAGCGGTCGAGGAGGAAATTTCTTACATGAAATGAGACTGCCGCTCTAGCCCAGATCCGCTGCAGGGGACAAAGGGACATAGCTGAAGAAGGGGCTGTGGTTCTTATGCTTCTTAAAAAAACCTGCGTCACTGCCTGAATACTGTGCTTTGAGAGGGGCCACCACTGCCAACGAACCCAAGGTCTCTGGCTCATGAGAGGAGTCTAAGCTGTTGATACGCAGGGTTTCAAAGATTTGGCGAGGGCCATCAATACGCCAGTGATACTTTCGATTTTTTATCAGAATCGAGGGAAACAATGTAGCAAAGGGGGGACGATGCATGGCAAGAAGAACATAAGTTGGATCGATTGCCGCAGGGGGGAGAAAAATCTAAGCTGCAGGCTTGGCCGGCACAGAAGCAGCAGTGGAGAGAGCGGTTGTCTGTGAAGAGAGGTAAGAAACCCTAGACACCATTCCGAGAGCTCTCGATTAAAAAAAAAATTTCAAAATCACCAAAATATTATATAGAACATTGAACTGAATTAAATTTAATTATTAAATAATATATATATATATAACTTAGTCTAGAGCTCTTTAAATAATATGTGAAGGTTCATGTTTTTCAAGATAGATGAAGTGTAAAGCGAAATGTTCACTCAAAACATTGAGTACATCAATGTCACACACTTTACCAAAAACTATCAACATCAAGTTATGGACTCGCAAAATATCCATACCATAATATTATTTTGTATCCATTAATATTTTAATTCAAAAAATATCATATATACCATTAAATTAACTTAACTTAAATTATAATATTATTAATACAAATTATTATATAAAATATCTATTAAATTAAAATTTTAAACCTAAATCAAATCACCAAAATATTATATATAGCATTGAACTGAATTAAATTTAATTATTAAATAATAACATTTATTAAATTACATAACAATTAATTATAACATTTAGTCAATAAGATAAATATAACATTTATGAAACTAAATTCGGGAAAATTTTATTAAAGTGATATTGGTTTGGGTGCCTAAACTATTAATAGAATCATCACTCTATGGTGCACATGTTCAATCATCTTGTATGCCTAGAGCGAAGGGATTATTTGTTTTAGATTTTTAAATTATGTATATTATAAGCATAGATTAACCATCACTACGTTAAATCAAATAATTTAACCTGTAAAAACGAAAATTTTGTAACATTGTTAACTTCATATAAAATATTCAAAATTAAAAGACATTTGTAAAGGCAACGAGGAAATTAAAATCCCATTTAATTATTAGATAAAAATAATTATTAATTATTAATAATATATAAATTAATTAATTTTAATAAATAGTTACAATAACTAATATCACACTCGTTCATAAATAAAAATAATAATAATAATAATAATAATAATAATAATTATTATTATTATTATTTATTATGGTTGGTGATGTTGAATCATGGTTGACCATGATTGACCATGATTAACGATGGTTGATTTTCATTTCAAAAAAATATTTGTCACAATGCGACAATCGACCATGGTTGCCCATGATTGACCATGGTTGACCATGATTAGCTTTCATATCATGACAATATTTTCACAATGCCATGCTGGACCATGTCAAACCATGGTTGTTTTTCACATTGAGACAATATTTATCACAATGACATGCTGGACCATGGTTGACCTTGGACGACCATGGATTACCATGGTTATCATAGTCTGACATTAGACCATGAAAAAATCTTTGTCACAATGTGACAAGGGTTATTGACCATCGTTGACTGTGATTGACCATGGTTGACCATGGTTGATTTTCATATTGAGACAACCTTTGTCACAATTCAACGTTTGACCATGGTTAACCATGATTGATTTTCATATTGGGAGAATACTTGTCAGAATGAGGCATTGGACCATGGTTGACCATGGTTGATTTTCATATTGAGACAATATTTGTCACAATGCGTCGTTGGAACATGGTTGACAATGGATGCTCATGGTTGTCAAAATGTGACATCAGGCCATAAGACAATATCTGTCACAATGTGACCATGGTTATTGGCAATCATTGACCAAGGTTGATTTTCAAATTGAGACAATCATTGTGACAATGCAGCGTTCGACCATGGTTAACCTTGGTTGACAATAATTGGCCATGGTTGACCATGGTTACTTATGGGTGACCATGGTTTATTTTCATATTGAGACAATATTTGTCAAAATGTGACTTTGGACCATGGTAGACGATGATTTACCATGGTTGATTATGGTTCAGTTTCATATTGCGAGAATCTTTGTCATAATATGACATTGGACCATGGTTGACAATGGTTGAGGATGGTTGATGATGGTTGAACATGGTTGCTTTTCATATTGAGAAAATATTTCTCATAATGTGATGATGGACCATGGTTTACCATGATTATAGTCCCAAGGGATTTACGTTAAACACGAGGATTAATATTATAAATCCTATGAATAATATTATAAACCCTATGAATAATGTTAAAGCCTATCAATAATATTAAACCTTAGGATTAATATTATAAACCCTATGAATAATGTGTACCTTAGTAATATGAACCCTTAGATTAATAAACCCAAGTGATAGATATTATAAACCTAAGGGACTAATAAATGCAAGGGATTAACACTAAAAACCCAAGGTATTATAAACCCAAAGGAATAATATTTAACCAAAGGGTTTAATATTATAAACCAAAGGTATATAAACCCTATGATAAATATTATAAACCCTAAAATAAACATGGTTGATCATTGTTTTCCATGATTTATTTTCATATTGGCACAATATTTGTCAAAAAGTGACATTGGACCATGGTTGAGCATCATTGATTTTAGTATTGAGATAATTTGTGTCACAATGCAATGTTGGACCATGGTTGACCATGATTTATTTTTGTACTGAGACATTTTTTGTCACAATTCCACGTTGGACCATGGTTGATGATGGATGACCACGGTTAACGACGGATAACCATTGTCATCATAATGTGACGTTGGACCATTGTTGACCGCGATTAACCATGATTGACCATAATTGACCACGGTTAACCATATTTCACCAATATTTATTGTGATTGATTTTCATATTGAGAAAATCCTATGATAATCCCTAAGATAAATATTATAAACAAAGATATATAAACCATATGATAAATATAATAAATGGTAAAATAAACATACTTGACCATGGTTGATTTTCGTAGTAAGGAAATGTTTGTTAAAATGTGACATTGGACCATGGTTTAACATCATTCATTTTCATATTTAGACAATCTTTGTCACAATGCGACATTAGACCATGGGACCATGGTTAATTTTCATATTAAGGCAATATTTGTTAGAAAGTGACATTGCACCATGATTGACAATGGTTGATGATGGTTGAAAATGGTTGACCATAGTTGATTTGCATATTGAGATAATATTTGTCACAAGGTGACGTTGGACCATAGTTGAATATGGTTGACCATGGTTATAAAACTAAAGAACTTATATTAAACCCCAGGATTAATATTATAAACCTTATAAACAACATTATACCCTAGGACTATGAAACCTTAGCTTAATAAACCCAAGGAATTCATATTTTAAACCCAAGGGAATAATAAACCTAAGGGATTAATACAAACATCCCAAGAGATTAATACAAAACCCTAAGAGATTATAAACGAAAGGGAATAATATTAAACCGAAGGGATTAATATTTTAAACCCATGGTAAAAAAATACAAGATAAATATTATAAACCCTAAAATAAATATGGTTGAACATCATCGACCATGGTTGATTTTCATATTGAGACAATCTTTATCACAATGCAACATTGGACCATGGTTGAACATGATTGATTCTCATATCGAGACAATCTTTGTCACAACATGATTAATAAAACCAATCCCTTGGGTTTATAGTATCAATCCTTTTGGTTTATACTATTTCTCCCTGTACCAGCTATAATTATAATAATTATTAATTATTAATAGTTATAATTAAAAATAACTAATAATAATTATTAATTATCCATCCTTGAGGTTTATAAATCTAAAGGTTCATATTCATAGGGTATAATATTATTCATAAGGTTTATAATATTAATCCTACGGTTCAATTTAAATCTCTTGAGTTTATAATCTATTTATTTTATAATATCTATCCCTTTACGAACAAGAATTATAATTATTATTAATTATTAATTAATTTAATAATAATAATAATAATATGATCATGGTTTATATTATCAATCCATTTGATTTGTAATATGTATCTCTTTATGAACAATAATTATAACTAACCCATAATGATTTGATTTAACCCATAAGGATTTGAAATTTGAATCCCATACTTTACACACCACTTCATAACATGGTCATCACTAATTGAGCTACACCCCGTGGGCTCTAAGAATTAATAGTTGGTAATAACTAATAATTAATAATTATTAATAATTCATAATAATTAAAATTATTAATAATTACTAATTATTATTGTTATTATTAATTAATAATAATAGTTAATTATTAATTATTAACTATTAAATTATTAATTATAACTTATTTAATAGTTATTACTAATGAATCATGATTATTAATTAATAATAATTTATTATTAGTTGTTAATAACTAATAATTTATAATTTATAATAATTAATACTTAATAAGTATTATTATGATTAATTTTGTAATTATTATTTTTTAAAATTAATACATTTTTTTCTAATTTTGAATAACTAAAAATATTAATTAATTTAATATTAATATTAATATTTTTTTAAATTTTTAATATTAATATTTTTTAATACAACTACTTCTAACCAAGGAAAAACAAATGTGACATTGTGACAAAGATTGTCATGATATGAAAATCAATGATGGTCAACTATGGTCAAGCATTGTCTAACGTCGCATTATGACAAGGATTGTCTTGATATGATAATCCAACATGGTCATCCATGGTTAATCATGGTCAACCATGTTAAAACATCGCACTGTGAAAAATATTGTATTGATATGAAAATCAACCATGGTTAAGCATGGCCAATCATGGTCAACCAAGGTCCAACATCACCAACCATGGTAAATTATTATTGTCATTATTATTTATTTAATTATTATAATTATTGTTATCAATTATTATTATTATTACTATTATTAAATATCTATTTTTATTATTATTGTAGATAAATGCGTTTCAGATTAATCACATCATTAATATTTGGTCAACGTTTTGAACCAACTAATGTGGTTCATCCTCAGAAAAAGGTAGAGAAGTTAACTAATCTACATGAATAAAAATTATGGATGTATCATTGTCCTGAGTTAGCCATTAAAAAACAATCCACTAGAGAATTATGTAATTAGTTAGTTAGTTATTAGGAGATAAAAATCAAATTGGTTGTTAGAGAAAATTTATTAATTAATTTAATTTACAACAAATTAGAACTAAATATTTTTCATATTTTATTTATAAATTATAATAATTTAATATTATTTTATTATGAGTATATATTTTAAGAATAAAAATAGTTTATTTGAATCTCATATATTCGGGTAAAAGGGGGTTAAAAGAAATCAAAATATCATAAATTAAAAAGTAAATTATTATAATAATAAGGAAGAAAGATTAAGAATAAACTAAAATAAAAATCAACTAAATGCTAGGGGAATTTTAATAAAATAAGGAAGAAAATAAGAAATATAAAACTTTAAGGGGAATAAAACTAGACAAAACTAAGAGTCGTAACGAAATAAGAATCTGAGCAAGATGGCGGGAATCACATCAAGAGAGGTGGATTCCATCTCTTACTCAATTTCCAACCATCGTCCATGTTGAGATTCCTAGCATGTCTCTCAATATCAATAGTCTCTCTAAGTTTCCTATGGTGGAAATGATCTACCTTAGCAATGACCATGGAGTCATCAATACAGACATGGTGACACGATTTTTCCACATGTTTTTCTAGAAATGAAGTGCGGGAATGATTATGCCTAATGTCTACAATATGATTTTTTATTCTTTAGTTAATTGATTGACCTGTTTCTGCAATATAGGTAATACCAAAAGAACAAAGAACAAGGTAGACCACTTTCTTATCCTTAGGGTCAACAAGCTCCTTAACCGAATCGAGAGAGTTTCTAATGGTACGAAGGGGTTTGAATGAGGAGGAGACATTATTCCTTCTAAGTACATAGGAAATCTTATCTGTGGTCCCTCGGATAAACGAGAGATTAACCTTAGAGATAGGATCCACATGAGTAGTTTTGTTACTTAACCCTTTTTAGGTTTTTTGAAAGCCTCTAATTCCTTGGGTTCTAATATACCCATTTTTTTCAAAGACATCAAGAAGATGGGATTTCTCAGAATCTAGGTGGTTGTCATTGGAGATTCTTAGAGCCAAGGTAGAAACAGTGCCAAGAACACCAAATTTCTGGCCATGCAAATGATGAGAAACAACATGAAGATATGGTTTTGTGTGAGTTTTCTTATGAAAAACTTGGTGAGAAATAGAAACATCATTGAATCTAGAGAGGATGATGTAAAGGAAGGGAAGGAAACCATCTACCTCTACTTCCATCAGAAACTTGATGGAATCTAATTGGGAATTAAGGTGGGATAGAAACAAATCTAACTTCTCACGACCATGGGGCCAAATGACACAAGTCTCATCCATAAACCTCTTCCACTTTTTAAAGAGAAATTGAGCTGAGGATAAGGCCTTAGTTTAAAAATATTCCATGAATAATTATGCAACTACAAGGGAAATAGAGGAGCCCCTCGCAACACCACAATTTTTCTCATAAAACTCAACTTGGAAGCTAAACAAAGTTGAGGTTAGACAAAGACCAACCAATTTAGCAGTGTCCTAGTCGGAGATATGGTTAATGACACCAATATCTTCTTGGATGGGGATTTCAATAAATAAGGACACCACTTCAAAACTTACCAACAACTCCCTAGGTTTGGACCTGATACATTTCCATTCCTTAATAAAGGAAGCCAAATCTTTAACATAGGAATTAGTGAGACCCACCAAAGGCTTAAGCGTATGGGATAATAATTTAGAAAGAATATATGTAGGGCCACCTATTGTGTTAACCATAGTCCTTAAAGGGGCCCAAAATTTATGAATCTTAGGAAGGCCATAAGTCCTAGGGGTGAGGGGATTTCTCTCTATAGGAAGAGAGAGGATTAAGAGATAAATCCGACTTAATGGCCTGGGCAAACTCCTTAGGAATGGATTTAATGGGATAATTTTTAATATTTATGTAACTAGAGCTATTCGAAACCTCATCAATCATATTGTTGACATAGTTAGATTTATACAAAATTATTATGGAACCACCTTTGTGAGCCTTTAGGATATAAATGTCATGGTCATCCATTAGGTTTTAATGGGAATGGAACTAAATCTTGCTAAGGTTCCTTTTGGGGGGCTTATCCTTCCTAAGAATAATAGCACAATATTATGTAATAGTCTCTTTGACGTTATACAGAAGGTCGATCATAGCATAGTCGATGTTGCATATAATTTTATTGATGGGAATCATTTTCGGGACAAGGGAAAAAATAAGCCTTTTATTAAGGAGACTAAAAATGGAAGAATCAAAATTGCTACTAGAAAGGTTAACCACATTCATCAAACCCTTAAGGGAATTATTATTAATATTTTTTTCCTTAATGTTATTACCTAGATTCATAATATTATCAATATGATACTTTTTATTTTTATTTTTGTAAGCTTAGTAGGTCCTTACTATTTTCTATTTATGTAAAAAGGCAGGCATAGTAGATACAAAAAGTAGGCGTCAACCTACCCAAAGGAAACCAGGTCTGTTGGCCATTTAAGTGCCTTGAACGCCATCTAGAACATGTACTTTCTTAGATTTGTACGAGGAGTCTTTAGGTAGATAATATCAAAGTTTACTTTTACTAACATTTACATAATGAAAAAGAAAGCTAATCGTTATCAAAAACTAAAAAAACTAAATCTGGCTTCCCTAGTCATCATATGACTCCACTGGGCCGGATCTTTGACACTTGAACCTGGCATGTCAACTTGTTGCATGGCCTTAATGTCCTTCTCATTTCCTGAATTCTTCTGTTAATCTCTGCCAGAGTGGAAACTGCCTTGGGATCCCCTCCTACTTCCTGGACTAAATTAATAGCCTTAACTAGTAGGAATTTTACTAGCCAGTAAGTTATGATTAAATGATGAAACATTGAAATTCTCCCTTGGATATGCCCCGAGTCTATGATCACTTGCTGTAGTTCTTCTGTTGTAATGTTATCGTCTTCTTCAATTTTGGTTCTAGCTTCCGTCTCCCATCCATGAATAATAGATTTTATAAAACAAGGTGTTTCCTCTTAGTAGACCTCGAATAAGGGCTCCACGAGCTCTCTCCTGGATTTCCTGCCTCTCTTGACTAGCGGGCTTGAAATTTTTTCCTTGCCTTTGTCCTTGTTGACTTTTTTGCTTATGTTTTTCTTCACCATAATTGGATTGCAGGCAGAGAGGAAAACTATATCACCTGGAGCAACAACATGATAGCAAATACCCAAACAGTTAATGAAAATAACATACAATTTAAAATGGTAGAGGTATATAGTTGTGGGCTAATGGTCGTGAGCCCCATGACTCTTTAGAACACTATATTTATTTTTCCTTCCTACCTTAACATTCTTACATATTTTTCTACCTACCCCAGTCCAAAGCAGAGGGAGAGTGACAGGAAAATTTAGTGAGGGGGCATATAAATACAAACAGTTGCCAACATTGGCAAAGAGACTATTGTTGCAAGCACACCATAAATCTAAGCAGCTATCTACACTAAATAGCAGCAGAGGATGATAAGAAAACAGGTTCTTCCCGTAACAAGAAAGAGAAACATAATGAATTATACCCCCCCAACCCCTCCCCCCCGCTCCCCCGCCCCCCAAATATTAACATCATTATACTGCATGCATGAAATTTCCCATTCCGACCTGAAGTTAGGATGGCTAACATCCTTTTCATGGCATTTAATTCCCAGAAAAAGAGCTAACAGAGGAATTGCTTTTGTTAACTTATCTACCCAAGAAGAATTATAGCCTTGCAGGTTCAACCCCCTACGATTTCTACCATTGACAATACAATTACAGGTGGTTTTACATACATTGTAAATATAATCCAAAAAAAATATATTTTCTTCTACACGCTATGGAACTCCGACACTCTCTTCATCTGAACAACAAGGAGTAAATGAGATACATACGAATACACCAATGCAGGCCACCAACGACATCTATGATTTCTTCTAGTTTTCATGCACCAGGAACCAACTTCTTCGTAGCAGAGAAGGATTATGACAAATCTTTGCAAGAAAAGTGTCTTTACCTGCCTCAAAAAATGTCTCCGATGATTTCCCCAACCATCCTTTGATAGGCCAACTGGCCCTTTTAGCTGCTTCTCATGTAGATTGATTATTTTCATTATGTTCTAACTTGGGAAACGTCCCCTTCGTTACCTTGACGGCCATGATCTACCTCCTCACACATAGAGTAGCCACGTTGTGTCCTACCTCACCACCTTTCATTCCACCTTGGCCACCATGTCCTCTTCCCATAGCTGTCCTTGCCAATTGGAACCCCGATCGGGGGATCAATTTTATTATTACTATTAGTCTTAATATTAATATTATTATTATTATTATTACTTGTGTTGGTAATATTAATATTAGAATTATTGTTATTAATAGTTTTATTATAGTTTTTAAATTTATTTCTCCTATTTTTAAATTTTTATTGTTATAAGGATTAAAGTAAATATTAAGATTTATAGGGAAAGAAGAAAAACCGACAACCGATCGAAGAGAACTGGATCCACTGCAGCTGACCACCATCGTGGAAGATGATCCATCGCTCAACTCTAACGAGGATTTCGAGAAAGACAGAAGAGAGGGAATCGAAGGAGACAACAATGAGGGTTCCGAAGGAGACATCTGTGAGATCAATTTTGATGCATACAATGATGAGTAGTTCAAAGCATAACCCAAAAAATCACTCGAGCTTGAGGAACACTGAATGAAATTGAAAAATTCTAGGACAGATGCTTCACAATTAGAATTGTTAGGGAAAATCGAAGAACCACCAACCGATAGGAGAGAACCAGATCCACCGTAGCTGACCACCGTCAAGGAAGAAAAAATGTCGTTGAAATGTACGCAAGCTTGCGAGGAAGACAAAAGTGAGGAAATCGAAGGAGACAAAAGTGTGGATTCCGAAGGAGACAACCAAGACCTCAAATTTGATGAGGACAACAATATGGATCTCGAAGGATAACACAATGAGGGGATCAATATTGAGGAATGCTAGACCAAATCGACAAATTCACGGACAGATGTAGAGGGCGGTCCTTATGCCAAATCATTTGAGCCATTGTGTAAGCCTCATTCATGTTTAATGAAAACTGGAGAGGAGGACTTGGAGACAAAATTTATAGAAGGGATCGACAAGTCCATTTGAGCTGCTACGATCGCCGGATCTGAGAAAAAAATATCCTAAGAAGCTGAAGAATGCAGAGAATAGGATTATTCCACATAAATATTGCAAACCCATTAGGTGATACCGAAGACCTGTCCCTCACAAATCATGCCGGATGTTTTTTCTTTGAGATATTCTCTAGAAAGAGTGCCATTTGAGTCAAGCCACCATCTATCATACCCCAAAGAAAGCCAGATACCATTCTCCAGATCCAAATGGAGAAGGAAAAGCTTACGAGAAATAAAATCCACATCCCTTCTAATTTTAACAATATATGATCTAATTAGAGCCAAGCTTGCTTTATGGAAGATCGGCTAATTTTTAGAATGGTTAAGAGGATGAGAAATATGGGTGAACATTGGAATTAATGATGCATCCCTAAATATTTTGAGAAACGTAAGAATATACTTCTTCTTATATACTCATAATTGAACTTGCTCAAATTGACGAATCTTATCAGCCATTTCTGTGAAGGGTAATAATGTTATATCTAAGACTTGTGTGATCCATATTGTAAATAAATGTATTTTGGATTAATCACATCATTAAGATTTGGTCAAGGTTTCGAACCAACTAATGTAGTTCATCCTCAAGACAAGGTCAAGAAGTTAAATCATGTAAATGAATAAATAGTATGGATGCATCATTAAAAAAATATCGATTAGAGAATTAGGTAATTCATTAGTTAGTTATTAGGGGATAAAAATAAAATTGGTTTTTAGAGAAAATTTATTAATTAATTAAATTTACAACAAAAATTTTTTGTAAGGCAGAGGAATCAGCAACATCTGATAACTTTCACATGCATGGTGCAGGGTCAAACCCCCTGGATACCACTATAATCTCTCAGGAACCACCAAGCCTGCAAGAACATTACCCTACTAAGACGAGGCTCGAACTCGTGACCTGCTTAACAACATGAACACCTTAACAGTGTGTTTGCTAGGCATTAGACCATGCCCCTGCGGACATTAATTTACAACAAATTAAAACTAAAGAATTTTCATATTTATATATAAATTATAATAAAATATTATTTTACTGTCAATATATATTTTAAGAATCAAAATATGTTATTTGAATTTTATATCATTTAACTAAAAATATATAAGGGTAAAGCGGGGTTAAAAGAGAATGAAAATATTATAAATTAAAAAGGAAATTATTATAATAATAAGGAAGAAAGATGAAAAATTAACTAAATGGTGGAAGAGGTTTATGGATGACACTTGTGTCATTTAGCCCCATGGTCGTGAGAAGTTAGGGAGCTCTCGGAGCTCGGGCTAAGCCCTTAGTTTCGAAATCTTCCATGAATAAGTTGGAAACTATAGGGAAAAGAGTGGAACCCATCGCAACACTACAATGTTTCTCATAAAACTCACATTGGAAGCTAAAGAATGTTCATGTGACACAAAGACCAACCAATTTACCATTGTCCTAGTCAAAGATACGATTAATGACACCAATGGCTTCTTGGATGGGGATCTTGGTAAATAAGGAAACCATGTTGAAACTTACCAACAAATCCCTAATTTCCAACCTGATATCTTTCCATTCCTTAATAAAGAAAGTTAAAGCCTTAACATTAGAATCAGTGAGACCTACCAAAGGGTTAAGCTTATGGGGTAATAATTTAACACGAAGATAGGTAGGAGCACATATTGTGTTAACAATACGTCTTAACGGGACCCCATATTTATGAATTTTGTGAAGGGCATAAATCCTAGGCATGAAGAAATTGATCTTTATAAGCTTAATAGAGAGAGGATTAAGAGATAAATCTGAGTTCATTTCTCAAGAAAACTCCTTAGAAACGGATTTAATGGGATTCTTTTTAAGCTTGACGTAACTGGCACTATACGAAAGATGTTTGATCATCATGTTGACATTGTTAGGTTGATCCAAAATGACTATCGAACCACCTTTTCAGCCTTTAGGATAAAAATTTTAGGGTTATCCCTCAGGGTTTTAAGGGCGAGGAATTAAAGCTTGCTAAGGTTCCTTTTGGGAGGGTTAGCCTTCCTAAGAGCAATAGCCGAATCGTGTTGAATAGTCTCTTTAATAATATCCGAAAGGTACCTAATACCATGCTTGATGTCGCATATAATGTCATCAATGAGAATCCTTTTCGGGACAAGGGAAAATTAAGCCCTTTATTAAGGATACTAAAAACACAAGCATCAAAATTTTTACTATAAAGTTTAACCACATTCTTCAAACCCTTAAAGGAATTATTATTAATATTTTATCATTAATGTTAATATATAGATTATTATTATTATTATTATTATTATTTTGTTTTAATATTAATATTATTCTAATTAGTAATGTAATTATTGTTTTTAAATTTATTTTGGTCATTATAAAATATGTTATTTCTATAATCATTAAATTTTCTATGATTCGTATTATTATTATTGTTATTATTAATTTTATTATAGATTTTAAATTAATTTCTCCTATTATTAAATTTTGTATTGTTATAAGGATTAAAGTCAAGATTAATATTTCTAGGGAAACAAGAAAACCCTACATCCGATCAGAGAGGACCAGATCCACTAAAGATGACCACCGTCGAGGAAGAATATATGTCGCTCAACTGTACGCAGGCTTTCGAGGAATACAAAACTGAGGGAATCGAAGGAGACAACAACGAGGGTTCCGAAGGAGACAACCGTGAGCTCAACTTTTATGGATAAAACAATGAGTTCTTCCAAGGAGAACACAGCGAAGCGCCAAAGCTTGAGGAAGGAATAAAAAAATTGACAAATTATGGGACAGATGCATCATAATCTGAATTTCTAGGGAAAACTGAAGAACAATCAACCGATTGGAGAGAAACAAATCCACTACAGCTGACCACCATCAAGGAAGGAGAAAAATCATTGAAATATACACAGGCTTTCTAGGAATAAATAATAGAGGAAATTGAAGGAGACAACAGTGTGGATTCTAAAGGAGACATCCGAGAGCTCGAAATTGACATGGAGAAAAACGAGGAGCTCAAAGCAGAACATAGTGAGGCGTTGGAGCTTGAGGAATGCTGGGCCAAATCGACAAATTCTGGGATAGACGAAGAGGATGGTCCTGCTTCCAAATCCCGGCATCCATCGTGTAAGCCGCATTCACTTTCAATGAAAACCGGAGAGGAGGACTTTGAGACAGAATTGCCGGTAGGGATCCAAGAATCCATGGGAGCATATACGATCACGAGATCTAGAAAAACCACATCCTGAGAAGCTGAAGAATATATAGAATAAGACGATTCATAGAAATATTGTAGACCCACTACTTGACAGCCAATATCTGTCCCTCATGGATCATGTTAGATGTTTGATATGAGGGTTCCTATCTATCCAAAAACTGAGAAACTATAGTCAGTAGTTTGTCAAACTTAGCAACATGTTTCTTCTTTGAGATCTCCTCTAGACGATGTGCTTTTGCGACCGAGCCACCATCTATCACACCCAAAAGAAAGCTAGATATACCATTTTCCAGATCCAAAGAGAGAAAGAGAAGCTTACGGGAAATATAATCTAAATCCCTCCTAATTTTAACGATTTCTGATCTTATTAGACGCAAGCTTGCTTTAAGGAAGATAGGCATATTTTTAGATTAGTTAAGAGAATGTGAAATAGTGGTGAACATTGGAATTAATGATTCGTCCATAAATATTTTGACAAACGTAATAAAAGACTTCTTCTTAGCTAATTGTTAGCTCACTCAAAATGGCGTGCCTTATCAGCGATTTCACTTCCGTGAAGGGTAGCAATGTTATATATAAGGCTTTTGTGATCCATAAAGTAAATAAATAAATGTCTTTCAGATTAATCACATCATTAAGATTTGGTTGACATTTCAAACCAACTAATTTGACTCATCCTTACTACAAGATGAAGAAATTAACCGATCTACATGAATAAATAGTATGGATGCATCATTTTCCATAGCTGTTAAAAACTATATGTTAGAGAATTACCCAATTAGTTAGTTAGTTATCAGGGATACGAATGAAATTGGTTGTTATAGAAAATTTATTAATTAATTTAATTTATGACAAGTTAAAACTAAATAATTTTCATATTTTATTTATAAATTATGATAAAAATATTATTTTATTATTAATATATATTTTAAGAATGACAATAGGATTATGAATTTTATATAATTTAACTAAAAATATATAAGGGTAATGGGGGGTGAAAAAAGAATCAGAATATTATAAATTAAAAAGGAAATTATTATAATAATAAGGAAGAAATATGAAGAATAAAATAAAAAAATAAGCAACTAAATGTTAGGGAAATATTAATAAAATAAGGAAGAAAATAAGAAATATAAAGCTATAAGGGGAATAAAACAAGATGAAACTAAGAGCCCTAACCAAATAAGAATCCAAGAGAGATGGGAGGGAGTCACATCGAGAGAGCTGGAGTTCATCTCTTGCTCAATTTCCAACCATCATCCCAATTGATATTCTTAGCGTGTCTTTCAATCTCAATATCTTCTCTAAATTTCCTATCATGATAATGATCCACCTTAGCAATGACCCCGGAGTCCTCAATACAGACAATGTGACACAATTTTTATACATGCTCTGCTAGAGCTGAAGTGCGGGAATGATTGGGCCTAATGTCTGTACAATGTTCTTGGATTCTTTGCTTAATGGATTGACCTATTTCTCCAATATAGGGAATAACACAAGAACAAGGAACTAGGTAGAACCCATTGTTATCCTTAAGATTGATAGGGTGCTAAACTGAACGAGGAGAATTTAAAATGGTACAAAGAGGTTTGAATGAGGAGGAGACATTATTTCTTACAAGAACATGGGAAATCATGTCTTTGGTGACTTGGATAAATGAGAGATTAACCTTAGAGATATGATCTAAGGGAGAAGTTTTGCCACTTAACCCTTTGTAGGATTTTTGAAAGGATTTGAAGACTTGGATTCTACTATACCCATTATTTTCAAAGACATCAAGAAGATGGTATTTTTCAGATTCTAGATGGTCGTCAACGAAGATTCTCAGAGCTCGGGTAGCAAGAGTGCAAAGAACGCCAATTTTTTGGGCAGGAAAACGATGACAACCATCATGAAAATATTGTTCCATGTGAGTTTTCTTATGAAAAACTTGTTGATAAATAGAACCATTATCCTTTCTAGAGAGGATGATTACTAGGAAGGGAAGGGAACCATCTACCTCTACTTCCATTGTAAACTTGATGGAATCCAGATGTGAATTAAGGTGGCATAGAAACAGATATAACTTCTCACGACCATGGGGATAAATGCCGCAAGTGTCATCCATAAACATCTTCCACTTTTTAGGGATAAATTGAGTTGAGGCTAAGGTCTTAGTTCAAAAATCTTCCATGAATAATTTGGAAACTACAGGTGAAAGAGTGGAACCCATCGCAACACTGCACGTTTTCTCATAAAACTCACCTTGGAAGCTGAAGAAAGTTGAGGTGAGACAAAGACCAACCAAATTTCGCAGTGTCCTAGTCTGAGATATGATTAGTGACACCAATGGCTTCTCGGATGTGGATTTTGGTAAATAAGGACATCATGTTGAAACTTACCAGTAACTTCCATGTTTCCAAACCAATATATTTACATTCTTAATAAAGGAAGTCAAATTGTTAACAATGGAATTAGTGAGACCCATCAAAGGCTTAAGCTTCTGGGCTAAGAATTTAGGAATAAGATAGTTAGGAACACATATTTTGTTAAAAATAGCTCTTAAAGAGCCCCAGATTTATCAATATTAGGAACAAAATAAATCCTAGGGCTAAGGGGATTTCTATCTATAAGCTTCCTAGCGAGAGGATTAAGAGATAAAATTGAGTTACTGTCAAGGGAAACCTCCTTAGAAACAGATTTAATGGGATTATTTTTTAGCTTGACGTAGCTGGTACTATTCAAAAGATGGTCAATCATCTTGTTGACATAGTCAGATTTATCCAAAATGGCTATCGAACCACTTTTGTCCGCCTTTAGGATAACAATGTCAAGGTCATCCCTCATGGTTTTAAGGGCAAGGAACTAACACTTGCTCAGGTTCCTTTTCGGAGGCTTAGCCTTCCTAAGACCAATATCACAATCTTTCCTAATATCCTCTTTAAGGTTATCCGGAAGGTCCCTGATACCATGATCGATGTTGCATATAATTTCATTGATGGGAATCCTTGTCGGGGCAGGGGATAAATTAAGCCCTTTATTAAGGAGACTAAAAACGGAAGTATCAAATTTTTTACTAAAAAGGTTAAACACATTCTTCAAACCGTTAAGAGAATTATTATTAATATTTTTTTCATTAATGTTATTATTTAGATTCATATTATTATCAATATGATTATTATTATTAGTCTTAATATTATTATTATTATTATTATTATCATTATTATTATTACTTATGTTGTTAATACTAATATTATTCTAATTAGTAATATGATTATTGTTTTTAAATTTGTTTTGGTCATTATTGAATATCTTATTTCTATAATTATTAAATTTGCTATGATTATTAATATTAGAATTATTATTATTATTAATTTTATTATAGCATTTAAATTTATTTATCCTATTATTAAATTTTTTATTGTTATAAGTATTAAAGTCTAGATAAATATTGCGAGGGAAAGAAGAAAAACTGGCATCCTATCATAAAGGACTAGATCCACCGCAGATGGCCACCATTGAGGAAGAAGATCGGTCACTGAACTGTATGCAGGCTTTCGAGGAAGACAAAACTGAGGGAATCGAAGGAGACAACAACAAGGGTTCCAAAGAAGACAACTGTGAGCTCTATTTTGATAGAGACAACAACGAGGAGTTCAAAGGAGAACACATCGAAGTGCCCAAGCTTGAGTAGGGCTCAACGAAATCGACAAATTCTACGACATAAGGATAGTTAACCGATTTGAGAGAAACATGTCCATTATAGGTGACCACCATCGAGGAAGAAGAAACTTTGTCGAAATAAAAATATGCCTTCGAGGAATACATAATAGAGGAAATCGAAGGAGAAAAAATTTTGGATTCTAAAGGAGACACCTGAGAGCTCAAAATTGACAGGGAAAACAATAAGAAGGTCGAAGGAGAACACAATGAGGTGTTCGAGCTCGATGAATTCTGGACCGAATTGACCACTTCTAGGATAGATGAAGAGGACGATCTTGCTACCAAATCCCGTGAGCCATTTTGCAAGCTACGTTCACTTTCAATGAAAACTGGAGAGGAGGACTTAGAGACAAAATTGTTGGAAGGGTTCGACGAATGCATGGGAGCAGCTACGATCACCAGATCTAGAAAAAAACATATCATGAGAAGTTGAGGAACATAGGGAATAAGATGATTCCACAGAAATATTGCAGGCCCACTAGTTGAGAGTGAATATTTGTCCCGCATGGATCATGCTAGATTTTTGATATGAGGGTGCTTATCTTTATGAAAGCTGAGAAACTATAATCAACAGTTTGTCAAACTTAGTAGCATGTTTCTTCTTTGAGATATCCTCTAGATGAAGCCACTTTGCAACCGAGCCACCATCTGTCACACCTCAAAGAAAATCATATATACCATTCGCCATATACAAATGGAGAAGGAGAAACTTATGGGAAAGAAAATTTAGATCCCTCCTAATTTTAACGATCTATGATCTAATTAGAGCTAATATTTCTTTAAGGAAGATAGGACTATTTTTAAAATAGTTAAGAGGATGAGAAATATGGGCTAACCTTGGAATTAATGATTTATCTCTAAGTATTTTTAGAAACATAAGATCATACTTCTTATTAGCTATTTGTAATTGGGCTCCCTCAAAATGATGAGCCTTACCAGCCATTTCTCTTCTATGAAGGGTAATAAAGTTAGATCTATGACTTTGTGATCCATAATGTAGATAAATGTCTTTGAGATTAATCAACTTATTAAGATTTGGTTGACGTTTCAAACCAACTAATGTAGTTCATCCTTTCCTAGAGGTAGCTGTTAAAAAACTAGCCATTAAAAACTAGCCATTAGAGAATTAGGTAATTAGTTAGTTAGTTATTGGGGTATAAAATTCCAATGAGTTGTTAGAGAAAATTTATTAATTAATTTAATTTACAATAAATTAAAACTAAAGAGTTTTCATATTTTACTTATAAATTAAAATTAAAATATTATTTTACTATCAATTTATATTTTAAGAATAAAAATAGGTTATTTGAATTTTATATAATGTAACTAAAAATATATAAGGGTAAAGGGGGGTTCAAAAATAATTAAATATTATAAATTAAAAATAAAATTATTATATTAATAAGGAAGAAAGATTAAGAATAAACTAAAATAAAAACCAACTAAAAGCTAGTGGAATTTTAATAAAATAAGGAAGCATATAAGAAATACAGAAATATAAGTGGAATAAAACCAGATGAAACTAAGAGCCCTATCAAAATAATAATCCAAGTGAGATGGGAGCGAATCACATAGAGATATAAGGAGTCGAACTCTTACTCAATTTCAAAAAATTGTCCATGTTGAGATTCCTAGTGTGTATCTCAATCTCAATAGCCTCTATAAGTTTCCTATGGTGGAAATGATCCACCTTAGAAATGACCCCGGAGGCCTCAATACACACATGGTGACACAATTTTTCTGCATGTTCTGCTAGAGCTAAAGTGCAGGAACAATTTTTGCTAATGTATGCAACATTCTCTTGGATTATTTTGTTAATGAATCGACCTATTTCTCCAATCTAGGGAATACCACACGAACAAGGAACCAGGTAGACCCCTTTCTTATCCTTAAGGTTGACAATGTCCTTAAAATAACTGAGAGAATTTATAATGCTAGAAAGAGGTTTGGACGAGGAGGAAACATTATTCCTTCTGAGGACGTGGAAAATCATGTCTGTGGTCCCTTGGATAAATGGAATATTAATCTTCGAGATAGGATCCACGTGAGAAATTTTTCCACTTAATGCTTTGCAGTATTTTTTAAATGATTTAAGGCCTTGGGTTCTACTATACCCATTATTTTTAAATACATCAATAAGATAGGATTTCTTAGACTTCAGGAGGTTGTCATCATATATTATTAGAGTCTGGGTAGCAAGAGTGCAAAGAACACCAAATTTTTGGGTAGGAAAATGATGAGAACCAACATGAAGATAATGTTCCATGTGATTTTTCATACGAAATAGTTGGTGAGAAATAGAACCATCATCCATGATATAGAGGAGGATTTGAGGGAAGGGAAGGCATACATCGACCTCTTCTTCCATCGTAAACTTCATGGAATCTGACTAGGAATTAAGGTGTAATAAAAACAGATCTAACTTCTCACGACCATGGGGCTAAATGACACAAGTGTCATCCATAAACCTCTTCCACTTTTTAGGGAAAAATTGAGCTGAGGCTAAGGCCTTAGTTTCAAAATTTCTAGTCATATTTCATGAAGTTTATGATGGAAGTAGAGGTATATGGTTTCCTTCCCTTACTTGATATCCTCCTCTCTAGAATGGATGATGGTTTTATTTCTCCCCAAGTGTTTCATAAAAATGTTCACACATAACAGTATCACAATGTTGGTTCTCATCAGTTTCCTACCCGAAAAATTGGTGTTATTTTCACTCTTGCTACCCATGCTCTGCAAATATCCAATGAAAACCACCTCAAGTATGAGAGATCCCATATTCCAGATGTCTTTGAAAATAACGGGTATAGTAGAACCCAAGACCTTAAATCCTTTCATAAAAGCCTACAAAGTGTTAACTGGAAAAATTTCTTACGTGGATCCTATCTCTAAGGTTATTCTCTTGTTTATCCAAGGGACCACAGACATGATTTCCCATGTCTTGGAAGGAATAATGTCTCCTGGTTTTTAAAACCTCTCTATACCATTAGAAATTCTCTCGGTTATATTAAGGACCCTCTCGACCCTAATTAAAAGAAAGGGGTCTACCTGGTTCCTCATTCTTGTGGTGTTCTGTATATTAGAGAAAAAAACAATCCATTAAAAAAAGAATCCAACAACATGCTACAGACATTAGGCACAGTTTTTCCCACACTTCAGCTCTAGCAGAACATGCGAAAAAATCATGTCACCATGTCTATATTGAGGATTCCAGGGTCATTTCTAAGGTGGATCATTTCCACCATAGGAAACATAGAGGCATTCAGATTTAGAGACACACTATGAATCTCAACAAGGATGATGATTGGAATTTGAGTAAGAGCTGGACTCCATCTCTCTCAATTTTATTCTGTCCCATATCGCTAGGATTCTAATTTTGTTAGGGCTCTTAGTTTCATCTAGTTTTATTCCCCTTATAGTTTTCTATTTATTATTTTCTTCCTTATTTTATTAAAATTCCCCTAGCATTTGGTTTGTTTTTATTTTAGTTTATTCGTAATCATTCTTCCTTATTATTATAACAATTCTTTTTTTTAATTTATATTATTTTGATTCTTTTTTAACTTCCATTTATCCTTATATATTTTTAGTTAAATTATATAAAATTCAAATAACCTATTTTTATTCTTAAAATATATTGATAATAAAACCATATTTTAATTTTAATTTATAAATAAAATATGAAAAATATTTACTTTTAATTTATTGGAATTAAAATTATTTAATAATTATTTTCTAAAAACCAATTTGATTTTTATCCCCTAATAACTAACTAACTAACTAACTAATTACTTAATTCTCTAACGACTAGTTTTTAATGATTGAATCTCAATAATGATGCATACATACTATTTATTCATGTAGATTGGTTAACTTCTTCACCTTGTCACGAGGATGAACCACATTAGTTGGTTTGAAACATCGACCAAATCTTAATGATGTGATTAATCCGAAAGACATTTATCTACATGATGGATCAGTAGTGTTATATCTATCATTGTTATTATTATTATTATTTATCAATGATGTGTGTCATATTAACTATTGTAATTATTTATTAAATTAATTAACTTTTATATTAATTAATTAATTTAAATATTAATAATAGTTAATAATTATTTTTATCTAATAATTAAATAATAATAATAATTTATTGATTATTATTAATTACGATTGAAATAATAATATTGATTTTGCCTATTGGCTTTCTCCAAGCACATTAAATAATGTGGTTGTGTATGATTGATATATGCTTATCAACGTTTTTCAATCACATTTATTAATGTGATTGTGCTAGTATTAATATTTTTTTAATACAACTACTTCTAACTAAGGAAAAGCAAACCCAACACATCCTAATTCAAATTCGTTGTAATTATAACTTTTTCCTTTTCGAATTTACTAGATCACCTTTTCTCATTCCAGAAATTGAAAACATTTTGTTTTCTTTTAAATGCATAAAATATGGATAAAAAGTCATGGTTTGATGAGTTCCTTTTGATTTCAAGTATAATTTGTTATTATTTCATTGTCAACCTGTATTATTTGTAATTTTCTATTATATTTAACTCTCACTCTAATGTTTACCATTTGAAATAATTCTTTAGACGAGTGCAAACACTACAAGTTTTACAAAAAAAAATACGAAATCTAGGTCTCTTGAAACTCTCTCATATTTAAGCTCCATTCACCTCTAACCCTAACTTGTATACATTTAAATATTATTAATTGTGACCTTAGTTAGCCCTAAAATTCCTCATATTCATAATAAAAACATGCAAACCATTCGTAACAAATTTTTCAAGCAATAAAATTAATTATTATCATTTTAGCATCATAAAATATATCAACCTTTTCAATATTCATTTAAATTATCCTATTCAATAATCTCAACATAAGCCTTCACAATATAATATTTAAATAATATTAATTAAATATAACAATTAACAATATATTGATATTAATTAAATTTAAACATAATAAAACATAAATCCTAAATATTATTTAATCAGTAAAATTAATTATTATTATTATTATTATTATTTTAAACATCAAAAAAAATTTAACCTTTTTAACTTTGATTTAATGAACACCAACCTCAACTTAAAACTAATCTAATGATTAATATAATAATTAACAATATATTGATATTAATTAAATAATAACGGAACAAATCATAATAAAACATATCTTTTAAAATTAATTCCTCACTATAATTAATTTACATTAACAAATTATTAAATAAGTTAATCTATTTTTATTAAAAGCATACCAAATTACAGATTTAAAAAAAAAAAAAAAAAACTCCCGTAAATTTCTCAGGCAAATCCATATTAACCTATTATCATTTCCCTATTTATCAAACCTAAGGTGGATACGTTTTCCATACATCTTTATATTCTCGTGATGAACCTAAGTTGATTGTTCGAAATGTCGATTTCTAAACCAACATGAACGGGATTAATCCGAAAGATATATTACAACAAACCAACAATGGGAGAAATATTAAATTAGAAAATACCAAATCTCTTACTGTGACTATGGATAATTTGTCCTTTTATTTAAAGTGGCAGAATTGTGTCATCATACAAATGACATAAGCTAAAAATTTCCTTTCCCTTCCCTACAAATACTCATAACTAATAGGCAGTTGTTATTGAGTGCAAAGAGACATTTTTTATTTTTAACTATTTTGAAGTATTCTTGAAATTTAATATGTGGCTAATTATTGTTAATGGCTAAGTTAACCACTAAGATTTATTACTGGGTCTACAATAACATGACTCTAACAGTTGGTGTAATTACTGGTCCAGTCGTCAACTTAGCTAGTGTTTCCACTGTTGAAGATGACTCTAATAGTTGGTGTAATTACTGATGCGGTTGTCAACTTAGCTAGTGTATCTTCTACTATTGGGTTGGTTTCTTTAATGGTTGCCCCAAATCCCTCACTCGACTATGCAATAGATAATCATTTGTACGTGTCAAGATTTGATATTGGCATTTTGGATATTTTATTGTGGAGGTGTTGATATTTTAAAATATTTTATATGTTATAACATTAATACTCTCGGCATGTTACAATATGAAGAAAAATTTTAATACTAATTACTGTCACCACGGAGGTCAATTTTTAATTCTATTAATTAGTGTTAGAACACTATGGATTATTAGGTGGGATGTATTGCAGTGGTGTTAGCATGTGGAAAATATGTGAAGACCCCTACATGTCTAATCATCAACGACACACATGCTTAGGGTTTGCAATTGACGACTAGAATGTTTTGGGGTCATTTTTTGGTAGTTCTCACCCCCATTCAACCGTTATCGATACATTTTAACCTCCAATCGTGCTCGAAACGTGTTTTACAACTATATATTTTGTTCCAAACATTATTCCTCTGGTTCAACCTTTATGGCCTTCCTTCTCTCTATTTCACCTTATAGACTCGAAGGTCTACAATGGATAAACTACATTGGCAGAGTGATAATGAACATTCCTGCTGATGCAGGAGCATCCTGCTAAAATGTCATTGGTCATTTGGGAAAACTTAAGTAGTCTTATGTTTTAAAGAGAGTTGGCTCTCTAATTGTAATTCTAAATATTTTGAGTGATTTAAAATAGAATTTAATTAATATTGTGAGCATAATTGTAAATATTTTCGAATGTTGAAGAACATGAGATAATTACGGATTGAGAGATTTGAGAAATTATTGTAAATCCTAGGTTAGGAATTGGTTTCATGATTTATGGGATTAGAGAGGATCCTTAGGGATAAAAAGAGATTCTTGAGATTAATGAGGACTTAGAAGAATTAGGGATTTGTTGAGTAATTTAAGGATCTAAACCAATTTTGGTTTGGAATCCATTTGTATATAAACAAACAAAAAAACATGAGTAGCAGGATAGATACAAGATACCGAAATTAGAGATAGAGGAATAGAAAAGGAAAGGGCCATGTAAGGAGTACATCAGGACAAATCCTTACTGTAACAGTTTTTGGTTTGTATCTATTTAAATTCATTTATTAATGAAGTTTTGAATTCATTTTAACTGGCTTTAGTTCTTCTATACGTGAATGATTAATAATTGAATAAATACGATGACTGTGAATTAAAATCCTAATTGAATGAACCCGAGAAATGAAGGACTTGTAGAGTTGGTGTGTTTCTATCTTGAAGAAATAATGGTAGGATAGACTTCGTGACATGTGAATCTAAAGTGATGATTAAGATATTTTATTCGCTCTTTCTCATCAAAAATACAAAGTTGGCGGTCATTCTCAAGCTTTGAAACACTACAATGTTGTTTATGAAAAAAAAATCCTTGTCTTTTAAGATAGAGGGTTCGATTTTCGCTGGCTATAATAGGGATCTTTTAAAATAGATTATGGAGAACATTTTATTTTGCAGCCGGACTCAGATTTGACCAATCAGAAGACACAGTCCGTGGAAACAAGTAATTATAATAGTAAAGGAAAGCAGAAGATAAATTTTGGTGATTTAATAAAATTGCTGAGGAAGGAAGCTCTAATTGTTGTGATTACATGATGTATTTGAGATTTTTTGAAACTTGATGAGTCGAAATCATATTAATTTGAGGTGGGATCATACAAATTAGAAATGATATCGAGAGGAACATTCTTTATCACTGTGTGTAATTTGTGTTGGTTCAGTAAATCGATCGTTGCAGTGGAATGTCGTCAAATGAAGATGGACAAAATTAAGCATTATGGAACCTGAATAAAGGTTGGAACCCTATAATTTTACTTGAACCATAAGTCAATGCCACGCAGAAATAGTGAACGGGTTTTCAAAAAAAACCAATCGTTTTCGCAAAGAATTGAGGTGGTAAGTTGGATTGGTTGAAGGAGTGCGATACAAATCTAGAGGTGCCACGCTGCAAGCACAAACCACCCATTTTGCATGTAATGAAAACCTTAATTTTCACACATGTTGAGATGCGATATTTGTCGGATCAACAAACATGGGTAGATCACCGGTGTAAGTTGCATTGGTGATAGCTGTCGGCCCAAATATGTTTCATTGGCATGTTTAATTTTAATCCAAAGTCTAAAGTGTTGAACTACATTTTAATTAGGTGGGTATTTTTATATATTTATGAACTTGAAATATGAGTGAAATAATTAATCCCACTTAATAGTCTTGTGAAGTAAAGATGTATCTTGGTTTATATGCATACTATGGGGAAAGGTGCTGCGAGGCTGCACCATTAGTGGTATCAGAGCCGAAATAAAGTTTTCCTTTTAAGTTAAAAAAAATTGGATTGTGAAGAATGCAATTCAATTTTGTATGCAACTAAGAGAAATATAAGATTTTCCTCAAGATAATGAGTTATTGTAGCAAGAGAGAGTTTGAGAATTTTTTATATTGTAATTACATATATTGCATTAGAAAGAAATGAATGGTGTATGATTGGATATTGCTGGTGAGGTAAATGCTTAAGAAAGAAATTAAAAGTTTTGTGTAAATTTTAATTTGTTGAAGATCCAAATTAATGTGGATTGAAGTCTTGTTCAGGATTGATTATCGTGCCAGTAGTTGAATGTTGAAAGAATGTCACAGTCGAAGCATGGAGACAAAACTACAGAAGCAGATTCACGGGAATGGTAAAGGCTGGAAAATAAGGAGATCTTAAAGACAGGTGATGTTTGAAAGATGGTATGCGTGAATTTTATTAATTGATGATATTTTAGAGATTGAATAGATCAAGGGAGTTCAAAAGTTTCATGTTTTTAGTAGACAACCAGTTGAGAAATAATTTAATTACAGAGGTATCAAAGTGGTGCAGGGGTAACCCGCTTCACCCACATTCCCAGTGCTTTTCAAATTTCATTTAAACTATGTGTCAATGCATCCAAACTTCATGCCCAATCAACTCAAAATCTGGGCCATTTCACAACGTCTCTTATTCCACACTTGCAAACTTAATATAAACAAGTCTAGTCATTTTTAATATCTCAATTTGGAGAATTGAGATATTAATTCAACATTCCTCCATTGTTATAATCTAACAGTCCATCACATGTACATGTATTAGGCCCCGTTCACATATTTCATATTTCATATCGTGCCATATAAACTATTATAATTGACATAATACTTTGGCTATTAAAAGCATGCAAATTTACCCTTAGCACGTATATATATCAACCCATGCAACATCTCCATACACCTATTGCGACGTCCTTCAATTAAGGGTTCAACATAATAATACAATGCTCCATGCTTACCAATCGGATGTGTACAGCATCTGGCCCCACTTCATCCATTTGTCCGCAACCACATAACCAATGTTTAAACCTTTGGGATTTATATTAATGCTCCATGCTTCATAACCAGCTTTGTAATAGAGCTTTCGCTCTGGCCCCACATATATATACATGTCAAAAACCAATCGAATGCATGTATCATACCTTGTTTAAACATCCTGTATCTCCGTCACGCAAAGACCGTCTCATGGCCTTCTCTCAAATCAATGGCCTGTACACATTTCGCTCGGCAACCTCGTACTGAATTTAACGCGCGAAATGTATGGGAAAGCGGTTTTTTGAATGGTCCACTCCGCCACATGTCGATTCCTCTGTGGAATCGCTGCCCAACCCAGAAATATCGCCCAATCCAGAAAAGCTGTGCGAAATGGCAGGGTGGTTTTCAAAAATCCACATTCACTGTTCCTTGGTTAGGGTTCCGCCTCTCCAGGTTCTGGTTCACACCGTCAATGCTCTATCCCATTGTGCTTAGGTTCCGTCTATTCAAATTAACGTAGTCTATTGCACCTTCGCCCCTCGTCCTACAGGGCTCATCTGATTCATGTCTCTTAGGCGTGGATTAAAGGCATGCCCCTTTCGTGGCATATACTCACGACTGTATCACTCTCCTGTCGACGGCGTCGGTAGTATTTACATTGATTCTGGTAATTGGACGCAGAGCACCATTGAGACCATCACAGGTTCTTAATTATCACACGTTTCGATTATTCTCCGCATAAATTCACACAGAGTTTATTCAAACAAAGCGGATACACATGCACACATGAGTTAACTCCACAAGGCACAAATATACTGAAACATTTCTTGTTTACACAATGGATTGACATACAGTTTCTGACTGGCCAAATCTTCAAGCTGATGGCCTTCTTCCTTGCCTTGCAGCTCTCTACAAGTACATGTGCAGGCCTGTATAGCCCTTCCTGTGCAGGTCTTGTGCAGCCTCTATCACAGAGGTTTATATTTATACAACTACAAGGAATCGATTCAATACCTTGATGACTCTTGGACTCCTAAAGCTAGCCTGACTTCTGAACTGACCATCCCGTCAGGTGCCCATCAATCATTCGAGCAGTTACAATATTTTCCTTTCTAATTAATTAAAATAACTCAACTATGGATATTTACATGGGGAAAATAAACATGAGACCCCTCTCTAATGTTTATTTATGTACAAAATTGTTTCAGGTCTAATGCTCATGCATCAGACTCCCCAGGTTCAAATGATTCATGATCTCCTAATCATGTGCTTCATATTTATATGCCTGGATCCCATACTCTGCAACTAGTCATTTGTTGCACCATTCTTCTTTCGCCTTCCTCCTGGCTGCCATACCTTGTACTGTAGCTTTCCACTTACTATGCCCTCACAGTTTGTGACTGCCTCTTTCTTACTGCTGCTAATTCCCTGCTTCTTTACTTCTATCCTCCTCTGAGACATCCTCTGCATCAAGTTCCTTATCCATTCAATTTCTCCGTCTAATATTTCCTCTGATTACAGGATGCTTGCTTTTGTTTGTTGCATTCTTGTCTCTTCAGTTTTTGCTGCTGCCTTATTTACTATTCTTACTACCGCCCAATCATCCATACCCTCTCTGCAATAGTAAAACTTATACTCCTCTGCTGGCAACACTTCAGCTTGTTGCTTCAGCACTCTCTCCAGCAACACTCCAAGCTATTGTTCTCGAAATTCACTCTCTCCTCTTCTGAATATCTTCAGCAAACATTTTTTCCCTTTCCTTTGGCCAAAAAAATCTTCTCCATGCTGCAACTCAGGTTCAACATCTTCTTCTTCTGTTTTGGAAATCTTCAGTAATTGCCTTCCTTCTTCTTGATTGATTCCAGTAGTCAAACCAAGTTCTCTAGCCAGTATATCTTCATCTTCTGTCGGAGTGAAACTCTGGTTCGCCACTATTGTAACAGCCCCAATAGTCTGCCATACAGTATTCTCTTCAATCTTCTCTTGGCTATTCGAACAAGCCAATTCATCCTTGCTATCAATAGCAGCAATCTTTTCTTGCATTTGAGACATGGCTGTCTCGTCTTCATTCAGATGCTCATCCTCACTCTGCAACAACTCTTCTTCTTCTAAGACAACTCCAAGTGATGGATTGTTTTCTGCTTTGCTTGTCAACACAACCACTTCATCAATTCTAGAGCCCCAAGACCGAATGGTTCCTACTGATGACTCAATCAGCAATTATTTTCTATCTTCACCCCATTGTGTCTTCACATTCTACAGCCCCCAATTGTGAAATTGAGGTCTTCTCTCTTGTAAGGAATCATACTAACTCAGCATACTCTCTAGTAGCTCAATTTCTCCATTCCATGGTTTAATGTCTTCCACAGAATTCTCCTTCTCTTTCAATTGACTGCCCCATGCTGTCAATTCTCCTTCAGCATCAACAAGATCTACACTCATCAAACATTTGTTAAAACAAAATTCAAAGGCCTCAAAGCCTTTCCTTCTACTGCCAACATCTCAGTATGTTGTCCCAACTTCCTTTTCTCTTCCATCAGCACATTAGAATGCTGATTCCAAATCTTCAAACATTTCTCGAGGCTATCAGCCAGTCTCTCTTTTGAACCATCCCCTTCAAGGATGTCTTTCTATTCCAGCTCATAAAAATGAACTCTCTCATCTTCAATCATTTATGTCCTTACCATCTGAACACCTTCTCTCTGTGGTTCTATCTTATGCTCATGCCACAATCTTGGCATCTCACCACAATCTTCTCTATCTTCCGCTGTCACTATCTCCTCAGTCTTCATCAGAATGAAATCCTGATTTCCCATCTCTGCAAGGACTCCAACTACCTACTCATTATGGACATTTAACAAAAGCAGCTTGTCATTATCAATATTAATGACAAACTCATCATCATCAACCCCATCGAAACAATCTCTTCTACCAAACAAGGAACTAACGAATTCCTTTTGCTATAGTAGTTCAATATGTTCTTCATCTGAGAGACACTCATCATATCTTGCTTGGCAACAGTCAACTTTATTCATCACAGTCCCATCATTTGAATTGTCTTCTTTAACACCTGCATTCATACACAACTTTTCAGTTGTAGAAACATAACACCTCATGGTCTCAATTGATGATTTGATCACCAAATATTTCTGTTGTTCCAAGTCTTCTATATTCTCTTGAGATTCTTCAATGGCCCCTTCTTTAATTTCTTCAAGTTTTCCAAATTCCAGCTTCTGGCCAATATCACAAACTAAATCTCTTCTGCTTCCAATATGTTGGAAAGCAGAATCCTTCTCCAACTGTGCATGGGCATCCTCAAAACATGTAGCTGCTCCAGTTTCTTCCTTACTGACAACATCAATAGTTTGTTCTCTCTCACCTGTTGTTCCTGAAAACATACAAAATATGTCAGATGTAAGGCTCTTAGACCCCTTGGTCCCATTTTAAGCTTCAGTCTCCAAGTCTTTCTCCAGATACTCAATCTCTCTGAGTATTTCTTTCTTCTTCTGAGCATTCATCATCTGCTCCTTCTTCCTTTGTAGCCTTTGCCACTTTTTCTTCTTCTTCATGAGCCAACCAATTCTCTGGCTTTCTTCTATCCATCTCTTCAATTCATTAAACTCTTTTCTGATCTTAGCTAATTCCTTCTACAATTCTTCATCTATGGATTACTTCTTCCTCATGCCATTTTCTTTCGCATCTTCACACACTCTTGTGTTGTGGTTTCTCCCAGAACCTCTACAATATCTGTAGTCTCTGCTATGGCCCTCAGTATCCATTCTCTTCTCTAGGATTTCTTCACTCACAAGTTGCACTAAGCCTCTGCAACAGAAAGCTCTCTTGCTGTAACTTACCCCACCAAGCTTCTCTCCCGAGCTCCGGCTTTTGGCAAGTATTGGTCCCCTCTCTTTGGAACCTCCTGAGCACTCTCTCTGCTCTCTAGGCTTCACTCTACAACTTTCTTAAGAACACCCCCTTTTTATTCTATCATCCAACCTCTGTTGGGAATTATTTCAGGTTCTGCCACACTCTTTATGCACTCAGAATCTCTTGCTGGACTCTTCTATCACTGCTCTCAAAGATGTGATATACTCCTACTGAGATGTATTCAATTTTCTGCACTCTAACTTTTGCAAACAATATCTTCCAACCAGAGTTCAAATAAGGCTCATCTTCTCTCAAGAACACTACAAATGTCCTCCTTATACAGCCTCTAGCTGAATACTAGGCTCACTCTCTTACCTCTCAAGATCCCTAACTGATCTTGCTTCTTTTCTCTTCTTTTTACCTGCACTGCGTTTACCTGCTGCAATTTTATGTCTTCAAATCTAGATTCTTCTCATCTGGAGACCTTCACTGCATGTCAAATCTACATCTTCTCTACTAAACAGATCCAACATCAACTATTCTTTCGGTTCAATATATATGCATTTGCAAAACAAAATTTTCAACGAGCTAATCAAATTCTAGCTCTGATACCACTTTGGTGCAGGGGTAACCCCGCTTCACCCACATTCCCAGTGCTTTTCAAATTTCATTTAAACTGTGTGTCAATGCATCCAAACTTCATGCCCAATCAACTGAAAATCTGGGCCATTTCACAACGTCTCTTATTCCACGCTTGCAAACTTAATATAAACAAGTCTGGTCATTTTTAATATCTCAATTCGGAGAATTGAGATATTAATTCAACATTCCTCCATTTTTATAATCTTACAGTCCATCACATGTACATATATTAGGCCCCGTTCACATATTTCATATTTCATATCGCGCCATATAAACTATTATAATCGACATAATACTTTGGCTATTAAAACCATGCAAACTGACCCTCAGCACGTATATATATCAACCCACACAACATCTCCGTATACCTATTGCGACGTCCTTCAATTAAGGGTTCAACATAATAATACAATGCTCCACGCTTACCAATCAGATGTGTACAGCATCCGGCCCCACTTCATCCATTCGTCGGCAACCACATAACCAATGTTTAAACCTTCGGGATTTATATTAATGCTCCACGCTTCATAACCAACTTTGTAATAGAGCTTTCGCTCCGGCCCCACCTATATATACACGTCAACAACCAATCGAATGCACATATCATACCTTGTTTAAACATCGTGTATCTCCATCACACGAAGACCGTTCGATGGCCTTCTCTCAAATCAATGGCCTGTACACATTTTTCTCGGTGACCTCGTACTGACGTTAACGCGTGAAATGTATGGGAAAGCAGTTTTTTGAACGGTCCACTCTGCCATGTGTCGATTCCTCTATGGAATCGTTGGCAAACCTAGAAATACCGCCCACTTTGGAAAAGCGGTGCGAAATGGCAGGGTGGTTTTCGGAACTCCACGTTCACTGTTCCTTGGTCAGGGTTCCACCTCTCTAGGTTCTGGTTCACTCCGTCAATGCTCTGTCCCATTGCGCTCAGGTTCCGTCTATTCAAATTAATGTAGTCTATTGCACCTTCGCCCCTCGTCCTACAGGGCTCATTCGATTCATGTCTCTTAGGCTTGGATTAAAGGCATGCCCCTTTCGTGGCATATACTCACGACTGTATCACTCTCCTGTCGACGACGTTGACAGTATTTACATCGATTCTGCTAATTGGACGCAGAGCACCATTGAGACCATCACAGGTTCTTAATTATCACAGGTTTCTATTATTCTCCGCATAAATTCACACAGAGTTTATTCAAACAAAGCGGATACACATTCACACATGAGTTAACTCCACAAGGCACAAATATAGTGGAACATTTCTTTTTTACACAATGGATTAACATACAATTTCTGACTGGCCAGATCTTCAAGTTGATGGCCTTCTTCCTTTCCTATGCAGCTCTTTGCAAGTACAGGTGCAGGCCTGTATAGCCCATCCTGTGCAGGTCTTGTGTAGCCTCTATCACAGAGGTTTATATTTATACAAATACAAAGAATCAATTCAATACCTTGATGACTCTTGGACTCCTAAAGCTAGCCTGACTTCTGAACTGACCATCCCCTCGGGTGCCCATAATCATTCGAGCAGTTACAATATTTTCCTTTCTAATTAATTAAAATAACTCAACTATGAATATTTACATGGGGAAAACAAACATGAGACCCCTCTATAATGTTTATTTATGTACAAAAGTGTTTGGGGTCTAATGCTCCTGCATCAGAAAGTTTGCTGCAGTTAAGTGAATGAAGAAGTTGACACAATAGTAAAACTGTAATAAGAAAAATTTGAAGTTTTTAGAGATTGTAGCAGAAAATTATTCGAGCTGAGACTTTGAATAGATAAGGAAAAAGGAGCCTTAAGAGAAGTGGGTATAGCAACCAGTGAGAGAGAAAAATTGCTCAGTACAAGTTCTAAGGAAGGAGGACTTGAAGACTAGGCAGAGAAGAAGCTTGGTAAGAAGATCAACTCAGAAGGAAGTTGATTGGTTGTAGGTGTAGAAGCTCACACAGAAGTGAAGTTGACTATGGGAAGTCATGGAGAAGGTTCAAAAGAAAGCTAAAAAATGAGGGAAAGGGGTGCTAAAACAATCCACAGAAACCAGATGAGTCAAGAGGAGCTTGAAAAGGAGTTGGTTGAGATATGCAAAGAAATCGATAAGTTAATAATGCTGCTAGAGGAAAACCAAAGACAAGGTTGGTTCTTGAGGAAAAAACAGTGAAGAGGTCTAATTTACAAAGAAGGCTACAACAGAGACAAGTGAAGTGGATGGTTGAAAAACTCAGAGAAGCAGAATCAGAAGTGGAAGTTTCCATTTGTGGACCGGAAAAAGGTGAAATTCTGGGTGAAGATGACAATGAGAAAGATTCCATGGAATATTGGAATAGTCTAGAACAATTTGAAGATATGCTAACAAGAGAAGCAAATGAGGATATAGAGCCTTGTGATTTAAAATATCATAGTTTGTGTGTGTTTGCAAGATGTGCAGAAGATGATGGACAGTCTGATGAAACTGTCACAAAAATTAATAAAGCTCTTGAGGTGAATTATGATGGAGAATGCTTTTTAGAGGAGGAAAATACTGATTTATTGCAACAGAAAGAATTCATAGATGAATTTCTATTTGGTTTAAGACAATCAATTAAAGTTGTTATGGATCAGAAGCATAATGAAAATGTCGTAGTGATATTCCAAGGAGGTAAAAAAATGAATTTTTTTAATGAAATTGATGAAAGAATTTTACAATGTGATGATATAGAAAACTGCCAGAAGAAGAGTGAAACTGAGAATGAAGATTGTGAAGAAATGCTGGAAAGATTTCACATGGAAATGAACTTCTTGGAAAGATGGCTGAAGGAACTAGAAGGAGGAATGAAGCTTGCAGAACTTGAGAAAGAAGAAATTGTAGAGTTAAGTAATTTTGACTCTTCAATTAATAATGTCGCTGTAGGTACAGAAGACAACATTAATAAATATTGGGCTGAAATTAGAGAAATTGAATAGAAATGATTTGAAGATGAGATAAAACATCAGGAGAAACAAGAAAGTTATGTGCTTAGAGACATTAAGGAAATAAAAGTATTAATCCAACAAGATAAAGATGGAAGTAGCCATCAATTTATAAGAGATGATCAGCAACAGGGAAGTAAATTTGAAGAAGGCATTTGATTGCGGGAGTAGAGAAATTGGAAGAAAAATGAATAGCGTGAGATTAGTTTGGAAGTAATGAGAGCAAAGATGGATATATTGATAGAGTTTCTACAAAGAAAAACAAATGAAGATCGAAGATACAAATGGAAAATGAAAAAAAAAGGTTAAATGGAAGCTATTGCAACAGAAGCAGAATGACAAGCTGATTCATATTGATTTGGTAAAAATAGAGAAATTAAAAAGAATGAAATCACACCAATGAGGATCTACTAAAACCCAGGATGTCTATGATGGGAGATTAGTGCTTGAAGCATCAAGAGAGGCTGAAAGGTATTGTATTTTTGAAACTAATAATTTGTTGATGAATGCAGGTACAATACTCGATGAGAAATTTTCTACTATAGGGGCAATCAATGACTATAATTGTGATCAAGAAAAAGTTCTTGATTATTATTCATTACAGAAAGTTAAGTGTTTAGTGAAATTCGAAGAAGGAAGGCATTCTAAATATGATGAGAAGCAGTGTGATGAAGAAGAGTCTCAAGATATGATTGAGACAGAAGAGCATGTTAGTGTCCAAACTAGCATGAGAGAATGGAAGGTTGAGATTGTTTCTAAAAATATGGGAGGTGATTTACTTCTGGAATGTAAATTAGAGGAACATTTTATTTTCCAATATAATGCTAAAGTTGAAAACAGAGGAAATTTGGCTCACAATGATGACCAAAAGAAATAAGAAGAGTCAAAGGATGCCAAGTACTCAAATGATATGTTTGAGGAAGTAGAGATAAAGACCACTGAATATTTTCTAATTCATGTAGAAGATTTGTAACAAAAAAAATATTTGATGACAGAACCATGAAACAAGAATTTTGGGTGTTGTGATTTTAAAACTAAAAATTTGAGTGTGATTGCAGGTTCTTGAGATTTTGCAGGTGATAGACAGTTAATGGAAGATGTCATAAATATGAAGGAGGAAAGAGAAATGTACACAAACATTTCTAAGAGTCAAGATCAAAATTGTATTCTGATGGAAGATAAGGTTATGTTATCTGATGAAGTTAGAAAAGGGAAAGCATATGTACAGTCGGTTAAAGAATTAGAGTTGCTGGAAAAATCGTTGAAAGAATTAGTAAAAAATATAGAACTTGATGAAGACTGCAAAAGATCTACAACAATAAAATAAATTGTTATTGTAGTCAGGGAATTGAAAAGAACTTTATTTTTTGAAAGTAAATTTGTAGCATAGCAATTGGATATTGTAGAGGGAGATATCTTTAAAGATATTTAGGAAGTTTGGGAGGCAGCAATATCAAGAACGGTATTTGGAGTAATCTCAAAAATGATAGTAGAAGTTAAAGAAAAATAAGCCAGTAATAGGTTTGAAACTCAGACAAAAGGAAAAGGAAAACAATAATAAAGTAATTTGGATAGAGAAATAGAAGATTCGATGAAGCTAACAGGAAATGAGCATAAGGAAAGGAGGTGTAGATAGAGAATCACGTGGATAGAAATCTGGACTGTAAGAAACATTAAGGGAAAAGCCAATGGAGTGTTGCAAACGAAGATATGGAAACCAGGAGAAGCAATGAAAGACAACAGAATATTTAAACAACAGTTGAGAGAATCAAGGAAATCACTGAAGAACAGAGCTTGGAATCCTCGAGGTAGCAAGTCAGTGAGACTTGTGGCTGTTGCATTATTACAGAAAAGTAACAGACCTCATAGATAGGAGTCTATGAAATTTTTCTACATGGGGAGTTTGATGCAGGAGCATCCTGCTAAAATTTCATTGGTCATATAGGAAGACTTAAGCAGTCTTATGTTTTAAAGAGATTTGGTTCTCTAAGTGTAATTCTAAATTTTTCGAGTGACTTAAAATAGGATTTAATTAATATTGTGAGCATAATGGTAATTTTCCTCGAATGTTGGAGAACATGAGAGAATTAGGGATTGAGAGATTTGACTTAGAAGAATTAATTTGGACTTAGAAGAATTAGGCATTTATTGAGTAAATTAAGGATCTAAACCAATTTTGCTTTGGAATCCATTTTTATATGAACAAAAAAAAACATGAGTAGCAGGATAGATACAAGATATGGGAATTAGAGATAGAGGAATAGAAAAGGAGAGGGCCATGTAAGGAGTACATCAGGCCAAATCCTTACTGTAACAGGTTTTGTTTCGTATCCATTTAAATTCATTTATTAATGAAGGTTTGAATTCATTTCAACATGCTTTGTTTCTTCTATACATGAATTATTTGTAATTGAATAAATACGATGACTATGAATTAAAATCCTAATCAAATGAACCTCAGAAATAAATGATTGGTAGAGTTTATGTGTTTTTATCCTGGAGAAATAATGGTATAACAAACTTCATGAAATGTGAATCTAAAGGGATGATTAAGATATTTTATTGGCTCTTGCTCATCAAATATACAAAGCTACCAATCATTCTCAAGCTTTGAAACACTACAATGTTGTTTATGAAAAAAAGAATCCTCGTCTTTTAAGATAGAGGGTTTCATTTCTGCTGGCTATAATAGGGAGTCTTTTAAAATATATTATGGAGAACATTTTCTTTCGCAGCTAGACTCATATTTGACCAATCACAAGACTTATTCTATGGAAAAAAGTAATGAAAATAGTAAAGGAAAGCGAAAGACAAATTCTGGTGATTTAATAAAATTTCCGAGGAATGAAACTCTAATTTCTTTTATTACATGATGGATTTGAGAGTTGTTGAAACCGGATGAGTCGAAAGCATAGTAAATTGAGGTGGGATCATACGAATTAGAAATCATACCAAGAGGAACATTCTTTGTCACTGTGTGTAATTCGTGTTGGTTTAGTAAATCAATTGTTGCAATGGAATGTCATCGAATGAAGATGGACAGAATTATGCGTTATGGAACCTGAATAAAGGTTGGCACCCCATAATTTGACTTGAACCGTAAGTCAATGGCACGGAGAAATATTGAATGGGTTTTCGAAAACAACCAATGGTTTTTGCAAAGCATTGAGGTGGTAAGTTGTATTGGTTGAAGGAGTGTGATATAGATATGGAGGTGCCACGTTGCAAGAACAAACCACCCATTTCGCATGTAATGAAAACCTTAATTGTCACGCATGTTGAGATGTGATATCTGTCAGATGAACAAACATGGGTAGATTTCCGGTGTAAGTTGCATTGGTGATAGCTATGGGCCCGAATATGTTTTACAACATGTTTGATTTTAATCCAAATTCTAAAGCATTGAACTACATTTTCATGAGGTGGGTATTTTTATATATTTATGAACTTGAAATATGAGTGAAATAATTAATCCCACTTAACGCTCTCGTGAAGTAAAGATGTACCTTGGTTTATATGCATACTATGGGGAAAGGTGCATCGAATCTGCACCACCTGGTAATTGTCTCTGAGTGCCATTCTCTAGATTATTTACAATAGAAAAATTTATTTTATATTTTTTCTTACAATGTACTTTACTATTTCTATGATAGTATCCTTTCTCATATCAAAAAACATGTTTTTGGAACTTAGCACCAAGGTTTCATTTTCCAAATGGGGTTAAGGTTTTTCTTAGAGTACATTGTTGGTTTTTAAAGGACATCATGGTTAGGTTCCCTTTTTCTAAAGGTCGATTTCGGTAAATGGTTCTTTCTTGTTTCTAATCCCTGCTACTTTTCTATACTTAAAATTTTCTCCTTTCTATGGTTACTGGAACCAATCATCAGATTAATTTCTTCCAATTGTCAATGTCGTACTCTGGTATGATGAATTTTCTCTTGGAAAGGAATTATAACTTTTCTTTGTTCAATCTAAATAAATTTTCATTCTTGGTGCATCAGATCGACCTAGCTATCTCCAGGTTCTTACAAATCCTTAGTTTTTTTGTCGAGGTCATTTGTCTAGATAGCCAAGATCCTTTCGAATTTTTAATATGTGCTAGTGTTGAATATTTATGGCTTCTTTATCTTTTGAAACTATAGCCTCCCAATCAGCAGGTTACTTAACAAGTTCTTCAAATGTTTTGTAATTTCTTTTTTGTTGTTAATAATCTATATTTTTCAAGACTATGGCAAATCTGCCAAATTATGTATTCTTGACCTAGTTACCAGAAACGGGACGATGGGTATTGTTTCTCTATAGAAACCAAATGAGATGGAAAACGTCGTCTTGGACGACCGTTTTCGTTTTTAGAGGCCAGAAACAGGTCTCTTAGGAGACGAACATCGTTTCTTCTTTGTTTTTGGAGTTAATTTCCAAACTTGTGTTAATTATAGTTACTTGTAGGTTTCCAAACTCATATTAATTGCAGTGAATTGCAGTTTAGGTTTTATTTTCCAAACACTTGAAACTCGAATTCAATCCCATTTGCTGAAGTTATATTGTTATATATAGTCAGTTCAGTTTAAGTTGGGTTTACCTTTCCTTCTTTAATTGCGCAACAGCCCATGCAAATTAGTTTCTTTTATTAGCTTGCAGCTGCACATGATTTTTAAAGGATTTAAACAGCAAAGGAGAGCAAGTAGAGGAAAGGAAACTCAAGGCACAGAATATTCACGCCCCAACGAGTTAGCTTCAACGCCATTGCCAATTTTATTGTGAACAGGTAGAAATTTCTCTGTTTTTTCTTATTATTTTATTCCATGCCTTAGCTCTCTACCATCTGTTTGGATTTTCTTTTAGCTCTCCTCCCTCAGCCTGAATCCAGATAGGAGTCACCATTGGGTCGGTTAATTCAATGAGTACTGAGGAGTTAGCAGATTTGTAGTAGAATTAGTACTGAGCAACGTTGGTGAGATGCTGCTAGTGTGCACATGTTTATTGCATATTTAATTGTTTATATTTCAAATCTCTTATTGTTATAAATATTTGCTATTTTATGGGAATTAATGATGGCTAAATTTTTGGATCTATAAAATTTGTTTTTTTTTTTAAACTAAACCATTATTTACAAATGTTTCCTTACAATATCATAAGCAAAAAAATTGGTTGTTTATGACTAATGCTTTGTTTATATGGTTCATCTTTAATATCGTGTTTTTCTCTCTCCTCATTTCTTATATTGGAAACTTCTAAAACTACTTTTCTCGTACCATTCCAGTTTCTAGTTTCGTTTCCCATTTCCTGTTTCTGGTAGCATAGGTTCTTGAAAAGAGATTATGTCAACTGATCTACCATTTATTTATAACCAGAATCTTACCTGTGTAGATACTTTCTTTAGGGAATCCATAAAAATTATTTACATTATTTAATATTGAACTCTTCAGACCCATATAAGTAGCTCCACCTGTTACTTGTTACAATTTAGAGTTTAAGAATTCCATATATTCAATAAATCTATAATTCACATTCATTACAGAGAATTTATATTAATTAATCGTTATTAATTTTCTATCAGATTTAAACATATATGTATTACAAACTTCATTTTTTACAAAAGTATTAAGAGTAATCATTAACATATTTGTACCTATACTCTGTTTCCGTCTAGACAAAGCATTGCAGAGATTATTTATTTTGCACTCGAATTTCTCAGACAGCGCAAACAAATATGATTTTTTCATTCTCCAATTCAATATTATGAATCTAATGAATATTTCTATTTACAAAAATCCATATCATAAAATATACAAGAGATGAATTACCATATTACAAGCTGAGGTGACCTCCAGAGGTTATCATATTCGGTTATCATGTACACACTGTATCTCAGATCCTGTGCATCCAGCTCACAGACCTTTCGAATATAGGCACATTGAAATGAAGGGGGCTTGTAGTATTGTAACAAATGCATAGATGAGATGGAACAGAGCATCACCACATTCAATCCATCAAGCGACATTTAATCCATCAAGTAACCGCTCTGCTCGACGTTTGCAACATGCGACATTCAATCCATCAAGGAACAGCTTCACAGACCTCTGTAACATGTGGCAAAACCCATTTTTTTGCAATGTATTTTTTTAATTGCAAGTATTTTATTTTCTTTCCAACCTTTTGCACTCCTCTTCACAATGTTTTGCACTCATTTTGATCCCAGGCGCTCCAAGATGAAGCATATTTTTGGCATGTTCCAAGGACATTGAATCTTTGCCATTGATTTAAATGGAAAATAAAAAAACCTCACATGTAATTTAACTCCAACTTAAAATATATGCGCCTATCGGTGAATTAATATAAAAATACAACGGTAAAATGGAATCACATCCACTTATATCAAACAATTAAAGTGAACGAACTTTAAAATGTAAAAGGGTGCATTTAGCTTGCCTATGAAAAAAAGGACAGGGCAACCATGAATCTATCATGATTCATGTAAAACAATAAATAGAAACTTACAAGACACCATTGTTATTAAAGTACAGTCAAACCTTATGTCATGTACAACTCTGAACAAGTGCTTGTTAACAGTTATTATGATTTGATTTACATTCTAGGTAGCAGTGAATATGCAGCAACCTTATCAAGTCTATTAATTTATTATATAATTTTAAAACACTTTTCACAAAATACACCAATATATTAAGAGATTGTAGGGCGAAAAAATTAACATTTTCCTGAGAGGCACGACATTTTAAGAATTTCATATTTTGGAAATGTTGCTTTTATTTCATATTTTAGGAATTCCATATTCTGGTAATATTGTTTATACATATACCCGATTTTGTGATTTCCAATGAAAAATAATACAGTGATTTACTCAATAATATTTAAAATATAATCATATACAAAAATTTAAAAAAATAATTAATAAATTTATAAATAAATAAAAATAATTTTGACATAGTTCTCCTTGATAGAAATTGGTGCTGAAAGTCTAAGCCATATTTGATGGTATGATTTTTATTGATGTCAAAAGTAATCAGTATTAGAGTCATGTAAATTTTTAATGCTGCTAGAGTGTTATGTCATGTTATGAGTATGATGCTTGTGAGAGGTATGGACACAAGTGCAGATGTTGTGATATAAATAATTGCATATGTTGTGATGTAGGGGGTTTGAAGATTGATGCAGATGGTCATATGAAAAAGGGAAATTTTAGGATTTAATTTATTTAATATTTTTATAGTATTTGGAGGATTATTAATTTTGTTTTGATATCCATAGATTGAATTAATTTTGAAAGGAATAGGAAGAAAACAAAGAGATAACCATAAAGAGACAAACTTTCATTTTAGATTCCTACTTGGAACATTAATACCCAGCAAGTTATAAATTTAAAAACATGTTTTTTTGGATGGAAAAATAGTTACTAGCTCGTAAAAGAGTTGACTGAGTTGTTGTGAGACCTATTTAGTGCATTATATGGATAAGAAAAAAGAAGATGAAAAAATGTGTAGAGGAGCAAGAGATGAGAAACCATAAAGAGGGAGTAGATAGTTCAAAGAAAAGACAAGCGATGAATTTATTCGTAATTAAAAAACAAGAAAGATTAAAATTTTTATGTATCAAGGGATTGGTGTCTCCTTTAAGGTAGTATCCTTAACAAGAATAGGTTGGAGTGTGTAGAATTACAAGCGAGTTCTTCTAGTAAGTCGTAGCCTGCAGAAGAAAAGCAAGGTTGAACCTCAGGTCGGTAGGAGACTACAAAAAATAATGTAAGTGGGAGTGAGTTCTTCAAGAAAGTTGTATCTTGAAAAATATAAGAGAGGTTGGAGCCTCCTTGAGGTGGGTGCCTACAAAAGTTGTTGTAAAAAGGAAGTGAGTGTTTTCTTTACATCACAATTAAAAAAATTCATGGTATTTTCCTTTGTAGTTTTCCACTTATATTTGTTGTCATGATTTGCTACTCTTATGTGTTGATTCTTATGCTACAATTTTTTTTTTTTTTATATTAGTGAATTAGTTGTTCATATGATGTATTTTTTTTCATTTAATAATTGAGATAAATATTGAAAATAAAAGTAAAAATTGTAAATTGATGACCATGAATGCACTATACCAATTCAACCCCTCTCACAATATAGTCAAGTTTCCAACAATTGGTATCAAATCCATTTATCTGTGTATTAACTTAACTATTGGAAGGTACACCTAGTTTAATAATAGATCATCAACGTGTGTGTGTGCTCCTTTTTGCAAACTTTTAGGAATGGAAAGAGAAGGTAAAATATGAAATAATTTTTTATGCATTTAAAGTTTGAAAGGTAGTTACTAATGGTTATGGTGAACATACCCCTTCAAAAAAAATTCAGGAATGGAATGCCTAGTCCAAAAGCACAATTTACAATAAAGTTCATAATTTGGATCTTGAGATAGAAGTAGATCTCAAATATGAAAAATATATATGGGACAGGTTGTAAGTACTACATCAAGGAGATACCTGTAAAAATATTGGAGAAAAATAAGAAGAATACATATTTCTCTTTGAAATAAATTGTTTATTCAAATAAGATACATTCTTCTAGTGTGAAACTACCTCACTGTCATGAGGAAAAGACATTAAAATAAATATAAGCTTAATTGAACCATAATTGAAATAGAAATATTGTCAATGGAGAACACATATTAGAGAAGGATCCTTTAGATACTTGAAGAAACAGAGCATGAGTTTAAAAAATAAAACATTAGTCTGAAGAAAAAATTACAAGAGGGGAGGAGAGGTAAAAATGTGATGAGATACTAGCTATAAGAAAAAAGCATATTATGTGAGAAGTTAGAAGAATAGGTTATATCCATAAGAAATAAGCTAGAAAATTTCATATCTAATTCAAAGGAAGCTAGAGGAGATAATAAAGCAACTTCTAAAAGGCTTGTATTAGAAGGTGGCAACAATACGAGGAGAAAAGAACAAAGCAAGAAAAAGCAACAAAACCAATAATTGAGGAATAAAACAAGGAAAATATGTTTTTCAAAAATGTGATATGCTGCTAGAGATGAGTTTAGGAATCATACAATATTAGAAAGGAGGAATAACAATTCATTTGTTCCCCTATTGGAATATTTGAAGTGTTTTAATTTCCATAACCTTGAGCATGTACTAGTTGATTATAGGAGAAATAAAATGAGGGTTTGTCAATAGAAGATGTAGAAAACATGTAGAATTATTAATGAAAAAATCCAAGGAGATCATTCTCTATGAGAAGATAATCAACCATAAGGCACAAAAATTATTTTTATGGCTATTTATATTCATGCAATACTTTATCCCATAAGATTTTTGACTGCAGATCATATGCAAAGAAGAGTAGAAGTGCATTGTATGCAAAGGGAAATTCATATCTAGATAATAATAGAAGAGACACAAATATTTTCCTTCCTTTCTGGGTGACACCCAATTCCATAAATGTGGCAGTCTTTGTGTTATGAAACCAGCTCCAAAAATAGAAGAAAAGAGAGATCAAAGCCTTAGAAATAATACACTTAAGGGGGGAAAACTCCTTTACATTACATAAATGAATAATTCTTGGATGATAAAAATGAAAAAACATCCTTCTATATATAGGAGTCCATGCAATCATAATATAATCCTATCCGACCTAACTATAATAATGTAAGGGCACAATAATAACAATATTGGGGTTAGACAAGTACAACAATAAAAATAAGTGACTACACTAGTAATATACGGACCTAACATGACCCTATCATTAAAAATAGTGCTGTCCTCAATGCTTGAGTAGCTTTGGGTGCTTTTGTATAAAATTCTCTTCCTCCCATGTAGAATTTTCAGTGGGTAAGTTCTTCTACTTGATGAGATACTCTGAAATTGATCGATTTCATAGCTGTCGAGTTCTTGATTTCATGACCACTTCATATTCCAGTATGATTTTTCCTTCCTCATTAAGTACTAGAAATATTTTTTGAACTGGAATTTTGTCACGTATAACCTTCTTTAAGCATGAAACATAGAAAACTAGATGCACTCATGAAGAAGGAGGAAGCTCCAATTTGTATGCCATAGTAACAATTTTTTGCAACACCCCTTAAGGACCATAGTAATTTGGCGATAATTTATTATCATTCTTAGCTTTCTTGAGGAAAATTTGTTTGTATGGTTGTAACCATAAAATACCTAGTCTCCTACATCAAAACTTCTCTCTATGTGATGTTGATATGCATGTTGTTTCATTCGATTTTGTGCCAAATTTAGGTTATCCTTTTTAGAAGAGAGGAATAACCTGTTTCTGAGTTTTCTTTTTTTTTAGGTTATCCTTGAAGAGTTGGAGAGCTTCTTGGTGATGCTCGATGTGATATTCCACTACTTGAACCTTAGAATTTTCTCTTAAAGATGATGTGATGGACAGTGGATGATATCCATAAAGTTCGATAAATGGGGTCATTTTTGCTGCAATATGGAAGGAACTGTTATACCACTATTCAATGAGAGATAAGAACTTAACCCAGTGTGTTTGTTTATCAGATACAAAAAAATAGAGATATACTTACAAAATATTATTCACTATATCAGTTTGACCATTGGATTGAGGATGATAAGATGAGCTATGAGCTAGGCGAGTACCCAAGTAAGAAAATAGTTCCATCCAAAACTTTCTAGTAAAAATGAAATCTCGGTCGCTTACAATAATCTTTGGGTTTCCATGTAGCTTTTAAATTTTTTCCATAAACATAGTAGCAATTGTACTTTGTTTAAATGGATGAGATGATGCACAAAATTTTGCATACTTAGTAAGTCTATCAACTACCACCATGATGAAACTCTTTCCTTCAGACTTAGGTAAACATGTGATACAATCCATTGAAATCTGCGCCCTACGTTGAATTGGAATGGATAAAGGCTATATAATACCTGGGGTATTAATTGTATCAATTTTATTTTGCTGTCAATCCAAACATTCTGCCACAAACTTTTGAATATCAGATTTAATGCCATCCCAAAAAAAATCTTTCTTCACCCTATGGTAAGTTCTTAAAAATCCTGAGTGTCGTCTTAAAGGAGAAGTGTGCAATTCCAAGAGAATATTTTTTTTTAGTTGGGAATTATTAGAAATATGTAAGCGATCTTTGTACCATAAGGAATCGTTTTTCCAACCAAGTGTATCAGATGTACTAGGATCTTGCTAGAAAGTTTGAGCTAGTCTCCACACTTCTTCATCCTTATTCCATTCATACCTTGCTTCAGTTATCCAACCTAGTTGGATAATAGAAATGTCACAAAGAAATTCTTCCACCTCTTCATCGTTTCTTCAGAGTGCATCTACAACAACATTTAGCTTCCATTTTTTGTAGATGATTTCAAAGTCATAACCCAACATCTTTGTGACCCATTTTTTCTACTCTTCCGAAGATATTATTTGTCTAAAAAAGTGTTTAATACTATCATGATCAATTTTTACCTTGAAGTGTCTTCCCATTAGGTAAGGTCGTCATTTCTTCAGCGTATGTATTATTGCTAACATTTCTTTCTCATAAATGGCTTTATGTAAATAATTTCCTTCGATTGGACGACTTTCAAAAGAAATGGGTCCTCCTTCTTGCATTAAAGAAACACCAATTCCATTTCCTGAGGCATCACATTCCACAATAAAGGTTTCTGTGAAGTCTAGCATAGGTAAGACCGGTGCTAGGAACATTGACTCTTTAAGATGTTCAAAGGCCTTATTTTATTTAGGAGTCCATGAAAATGCATATTTATTCAATAATTTTTTTATAGGTGTTGATATTCTCCCATAATTCTTAACAAACTTGTGATAAGACCCTATTAGTCCAAGAAATTCTCGCAACTGCTTTCTGGTTGCGGGGACTTTCCATTCCTTAATGGATTTAATTTTTTTTAGGGTCTACCTTAACACCCTCGTGAGATACAATATGACCTAGATATACAACTTCTTGTACTCAAAAGAAACATTTGGGTGTTTTTTCATATAACTGTTTCTCCTCCAATAGTTTGAGCACCCTGTCAACATGTTGAACATGATCCTTATAATACTTCTTATAGATTAGTATATCATGAAAAAATACTAGAAAAAATTTTCTAAGGAAGTGTTTGAAAATAGAATTCATTAACCCATGAAATGTATAAGGTGCATTGGTGTAACACCCCAAATTTTCTATGATTTTTAGTTTGACATTTGAACAAAATCCTAAACCTTGATCCATGAGGATATGGATAAGGTTAGACTTTCTCAAAACCTTTCAGAAAAACCTTGAAAGGAATATTAATAAATTATATTGTGAGAGAAAAATCTAATACCCCCAATGAAGAGGAAAGTAATTGGGAAGAGGAAGAAAAATTGTAAAAGTCGAAAAATAGCTTTAAAGTACTTCTTTGAGGGAAGCCCAGGAAAAAACAGGAATAAATCATCCTTAAATTTCTGGACACAGAAATTAGAAAAATGATTGGGGAAGCACTATTTAAATAAACTACTTTAGGACAGATAGAGGTTGTTATGATACTGGAAGTGTGGATCTTAGCTCAGGGGTGAGTTAAGGAGATAGAACTCTACGGTTGGGAGGAACTAGTCATAATAACTGGTACGCATGTTTAACTATCTTAGTTTTGAAATGGCTGAAATTTATCTATGTTCAATCTGTGACTAAATGAATGAGTATCATGTTAGTTTGAATTCATTAATAACTGTCTGGAAGTGTTTAGTAAATTTGGGTGATTAGGAAAAATTTTCTCCTTCCACATGTTCATTCCCCATGCATTTAATAGATTTATAGTATAAAAGTATTTAAAATCGATATGGTTGCATGGGATCCATTAAATGATAGTCATCTACCAGAATGTCTAAGCCATAAGGCTTAGATCTGAAGATTAGTATATCATTTAAATAAGTAAACCTAGTTATTAAATCAAATAGAAATGAATGGATCAAGTGAATGATAACCAATTTATAAAGCATGACAGAGTTAAAAACTAGAAATTTCAAGAAGTGTATATATAGATGTATATATCTTAAATTTAGTAATAAGAGTTGGATTTTTGTGTTCTAGAAGTTAGAATATTAAATTCTGTAATTCAGTGTTATAATGTTATCATAAATATGGTAGTTATGCTACTACAGAAATTAATTATTCTAGAATGGTATAGAAGGACAAAGGTGAAATTATCAAAAAGTTGTGAATGAATGAAATATAAAGACCCTTACATTTAGGAAGTATTTGCTACTGTTATATTACACATTTCTGTATAAATTGAAAATAAATTCAACCTCCACAAGGGTGTATGAGGACAGTAAGAAATTATAAAAGTTTAAGTATTACTAGAAGTTAGTAGTACTTAAATAAATTTTAATAAATAGCAATATGAATGAAATTACTGTGTTGTACCATAGTATATATTCAACAAAAATATAGTGATACATATGATGATGGCTATCATATTTACCGAAGACTATTTTCTGAAAGATAAATATACATTTCAAAATGGAGATTTAAATAGTCAATGTATCTGTGTTCCTAATTTCAATAGTGAAATAGAATAAAAATTTAGTACAATAGTCCGGGCACAAAAAAAATCCCAACAATAAATTGGAGTATTGTTATTACAACATATAAGTGGAAACCCTAGGTAGAAAAAAAATATCCCTAGGTCATCTATTAGAGTCGTAAGTCATAGCTGAACAAAACAACCTTTGAAATATGAATGCATTGAAGACATTACGTTACCAACCTGTATATGCAAATACATCGGTATGAGTCAAATTTCGACGTAAGACTTTGCAGGCCATAGGAATTCAAAAATAAAAAAGTTCGACGAGAAAAATATACCTGTAAACCAAAGAGGAAGGATTTGTTTAATTAAATAGAAAAAAAGGTGGATAAGTGAGATAAACAAATTTTATAATAGAATAATATTTTCATTACCTCACAGGAATGTGGAGGATGTCAAACAGTTGTGTAAACAAATAACGAAAATCAAGGTTGAGATAATAATCCAAAGAGAAGGTTGAATGAGAAATTATAATTTCAATACGCATTTTTCACTTATAGAAGAACCTGGAACGGATCTCATCACGAGCCTGAGAAGTGCGAGGGAATCGAAATCCTATGAAGGCGATTACAAGAAATGGAGATGAACCACTCCCAGCACCTATTAGGAAATTGTAAAAATTGCTTTCTGTGCAAAGAGAAAAGAGACCGCAACGCAAGGGGTCCTTTTTAATAATCATCGTCAAATGTACCTAAGAAGCTAATGAGACTAGCCTCAGGTATACAAAAATAATTATATTCATTAGAAGGAGAAACTGGAAAGAAATTACTGCGTATTAAGTTATTTGAATTCTTTCCTACGCTACAAACATAGGGTTCGATTTCAAGTGAAGAACCGCTAATGTATTGATCCGGAATTTAGGAAAACAAATATAGAAATGGCATTGCAGAAACCATTAGAATGATGTCTTAATCCTTTCAAAATGCTTCAATCAAATTTTAAATAGAGTAGCAGCGATATAGAAAATGATTTCAAAACAGAAATTCACAAATTAAACAAAACGAATGTTACAGGAACGAATCTTCATTTCAGATATGATCGACTAATGAGAATATAAATACATGAGTAAGCTTTAAAAATAAATGTGCAATTTCACTGTATATATATGAGGGTCCACAATGAAATAGAAATCAATTTTTAATGCCAAAACTATCAAAAAAAATTCTGTAAGTACCGAACCGAGAGGGAGACTTACTGGAAATGAAATCGAGGTAGGTGTGAAGCTACATTCAGTGAACCTCAAAGAACAACCATACTTTCAATGAGCTGAGCTTACATACACAGTAACAAGAACTGAAAAATTGAGCTTCCATGGAGATAAATGAAAGGAGAAGTGGTGTACCTTGAAAACCCTGAATTAATAGAAACCAGAAAATGCAAAAACCCTAATTCTCTTACATATTACACCCGACAGAGATCCATCGGCCATCTCTCCATTTGTGGATGCGATCAGTGGGATCAGAAAAATATCTATTGCAAATTAATGTTAATGTACTAGTACAGCTGAAGAATTTAAATCGATGGTTAGATCCGTGACCTAGGTTCACACAAAATGTATTGTTTAAGTGGCTCGAGGAGACAAAATGAATGTTGACTTTACTTCCTTAGTACAAGCCTTGAAATATGAAAATGAGTTATTAAATGAGTGTCAATCGACATAAATCTCTATTCGTATGAATAGAAATAAAATATCTCCTTGGCGTTAAGCCATAAGGTAGGTAAATAACTCATACAATCCTTTGTACTATACGAAACTTGAGTCAAACGAAACCGTCCATTTTACATGGGAATCCGAGATGTAATGTAATTGCATATAGTATGGTTAGGGTATGAAAATAAGATTATAAGGTATAAAATTAAACAGAGAACTTTGTAAAAGGGGGTTGGAAATATTATGACCGGAATTTACAATTTATGTTTTCACAGGGGCATAAATAAAATATCTTACCTTTATATTCAAAGTTTATTATAAGATAGAATATAAGTTTATTATGAGTTTAGAATATATATAGGTAAAAGAATACATGAGGATTAAAATGTTGAAAAAAATAAAATGAGGCTATTATTAAAGTGCATGTGGGTTGAATATATACAAGTAAAAGAGAAAATTATAGAAACCCATAGAAATTATAATATAGAAGAAAAAAAAGAAGAGGTTTATTACAAATGGTATCAAAGAACTAGTTGAAACACTGGGTAGTTTATGTGCTCACACAAGAAATACATGCTGCTATAATTTTCATGAATGTTAAAAATATTACTGATGTTTTCTTATTGTACAGTGAGAAAGTACTGAAAAGAACAATTGTGAAACCATGACTGAAGAGGATGAGCTCTATGTTGATCTAGGTGGTGGAGAGAACATGCCAGATCCCAATGCTCTTTTGATGGATATGTTGCATAGAATGCAATGAGATATGGCACAGCTTAAAAGCCATAATGATAGGCTATCTTTAGCCAGCAAGGAGCAGGAAAAACTCATCAGATAACTGACTTCATGGAACAGCCAGGAAGGTGAAAGTTCCGGAAGAAGAAGAAAAGGAAGATTCAATTCCTCAGATGAGTCTAAGGAAGATGATGCCACTAAACAATAGTCTAGAAAAAATAATTAATTACAGGGGGAATTCTGGAAAATAAAACCTCCCTCGTATGATGGAGAAAAGGAGGAAGATGTTGAGGCATGGATGCTGAATATGATAAAGTACTTTTTGGTCTATGAATATGAAAGTAATTTAAGAGCCAGATTGGCTATCTATCAACTGCAAGGTAAGGCTACCTTGTGGTGGGAGGAAACAAAAATGGTTCACGCCATTGATGAAAAAACAATGACTTGGGAAGATTTTCAAGTCAAGTTCAAAAATCGATATTTGAACGAACGCTACTATGATGACAAGGAAAAAGAGTTTCATGAACTCAGATTGGGACAACTCACCATATATGAGTTTTTCACCAAGTTTAGAAATATGTTACAGTATGTTCCTTATATCCGTGAGGAGAAGTCAAAGGGACAGATATTTATCAACTATTTGCCTACTGTGTACAAGGAGAAAATAGAGTTCGATAATCGAAAAACAATGGACGAAGTGGTGAGGAAAGCCAGATTATGTTACCAGCAGTTTAATGGAAAGATTGAACAAGGTAAGAGCTGGACAAACAAAGGTGAATTCAAAGGAAGAAACAGAAACCAACTTATTTGAAAAATTTTGGAAGGAACCATCTGCGAAAGAAATTTAACAAAACGAATGAAAGTCAAATTGCTCAATTTCAAATTGGTTCAAAACAAATAAATGGAAATAATAAGAAGGAAGGAACTGTTAAAATGCGGGAGCCTTTGAAATTTTGGGGTTGTGGAGAGCCTCATTTATTGAGGGACTGTCCACATCGAAATATTCATACAGTGTAAGTATTATGAGAGGCCACTACAGTAAATGACGTAGCAAGGAACATTCCCATTATCAGTGCAGTCTTATAAAACCAACAAATAGAACATCGTCCTACTATAGTGGAGATGGAAGGTATGATCGCCGACCAATATGTTATAGTTTTAATAGATTCGGGTGCATCTTTGAGTTATATTAGTCCTCAAGTTGTAGAGAAATGTAAAATCAGAACAAAAAAGTTTCAGCAGTCTTGGTTGCTCCAGTTAGCCACTGGTACCAAACAAAAGGTAACTCATAAGTTACCTCAAACAGCCATTAAATTGAATGATTATCAGACAGAAGTAAATTTAAACATTTTCCCATTAGGTTCCTATGATATGCTGATAGGAATGGACTGGTTAGAAAATAAAAAGGTCATGATGAATTGTTGGGACAAAACATTACAATGCATTGATATAGAGGGAAAACCAGTCATACTAAAAGGGAAATCGAAACCCATCTCTGTGAAGAAGATTTTAGCCCTTCAATTAAAAAGAACTGCTACAAAGGAGTATCAGGTATATGCTGTACATGTTGAAGAATTATAACAGTAACTAGAGAAAAACTTGTTAGACACTTTACCAGTGATCAGAGAATTTAAAGAAGTATTCCCTGATGAGATTCCTCATCTTCCCCCCAAGAGAGAAATCGATTTCACAATTGATTTAGTACCTAGGGAAACTCCAATTTCTAGAGCCCCTTACCGAATGAGCCCCCCTGAACTAATGGATTTAAAAATGAAATTACAAGAATTATTGGATAAAGGATACATTAGACCAAGTGTATCTCCTTGGGGAGCACTGGCGTTGTTTGTGAAAAAGAAGGATGGTACTTTCCAAATGTGTATTGATTATCGTCAACTGAATAAGTTGAATATCAAGAACAGGTATCCACTACCCCAAATAGATGACCTCTTTGATCAAGTTAGGGGAGCCTCTGTGTTTTCCAAGATTGGTTTAAGGACAGGTTATCACCAGTTGATAATTAAAGAAGAAGATATCAACAAAACGACATTTCGAACCCCATATGGACACTATGAATTGGTGGTCTTACCATTTGGGTTGAAAAATGCACCTGCCACTTTTATGTGCTTAATTAATAATGTCTTGAATAAATACTTAGATAAATTTGTACCAGTATTTATTGATGACATTTTAATCTATTCAAAAAGTGAGGCAGAGCATAAATAACACCTTAGAATCGTGTTGCAGACTCTTAAGGAGAATTAGTTATATGCCAAGTTTAGAAAATGTGAATTTTATAAGGATAAGATCCAATATTTGGACATATAATTTCAGAATAAGGATTGGTTGTTGACCCACAGAAGGTAAAGTCCATCAGAGACTGGCATGTACCTACAGATGTATCATCGGTAAGATCATTTATGGGGATTGCAGGGTACTACAGAAGGTTTTTACAAAGATTTTCCACTTTAGCTTATCCCGCCACTTCATTGCAAACAAAAGGTACAAAATTTGAATGGACGGACAATTGCTAAAATAGCTTTGAACAACTAAAATTAAAACTTACTGCAACACCTATTCTCAAGATTGCAAATCCTGATAAGGAATTTGTAGTGTGTATTGATGCATGTGGAGAGGGATTATGGGGAGTATTGTTACAAGAGAATTCTGTGATTGCTTATGAATCTAGAAAACAAAAGAAACATGAATAAAATTACAGTGTGTATGATCTTGAGTTATGTTTGGGTGAGAATAGGTTCGTTTAATTCTGTTGTAGTATTTTCCCAACTATTTAATTTGTCAATCCGAGGTTCGTAGACTTACGAGACACATGCACTATATATGCAAGACTGAAGTGGAACTAATTTAATCTAAATTAGTGAAATCAAATTAATCTAGAAAGCATTGAAACACTAACTAAGAAAGCAGGAAATTGGAAAAGCAATACAACATGTGAAGAATTGAATGAAAAACAACATATATGAGCTCATAACAATAAAGCTATCTCCAATTATATTACAAGAATCAAATTACAAATCATGAAAGCATAACGATAAAAGAATATGAATTCAAAACTAAGAATCCCCTTCTCCTAATTACAAAACTATTTCTCCAAACTCAAAAACTCTATTTCTCCATTATCATCAAAATGAAGAGAGAGCACTCCCTTATATACATGAGGAAGATAACCATCTCATAATTACATATCCAATATTCTCTCAAGTACTCTCAACTAATTTCCCATTATTACGAAATATTATCCCTTTGAATCCTCCACACATCTCTCACATATCTTGGATAAGATATGCCAACCAAATCCTCCATGATCCTCTGCTTAGGAATAGACTTGAATAATTATCTCCTTAATATGGTGGAGGAGATATTTGAGACGTATCTTGGAATTAATCCTTCACATATTTCCTACACATTACAAAGCTCACATATTCTTGAGATTTATATAAAAAATATGTATATTTTCTAATATTTAATCATAAATTCACTTAAAATACAAAAATGAATAAAATGGAAAATAAGAAGGTGAAACCCAAATATATTTATGAAAATGATGTAATGAAAGGTTAATGGGATGATGAAATGTAAGGAATAGTGAAGGAAAAGGTGGATAAAAATATGACATTTTTGAGTCCCAACATCCTCCCCAACTGAACTTGTTGCATGTGCTCATGCAACCATGCATGGGTCTCTCTAAGAACATTTGGCATCTTGAATTTTGGCTTTACATGATGATCTCTTTTAATAATGAATGTTTCCAGGATATGTGAGAGACATGAGTAAGAACTTTCATTTTATTATGGTTGGTTCTTGTGTGACAACCATGAATACAAAGAATGTTGGTTCTTGTGTTAACAACATCGATTTCGTTTTCTGTTCTCTTTTTTTTTGGTTGGTTCTCATGAATACAAAGAATGTTGGTTCTTGTGTTAACAACATTCATTTCTTTTTATGTTCTCTTGCTGCAATAATAATGTAAACACTCACTGGAAATCATAAGCTATCAATGTGCATAAGGAAGCCATTTTGTAATATTCATGAAGTATGCCAATATGTATATTGATGTGTATGAAGCAAAGTGCAACAAAGTATCTTTGGAAAAGAAATGTTGGTGAATGGTAAATGAGATAAAAAGAAATGGAGTGATAGTGGTGAAGAAATGGAATCATGGTAGTGAATATGTAATGAATATAGTTCTCCCTCCCCAACTGAATTAGTTGCATGTTGTCATGCAACTTGGCATGGCTCATGAAAGGAAATGTAGCATGGTGAGGGAATTTCCAAAATATTCAAGTTAGCATATAAGGAATTGCATGATTAAAGATTAGAAAAAAAACATACCTCTACTTACCCAAGAATGATGAACTATGCAATAGGAATGTAGCTGCTGTTGGATCAGAACAATGTGACTGATGTTGTTGTAACTGGATCCTGGGAAATGAAATAATCTGAACTGCTGATGCTGAATCATGGAAAGGATAAGCGCTGAAAGTGGAACTGTGGTACTCTCGTCGATCAGAATTCATGCTGTGGTAACTGCTAAAGGAGTTGTGAAAAAGTGTATAGTCTTCGTCTGCTACAAAACTAATGGTACAAGTCTAATCATGCGAAAGAATGTGTCGGTGTCGAGCATGAAAAGAGATCATTGGATTACCGGCCATTGATGCATGTCATTAACCAATGCGAGGCAACTCACCATTGATGTCAATGAGTGCCATGGTACCCGAGTACATCTTGCGAAATGCGAATAAAGGGGTTGACGTCGAGCCATTTGCAATATCTGACGATCAAGGGACATTGATGTATTCCCATGATTGTCAGCGAGAGAACTTGCCATTGAGGCATGCAAGTCTCAAGGTACTCAAAAGGAACTCTAGTCTATTTCCCAGATAAGGTGCTGATGTCGATGGGGCAAGACTTGTTGAAAGGTGGGCCTTAAGGAATCCCACATCAGTCAACGCGAGTTTGTACAAAAATATTTGGTAGGACTATAAATGGAAAGAACTCACGGGTAAGCAGTGTGGATCAGCATGGCTAAGAAAACAAGGCAATGTAATCATGGAAAGGCAATGAGTTTTATTCAAAAGGAAAAATAGAAAGCAATAAACTGAAAAGGATAAAGGAATGTATGCGATTCAGAAAAATAGGCATGCATGAAGTCGTGAAAGATAAGGAAATGGAAGATGGTCTGCAACATAAGAATGATTTAGGCGCTTGGAAGGAAAAATTTGAGTAATCATGTCATGATGCACAAAGATTTTTGTGTAATGGTAAATGTCACGACATGATGCATGTGATCTCTAGAGATCTCGCCTTCATGATTGTCTTCAATACCTGCATAAAAATTTTCGCCTTTGTGTGCCATCTCCATCGATCATTACTGTGACTCAAAAAACAAATTAGCTCATTTTCAAGAATTTATGAAATGTCCATTTTTTTAAATTATTTTTCAAAGTTACACTAATTATGGATGAAAAGGGTGTCGCATCGTAATTTTGAGCTTTCTGCATAAGCTTCTCGTTGACCTACACATAACACCAATCTCATTTCACTTGTTAGTACATGCATCCTAACTTTTGCCCATAAATTTACTGTAAAATAAATGATAAAATCCAACATACTTTTATTTCCCCCCAACTAGAATTATTGCATGTCCCCATGCAATGTACTTTTTTCAAAATGTTTTTATTGGTTTGCAGTAAAAGTGATTTAAAACATTTGAAAAGGCTTTGTATTTGTTAGGGAATGAGTAGTTGGTTTTTATGAATTTTTATGTAAATGAATGAGGGCAATTTTTTATTTATTTATTTATTTATTTTATTTTTTATTTTTTATTTTAAAAAAAATTATCTTTTATTTTTTATTTTTTTTTATTTTTTTTTAAATTTATTATTTATGTTGATTTTTTTGATTTTTTTTTTTAAACAACAAAACTAATAATCATAAAAAAAGCTACAACTCAAAAACAAATTTATGAGGGTTTTTTTTTTTTTTATATATATTTTTTATGATTTTTTAATAAATAACAAATTAAAAAAACAAAAGTTTTTAATTTATTATTTATCTCAATTTTTTTATTTTATTATTATTATTATTATTATTGTTATTATTATTATTATTTGAGCTCACAATTGAAATCAAATTAAAATTGGAAAATCAAATGAAAGTTAAATTCGTAAGATTAAGGAAAAAGCCTCCATCGCACATTTCTTTATGAAATTCTAAATTCCTGGTCAGGTTTGAATAGGGCCCCAACTAATAAGAAGAAATGCTAAATATTTTCTTTGCAGTTAAAATCCAGTTCAAACAACATTAGAGATTAGATAAAACTGAACCACGAGTTGGGTCGGCTTTTTCTTTTGAATCAGAATTTACTCATTCACCCAAGAATGCACGCTAGTTTTCCAGTCCACACCACCATCGGGAAACCAAAGTGCTATTTCCTTCTTTGAACTATCAACTGCATTGCTGCCATGTATAACGTTTCTGCCAACCTCTACAGCAAGATCGCCCCTAAGAGTTGCGGGATCAGATGGCGCATGATTTGTGGCTCCAATGATTTTCCTACGAGTTGCAACAACATATTTGTAATCTACCAGTCGAGGAAAATAAAACTTTGATGACAAAATCTCATAGTGTTTCTCTGCAAATGATTTCTCTAAAGCCACCATATTCAGACCTTTCAAAATAAAGCCCTTCTTCTCAAACCGGGACATAATTTCTCTGATCAATTCGAGATGCACCCCGTCGGGTTTGATCATGATGAAAGTTTGCTCTTTAATTAATCTGCCGAGGTTCAAACCGCAAGCAAATGCTAGGTTTCTGGACATGGACAAGGATACAGTTCACACTAAAAAACAGTTTGAAACCGCTGAGATTCTGCAAAAAAAATTGCAACAAAAGCCTTACTTTCTGCCAAATTAATCCACCTGCATAGAAGCTTACTTTCTCCGCTACAAAACCTCTTTTCCCAGTGTCAGGATGTCCAGATATTACTACAAAACTGCCTCCTCGATATTTGAAAAATCTGATTTGACTTATCATGCAGTGATTTGTTCCTGCAAAATTGAAATTTGGAGGATTTGTTCATGCAGTGATTTGTTTTCTGATTTTCTGGACAAACAACCGGATTTTAATTTACGTTTTGGAGGATTTTGTGGCTGCAGAATTTCTGCAAGATATTTTCATATTAAATAATATTGCCTTATTATTTTTCTTTTTAAGAAAATTTTAACAACTAGATTGAAAGACTATTTCTTGCCGAGATTTTTGCCGATATGCAGGTTTGGAATGCGCAATTTTATAATACGATCAAAATTTTTTTATGCAGTGATTTTTTTTTTTATTCAATACCATTGGTTTTGTTTGTGATGACAGGCGTATTTTACAGTTTGGAGAAACCGTGGGCGAGTTCACCACAGCCAGCATTTCAATGAACGGTCAGCGGCATCCTTCAAAATATTTTCTCATGCTCTCGTCCTTGATCTCGTCCTTGAGTTGGTGTTTTATCTTTTGTTTTTGTGTTTTAATGAATTCGGTGCCATGAGTTCGTTGGTTGGCCTTTTCTCTTTTTATTTTTTATTTTTATTAATTGTTTTGTTTTATTTTTTAAATGATTTCATTTTGTTTTGTGTTTTGTTATATATATTTTTTATTTGTTTTATTATTTTGAATTTTTATGGTTGGTTTTTGTTTTTGTTTTTTTTTTTTTTTTAATAATGGTTTTGTGTTTCATTTTTAATGTTTGTTTTATTTTTTATTTGATTAAAAATCTAAAAAATGAAATTCTAAAAATTTGTTAGTTTTTTTTTTTTTTTCAAATTAAAAATTTAAAAATGAAATTAACCCTATCTTTTAAAAAAACAAAAATGGTTAGTTTTTTTTTTTTTTTAAAATGAAAAACTAAAATTTATAATTTAGAAAGAAACTAAAATTTCTTTAGACTTGATTTTTTTTAAACAAATGGACACAATTATTTGCATATTGAAAGATATTTTTAATGAAGCATATTGCAAAACATTCATTTATTCCTGAAATTAGTCTAAACCATCCCTATTTTCTGATCCTCGCGATCGCACTAAGCGCGGAGGAGAGCATACTTATTCTAGGTAAAAGCAAAACTGAAAATTAAAAACTAAGAATGAAAGCCTACCTACTCTATATTAATTAAAAAAAAAATAGTTACGTGTAATTATACTTCCAATGAAGCCATTCACGTAGCAGTAACAACAATATATCCAGTAGCAATTTTTTAAATGATGGATGAAAATATTCCACAGTGAATGAGTCTAGTTGTTGTAACTGCAAATTAACTAAATAAAAATAAAAAGATGAATCTAATCTAGTACTCACCTGGAACCATTGTTCGATAAGGCTTTGATAGGCACAGTTTCTCTCACTTAGATCATGTTGTAACTCCTGTTCTTCTTCCCCGATCTCCTGTTCGAATGATTGTTCGCCATCAGATATGTAGGATTCTTTAGATGTTGAATCGTCGTTTATTTCTTGGGGAGTAGTTGAACTTTCAATTCTTGTCAAGATCTCCTTTTCCTGGGAAGAGGAGATTCTGACTTCTGCAAGGATTTGAGTGAGTAGTTCCAAGCTGACACTCATTATAAAACCATGTTGAAAGAGATTCTAAAAACAAAGTGCTAATAATTTTCTGAGTTTTTAATCCTTTTACAAGGTTTTAGTTCACAAAAATTCTTTCAAATCAGCACACTAAAAATTGAACTTATTAAAAACAAAGATCACAGAGATAATCTTGAATTCAATACTCAATTAAACCCTCTTACAAGGACTTCTCATTAATTAAGTAATTGAATTGTTCAATTACAACCATGAAACATGAATTCATCAAACACTCTTCACAGTTGCAAAAATCAAACACACTTGCAAAAATTGAAATTCACACTTGCATAAATGTAAACACACCCTACATGTCCTGATCCATAAGAGGTCGAGCCCGTTATGGTATCTCGAATGCGATGCGTAGGCTGTTCCCCACGTCTTACCGCCCTAACACCTCGGATTTAGGAACATGTCTAAACACACTTGCATGAAAAATCAAACTAAACTTCAATCCATCGTGCCTCCCCAGCAACGGCGCCAAAATGTTTGGGTGAGAATAGGTTCGTTTAATTCTGTTGTAGTATTTGCCCAACTATTTAATTTGTCAATCCGAGGTTCGTAGACTTACGAGACACATGCACTGTATATGCAGGACTGAAGTGGAACTAATTTAATCTAAATTACTGAAATCAAATTAATCTAGAAAGCATTGAAACACTAACTAAGAAAGCAGGAAATTGGAAAAGCATTACAACATGTGAATAATTGAATGACAAACAACATATATGAGCTCATAAAAATAAAGCTATCTCCAATTATATTACAAGAATCAAATTACAAATCATGAAAGCATAACAATAAAAGAATATGAATTCAAAACTAAGAATCCCCTTCTCCTAATTACAAAACTATTTCTCCAAACTCAAAAACTCTATTTCTCCATTATCATCAAAATGAAGAGAGAGCACTCCCTTATAAACATGAGGAAGATAACCATCTCATAATTACATATCCAATATTCTCTCAAGTACTCTCAACTAATTTCCCATTATTACAAAATATTATCCCTTTGAATCCTCCACACATCTCTCACATATCTTGGATAAGATATGCCAACCAAATCCTCCATGATCCTCTCCTTAGGAATATACTTGAACAATTATCTCCTTAATATGGTGGAGGAGATATTTGAGACGTATCTTGGAATTAATCCTTCACATATTTCCTACACATTACAAAGCTCACATATTCTTGAGATTTATATAAAAAATATGTATATTTTCTAATATTTAATCATAAATTCACTTATAATACAAAAATGAATAAAATGGAAAATAAGAAGGTGAAATCCAAATATATTTATGAAAATGATGTAATGAAAGGTTGATGGGATGATGAAATGTAAGGAATAGTGAAGGAAAAGGTTGATAAAAATATGACATTTTTGAGTCCGAACAAGTTAGTTGCTGTAATTCATGCTCTCAAGATGTGGCAACACTATCTACTAGGGAAGAAATTTATTTTGATGACATATCACATCAGCCTAAATTATTTCTTCACTCAAACAGATTTGAATGCTAGAGAAGCCATATGGCTGTATTTTTTGAGTGACTTTGACATGGAAATAAAACATATCAAAGGAAAAGAGAACAAAATTGCTGACGCCTTAAGCAAAAATGATTGGAAAAACATCACCCACCTTGGGAGTAGTGTAAACTTTGACTTGGAAGGAATGGTTAAAAAGGTGGCAGATCAAGATTTATACGATGAACAACTTCAAACTAAAATGTTGAAAAAGTAAATGATACGGTACACCCAAAATTAGAAAGGACTGTTATGTTATTAAAATAGAATGTACATCTCTAATGTAGATTCTTTAAAAAAGGAAATCCTCGATGAATATCATAAACAACTTTATTCTGGACATCCTGGGTATCAGAAATTAATCACATCTTTGAAAAAGAAATTATTTTAGCCAGGAATGAAAAAGGATGTAGCAAACTATCTAGCCAGATGAATGCAATGTCAACTGGTCAAAGTTGAACATTAGCATCCCGCTGGTCTGCTAAATCCTTTACAGATTTCCAAGTGGAAATGGGAAACTGTTTCAATGTATTTTATCACCGGGTTACCAAAAAAAATTATCAACATGACTCTGTGATGGTAGTGGTAGATACTTTGACGAAGGCCACACATTTCATACCTGTCCAATCTACATTTGGAACAGCCCAAGTAGCAAATGTGTTCATGAAAAATATTGTAAGACTACATGGGGTTCCCAAAATGATTATTTCAGATAGAGATGCCAAATTCGCTGCAGTCTTTTGAAAGAGTCTGTTTCAAGGCATGGGTACTAAACTAAATTTTAGTACTGCATATCACCCTCAAACGGATGGTCAAACTGAGAGAAAAGATCAAATTCTGGAAGACATGCTGAGGATGTATGTGATGGATAGGCCAAATAAATGGGAAGACTATATACATTTAGCAGAATTTTCCTATAATAAAAGCTATCAAAATTCCATAAAAATGAGTCCATTTGAAGCGCTCTATGGAAGGAAATGTCACACTCCTTTAGGTTGGAGCCAACTTGAAGATAAACTAGTGCTTGGGCCAGAAACCTTACAGGAAATGGAAAGAATTGTCAAACAAATTTAGAAAAATATCAAGATAGCTCAAGATCGGCATAAAAGTTATGCAGACAATAAGAGAGTACACAGAGAGTTTAGTGTGGGTGATCATGTATATCTACAGATTAAGCCAAAGAATATCACTTTTCATATTGCTAGTTGTGTAAAATTGGCTCCTAGATATTGTGGACCTTTTGAAGTCCTGGAAAGGGAGGGAACAGTGGCTTATAAACTGGCCTTACCCCTAAATCTTAAAGTTCATGATGTGTTTCATGTTTCTTTATTGAAAAAATATGTAGATGATTTTTCTCACATTATTTATTGGAATGTGATTCAGGTGGAACCAGAAGGGGAATTGCTTCCCAACCCATTTCAAATCTTGGAGCGGGAAGAAATTGAACTACGGAATCGGATAGTAGCGAGAGTAAAAGTGAAATGGAAACACTTTACTGCTGAAGAAGCTACTTGGGAAAGAGAAACTGAAATGATGGAAAGTACCTATCATTGTTTTCATAGTGAAATGTTAAAGTTATTTTGTCAACACTAAGGATGGTGTTTGTTTTTAGAGGGGGAATGTGTAACACCCCAAATTTTCTATGCTTTTTAGTTGGACATTTGAAAAAAATCCAAAAGGGAAGTGGAACCCAATGGAGAAAAAATGTATGTATTTATTTAATTATTAAAAAAATAAATAATAAATGAAATGGTTATGTGTGCACTATGACTAGATTGAGATTGGAGATCCTAAACCTTGATCCATAAGGATATGGATAAGGTTAGAATTTCCCAAAACCTTTCAGAAAAACCTTGAAAGGAATACTACTAAATTAGATTGGGAGAGAAAAATCTAATATCCCCAGTGAAGAGGAAAGTAATTGGGAAGAGGAAGAGAAGCTGTAAAGAGGAAAAAATAGCTTTAAAGTACCTCTTTCAAGGAAGCCTAGGAAAAAACAGGAATAAGGCATCCTTCAATTTCTGGACGTAGAAATTTGAAACATGCTTGGGGAAGCACTGTTTAAATAAAATATTCTAGGACAGACAAAGGTTGTTATGATACTGGAAGTGTGGATCTTAGCTCGGGGGTGAGTTAAGGAGATAGAACTCTACGATTGGGAGGAACTAGTCATAATAAATGGTATACACGTTTAACTATATTAGTTTTGAAATGACTGAAATTTATCCATGTTCAATCTGTGACTAAATGAATGAGTAGCATGTTAGTTTGAATTCATTAATATATGTCTGGAAGTATTTAGTAAATTCGGGTGATTAGAAAATTTTTTCTCCTTCCACATGTTCATTCCCCATACATTTAACAGATTTATACTACGAAAGTGTTTAAAATCTGTATGGTTGCATGGGATCCATTAAATGATAGTCATCTACCAGAATTTCTAAGCCATAAGGCTTAAATCTGAAGATTAGTATATCATTTAAATAAGTAAACCTGGTTATTAAATCAAATATAAATTAATGGATCAAGTGAATGATAACCAATTTATAAAGCATGATAGAGTTAAAAAATAGAAATTTAAAGATGTGTATATATAGAAGTTAGAATATTAAATTCTGTAATTCGGTGTTATAATGTTATCAGAAATATGGTAGTTATGGTACTGCAGAAATTAATTATTCTAGAATGGTATAGAAGGACAAAGGTGAAATTATCAAAAAGTTGTGAATGAATGAAATATAAAGACCCTTACATTAAGGAAGTATTTACTGGTATTATATTACACATTTGAGTATAAATTCAAAAGAAATCCAACCTCCACAAGGGTGTCTGAGGACAGTAAGAAATTATAAAAGTTTAAGTATTACTAGAAGTTAGTAGTACTTAAATAAATTTCAATAAATAGCAATATGAATGATATTACTGTGTTGTACCACAGTATAGATTCAGCTAAAATATATAGATACATATGATGGTGACTATCATGTTTACCGAATATTATTTTATGAAAGATAAATATACATTTCAAAATGGAGATTTAAACAGTCAATGTATCTGAGTTCCTAATTTTAGCAGTGAAATAGAATAAAAATTTATTTCAAGAGTCCGAGCAAGGAAAAACTCCCAACAATAAATTGGAGTATTGTTACTACAACATATAAATGGAAACCCTAGGTAGAAAAAAATTATCCCTAGGTCATCTATTAGAGTTGTAAGTCATAGCTGAACAGAACTACCTTCGAAATTTGAATGCATTGAAGACAGTACATTACCAACCTTTATATGAAAATACATCGGTATCATTCAAATTTCGATGTAAGACTTTGTAGGCCATAGGAATTCAAAAAAGAAAGTTCAATGGGAAAAATATACTTGTAAACAAAAGTGGAAGAATTTGTTTAATTAAATAGAAAAAAAGCGGATAAGCGAGATAAATAAATTTTATAATAGAATAATATTTTCATTACCTCACAGGAATGTGGAGGATGTCAAGCAGCTGTGTAAAAAAATAACGAAAATTATGGTTGAGAAAATAATCCAAAGAGAAGGTTGAATGAGAAATTATAATTTCAATACGCATTTTTCACTTACAGAAGAACCTAGAAAAGATCTCGTCATGAGCCTGAGAAGCATGAGGGAATTGAAATCCTACACAGGTGATTACGAGAAATGGAGATGAACCACTGCCAACACCTATTAAGAATTTGGAAAAAAAAACTTTCTGTGTAGAGAGAAACGAGACCGCAACGCAGGGGGTCATTTTTAATAATCATCGTCAAATGTACCTAAGAAGCTAAATAGACCAGCCTCAGGTATACAAAAATGATTATATTAATTAGAAGGAGAAACTGGAAAGAAACTACTGCGTATTAAGTTATGTGAATTGTTTCCTACACTACAGACATAGGGTTCGATTTCAAGTGAAGAACCGCTAATGTATTCATCCAAAATTTAAGAAAACGAATATAGAAATGGAATTCCAGAAACCATTAGAATGACGTCTTAATCCTTTCAAAATGCTTCAATCAAATTGTAAATAGAGTAGCAGCGATATAGAAAACAATTTCAAAACACAAATTCCCAAATTAAGCAAAACAAATGTTACAGGAACGAATCTTCATTGTAGATACGAGTGACTACTGAGAATATAAATACATGAGTAAAATTTAAAAAGAAATGCGTGATTTCATTGTATATATCTGAGGTTCCACGGTGAAATAGAAATTGATTTTTAATGCCAAAACTATCAAACAAATTTCTGTGAGTACTAAACCGAGAGAGAGACTTACTGGAAATTAAACTGGGGTAAGTGTGAAGCTGCATTCGGTGAACCTCAAAGAAAAACCATATTTTCGATGAGCTGATCTTACATACACAGTAATGAGAAATGAAAAATCGAGCTTCCATGGAGATAAACGAAAAGAGAAGTGGTATACATTGAAAACCATGAATTAATAGAAACCGGAAAACGCAAAAAACCCTACCTCTCTTACATCTTACACTTAGCATAGATCCATCGACCATCTCTCCAATCGAGGATGTGATCAGTGGGATTAGAAAAATATCTATTTCAAAATAATGTTAGTGTACCAGTACAACTGAAGAATTTAAATTGATGGTCAGATCTGTGACCTGGGCTGACATAAAATGTATTGTTTAGGTGGCTCGAGGAGATGAAATTAACATCGAATTTACTTCCTTAATACTAGCTTTGAAAGGGGAAAATGAGTTCTTAAATGAGTCTCAGTTGACATAAATCTCTAGTCGTATGAATAGAAATAAAATATCTCCTTGGTGTTAAGCCATAAGGTATGTAAAGAACTCATAGAGTCCTTTGTACTATATGAAACTTGAGTCAAAGGAAACTGTCCATTTTACATGGGAATCCGAGATGTAATGTAATTCCATATAGTATGGTTAGGGTATGCAAATAAAATGATAAGGTATAAAATTAAACCGAGAATTTTGTAAAAAGGGGTTGGAAATATTATGACTAGAATTTACAATTTATGTTTTCAGAGGGGCATAAATAAAATATCTTACCTTTATATTCGAAGTTATTATAAGCTAGAATATAAGTTTATTACGAGTTTAGTATATATATAGGTAAAAGAATGCATGAGGATTAAAATGTTGAAAAAATTAAAATGAGGTTATTATTAAAGTGCATGTGGGTTGAATATATATAAGTAAAAGCAAAAATTCTAGAAACCCATAGACCTTACGATAGAAGGGACAAAAAATAAGTGTATTACAATTGGTAAGGCCAAAAGGCATGACAAAAAATTCATAATGACACTCATGAGTTCAAAATGTTGTTTTCGAAATATCTTCAATCTTCATTATATTTTTATGATATCCTGAACGAAGATCCAACTTGCTAAAATAAATTGATCGTTTTCATTCATACAATAATTCATCAATCACAGGAATGGGAAATTAATATTTAATTGTGAGCTTATTGAGCTCCTTATAATCCAGAAACATGCACCATGAGCCATCCTTACTTTTCACCAATAATACTAGAGCAGAGAAAGAAATTTGACGAGGTTGAATTATACCAGCCTCTCACATTTCTGCAATCATACATTTAATTTCGCTCTTTTGGACATAAGGATATCTATAAGGCCCGATGTTTGGAGGAACACTTCTGGAATCAAATGAATAACATGATAATGATCACGAATAGGTGTGATTACTTTGGGAGTTTCAAACACCTTGGAATGATTGTCCAAGACTTTTTGGAGATATGGAGAAATAGATTATTTTGATGTGGAACTTCTAGTGAGCATAATTGTGCAATTACGCCTCGTTGTTCTTTCTTTACAATATTTTTCATGAAATTAGAGCTTATTATATTTCAAGTATTCCTTGCAATACCCTATAATTACAATTCCTTTCCTTGTGAAAAAAATTCAAGAAAAGTTCTTGAAAATTAAAAGCTACAGTCCCAAAAGATTGTAACCATTGTACTCCTAATACAACATCAACACCTCCCATTGGAATGGAAAGCATTGGACTATTCAATAAATATTTCCCCATGGTTTTCTTGATATTATGGCATTCTCTGGAGCCAATTATAGTTCCTCAATTTGAAACCAACACCTGGAATTCTTTTGTTGGGTATAGGAAACCATTCAATTCCTTGGCTACCTTACAATGAATAAAATTATGGGTACTACCTGAATCAATCAACGCTATTACCTTTTTCTTCTTGATATGCCCTTCTATATTGAGTGTTTGAGGAGTGGTAATTCCCGCCAATGAATTACACGATATGGTCAGACTCATTTCTTCTTCTTATAGGGTTGGTTCCTGGTGTATATCGTCTTCTTCCGAAGTTTCTTGTTCATTTTATTCCTCCTCTTCACAATCTATGTAAAATAATTTCTTCTCAGCACACTTATGACCTTTAGTGTATTTGTTATCATAACTGTATAAAATCCCTTTTTCTATTTTTTATTCCAATTTTTATGGTGTCAACCTTGTAGGTTGTGGAAGTCTAGGAGTAGTAGCACTTCCATATTTATAGATGTGAGTGGTAGGCTTCCTTGTCGCCATAATTTTACATTCAATTTTTCTTGCCAACATGAATGCCTTATCCAATGAATTAGGTTCCCAAATGTGAACGTTATGTTTGATGTTATCCTTTAAAGTCTCTATGACGATATCAAGCATGTGTTCGTTTGAAATATGAGTTACCCTTATATTCAATTTTTGGAAGTCTTCAATGTGCTCCACCGGCAAACCCTTTTCTTTGAGATTTATCAGTTGGATAAAGAAGGTGTTTCTCTTTGTATCCTCATAATGTGCTACCATTTCCTCCGTAAAAATTGACCAAGTAATTTTTTTTTTACGGGAGCAAAGCCATCAATACGATACAATTTTTTTTTTTTTGTAAATGTAAAGTTGCAAGGCATACCTTTTGTGTGTTTTTCACATTATTGAGATCAAAATATTGCTCCATATATAGTATCCATGTTACAAGATCCTTGCCATCAAAATTCATCATATCCATCTTTGGAATATGGTGGTTCTTCCATCCAACATTAGAGTTTATGAAATCACGATTAACATTTATTTTGTTCTCATCATGAGTTTCCTCTACTATAATTTCGCCATTAGGAAACATTTCTTTTATCAACTTTGTCAAAAATTTTGTGCCTGCTTTTAGATAATTCTTCATGTTTTCCATTTTTTCATCGATCTTAGCTTCCATGTCATCCATATTAGCTTCCATGCCATTATTCAAACCATAGATCTTACCTTCCACTCCTTTCTTCAAACCATCCATCTTAGCTTCCATGCCTTTCTTCAAAACTTCCATTTCATTTTTTGTTTCTCTTTGCGAGTGCGAAAATTGGTGCGCTTGCTCTTGTAATCTTGATATGTCATATTGCACTTCTTCATCTTCATGAGTCATAGTAGAGCCTTCTGAAGGATTAATGGGTGTTGAATTATTTTTAGGGTGCATTTTAGAACCCACTACTGGTATCTATTCTACAATATGCCCTTGAAATTATTTCAAACTGATTTTTCAAATAAGACTTATGCAATTCGAAAAAAAAAAATACACACCTTTTTCTTTCTTTTAAGGAGCTCTATATTGAAAATGATTTATCTTTGTGATTTCTGATATTCAATATCTGAAATTCAGTTCTATAGTAACCCTGGATCTTCTTTCTAATGCCATAGGTGTAACCCAATTTGGATTCTTCAAGGCAAATTTATGCCCAATCTCCCACAGTGACCTAATTATGGACTAGATCAATAGAGAGAGATTGTAAGAAATTCCACGTGTCATTGTTTCCTCCTTCAACTCTTATATTGATACACCAAAAATTATAGTCCGTGTACTTGTAGCCACGTTTTATTTAATTCTAATCCGATGCTCACAGAGATATTTATGAAAATTTTCCCAGGATCACCTCTTTGAGATGATATTCGTGAGCCTTAAGAACCATTACTTCCACAGATCATATCTCTGAACATATTTCAAACCAAGATCTAGAATTTTTGCAGAAAATTCCTAAGGATTTGGGCTTCGTGTGATAAAAATTTCAGCTTCTGAATCTTTGTAGAAACAAAGTGATAGAGAAAATTCCATGATGACTTGTTTGGAGCACCAAAACTCTAGAATCCAAAGCTTTGATACCAAATGTTATGAAGCCAGCTCCAAAAATAGAAGAAAATAGAGATCAACACGTTCGAGGGGGAAACCTCCTTTACATTACAAAAATGAACAATTCTTGGATGATACAAATGATAAACCGTCCTTCTATATATAATATTCCATGGGGTCACAATATAATCCTATTTGACCTAACAATAATAATGTAAGGGAATAATAATAACAATATTGGGGTTATAGGGGTACAACAATAAAATAAGGTGGTTGCGCTAACAACAATAAGGTACTACACTAGTAATATAGGGACCTAACAGTTTGGAACATGGCCAAAGTTTGCAATTTTCCTAGCTATTTAAAGAAAACCAAAAAAATGTAGGATATCATTCAAATAAAAATATAAATGAAATAATAAATATATGCATATATCAGAAGTTATCCCACCAAAAATTTCAAAAAAGAAAGAAAGAGTTGCATGTGACTTCTATGAAAAAATGAAGTAATGAAGATGTCAAGGGGATCTACTCAAGGAAATAAAGACAAATAATGAGAATTTATATTATTTCATTTATTATATAGTCACTGCCTTTATTTCATTGTCAGGAACCTTAGCCACTAGCTACTCCTACATTGTTAAATTGTGATTTCCTAGGAAAGAAAAAAACATTGTACTCAATGAAGAGCTCATGCTCGAAAATTTGTATACAAATTAAAATAAATCACATTTCACAATAATTAAAAAATTATATATCTATGAGGGCATAAAAAATGAACATGGAGAACACTTTCCTCATCTCTTTCATAGCTAGGACCTGAGTTATTCATTTTTTAAGCAGTGGAAGACTCAATACACATTGGAAATTATTTAAATGATATAGAAAGAGCACAAGTAATTATTTGTAAATAAATCCCTCTCAATATAAATGGAAACAACAACGTCAGTTTTTCTAGTGTTCTATTGAAGGAAAGGTTCAAATATTTTTATATGGTTTTTGAAGAGCTTCACCAATGACAAACTCAAAGGATTGTTTGAGACAATGAGCTGCGTGAGTCTGTGTTTTCCATTCATTGATGTTCTCTTAATATCTTATTGTCAATTTAATAAACACTTTGGATAATTTCTAAACAAAAAAAAAATTGTAAATTAAAGAGATGAACAACATAATGAATAAGCATCGAAGACAAAGGGATGTACATGTGTTGATAAAGGAATTGAGAAGATGCATGAATGAACAAGAATGGAAAGGTGTTGCCCCGACATAAAGAATGAATCAAATGAATGAGCAACATGAATAAATAGTAAACATAGAAATGGTATCGTCAGAAGAGCCTGATGAAACACTAAACCAACGAACAAAATTGTCATGCATAGTAGACAAAATCAATCCAAGAAAGAAGAAAGATAACTTGTGGGGTGCCAGAATAGTTACTCTTTCAATTATTCCAATTTATAACAACACACGCCAATGTTGGAATATTATTACAGTGACTGAGAGTGTTACAAGCCAGTATATGCTGAACAAGATGTGAAGTAGATCTCTGGAAGTATGGAAATGTGTGGTACATAGTTCCAGCCAGTTACAAGTATGAATTACGTGATCTAAGATATCTCATACCTATGGACACAATCGAATTTAACATAAGTCAGAAAACCACAGAAAATGCATTACATAAATTCTTAAACTTAGAGCATAAAACTATTACTACTTAGAGTGCACAAATATTATCCAACCATGAGTAATGGAACATTAAAATTCACTTCCTAGATAGAGGATACCAGAATTTACAAGTTACAAAAAAAAATCAAGTTCAAATAATGTTACTAACAGGAGTGATTGCGCCGAGAGGCGCTCTACAGCCCAGTATATAGGGACGTGTAGATGTAACGTGTGTAATGTAAAATTTTGATATGTTGGGCCCAATATATAGAGATGTGTAGATGAAATGTGTGTAATGAAAACTTTTGATATGTCCGGCCCAATATATAGAGATGTGTAGATGTAAACTTTTGATATGTCAGAGTGTATATAGATGTGTAGATTTCATGTGAGTAATGTAAACTTTTGAGATATTTACCACTTTAATACCATGGGCTTAATACCAGCAGCCAAATACCATATTTATAAAAGAGGTATAGTAAATAAATAAAATATAAATAAACCATATATATGGTAAATCAATAAAAAGGATTTTTATATTTACTCCATAATCCTATTTATATTTATGAATATCAAAAATTGGTTTTATTTAGGTGAATCCTGAGCTAAATACCATGGGCCAAATTATTATTAATACATGCCAAAAAAACAATATTAACCCTAATATTAATATTAATATTATTATTAATTCTAATATTCACATTATTATATTATAATATTAATATTATTAAATTTAATTAATGTAAACTTTTGATATGTCCGAGTGTATAGAAATATACCATTTTAATACCATGGGCTGAATACCATATTTATAAAAGAGGTATGGTAAATAAATAAAACGTCTTTTTATATTTACTCCATAATCCTCTTTATATTTCCTCAGCTAAATACCATGGGCCAAATTAAAGTACACTATATGCATTTCCTATCTCAGGTAACAATAAACATCTAAACGTAAATGTAAAAATAATGTTTAATATTTAACATTTAAAATTTAATCTAATTTAATTCTCATGCATTGAAAAGGAGACAAAAATTCTAGATATGAAATGTATAGTGAGAGAATGATTTAAAATACTTAGAAGACTCTCACTCTATATTTTAAGAATCCCATTACAAATAATTATTCCAAATAAAATGACCTCATGAATTAGGAATGCTTGATGAATCAAGAGTGAAAAAAACAATTTTACATGCATGTTAGATCAAAAGACTTATAAGAATATGAAACATGATTTAATTCTACCCTAAGGAATTCTTATGAAGAATATTCAATTCATACTAAATCAGGAAAGCTTGGAACAAGACTTACAAAATCAGATCAATAAGTCTTGCAACTTCACAAGACTGATAAAGGCATGAGTGTCACACCTCCAAATCTCACACCCAACAAAAAAAAAATTCTTTATGAACTCAGACTTGTAAGTATAAATTTATTATGACATTTCACCTTTTTATCATGATACTTTACATTATCATATGCTGTTGAAATTAACACCTCTACTCCTACTTCTTACCTTATGACATTTGCATTTCAAGGGTGAATCTATTCTTCATATCTTTGGCCTTTACACTTGTCTCGCATACGCGAATTCGCCTTTGACTTATGGTCACATAACTCATTTATTTAATTATTGAGTATAACGTAACCCTATGGTACATTAATACGTATAACAAAACATGGTTTAAATGAACCTTTCCACTATTCATATTTACGATTTCCTCCGCCATGTATCTTGGTATATAATTGAGGGAATGATTTGTTTTTTTGTTGTTTATATGATCTGACATAAGATTGTGAATGGATTGGTTACATGTGTTTGATATTCACCCCCATATCCGCCTATTGACGTGACCACACATCACGGCACATGGGATATCCAAATCGACTTCAAATATTGTACTTTTAATTTAAATCAATATACACGTAGAGCGTATGATTGAAATGGATTTTTTTGTTGCTACTTGCATCGCCGAGAAGAACTGGTATCCACGTCAGGCGTTATAATAAATGATTGAATGTTGTATGGTTTGTGGAGTTCGTCATACCCCTTCGCTCGCTTGCCTGGTGAATCCACGTCGATGCGCTAGCTCGACTTATGGAGTGTACACCAACCATGTCAATACATATGCATGACATATCGACTTAAATTCGGACTTTCACTCCATTAATACGATACAGTGATATTAACTCTCCACTGCTACCCTTGATCCGTGGCTTGGCTTCCACGATCCTGCCAAGTGGACGATGGTAAGCAATTCTAGTTAGGGTTAAGGTAGTTATCAAAGAGTTATATAAGTCTCTATGGTAGAACTAAGTCGGGTTTCTGCATTCTTCGCTTCGTTGTGCACCTCTGCACCGACACCATTCTGTATTCGGCCGAGGGTTTGTGATTCTCTGTTGCAGAGAAAACCATGGCGCTTCAGTTTTATCAACAATATATCTGGTAATTTACCTTAGCACTCATTGTTTACTTTATTGTATGCTTAAATGGTTTCAAGTCGTTGCTCATGGCTGGCCATACGCCGGATTTGATTATGTATTCAATCCTCAGTAAGGGGAATACTTCTTGTTTTAAGATATGCCATAAGATATGTGAGTCATATGCTCAGCACCATAATGAGGTTGAGTTCCTCTTTCAGGGTTATCGTTTACCCTACCATGGCGGTTTCATAGGACGAGACCAGTTCGTGTTACGCCTCCTGTGTAGCATGATGCGCATCCCCGTAAAGCAGACGTCTAATATTCAGTGGGTTTCTTTATGAGGTATGTTCTTGTGTGTCTCGTCTCTGTCTGAAGTTGTAACTTCCTCCATATTCTCTTCGAAGGTATTGCGTATTAATCCCTCTCTGTATACAAATTTGATTGCAGGGCTCGACGTGCCTGAACCTTACGCTCCAAAGGTATTTTTTTAATCTCAGTATTTTTCATCTTTCACTTAATTCCCTATGCTAGCGAAATTGGACTAATTCACTTTTGTTTTGTTTGCCTTTGTCGTTTACAGGTAAATGAATGGTTATGGCATGTTTGTAAACACAACACTTAATATTTTCAATCATTAGGGTTGCTAAGGTGGACCTCTTGGCCGTCCAGGTCGGTATTCTTATGGGATTTATTGCTCCTCTCCTGTTGCGTCATTTTTATGGGCGTCGAAATGTAATATCGACCTCCTATACTGTTGCGCAGAAGAGCACTCATTTAGATTTGTTCTGTTGAGATAGGGGTTGTAAGTGTTTTTCACCCCAGCCTGATAGGCTCCTTATGTATTTTTTTTTTTTTTTTAGATTATAGGACATATATATATATATGTTCCCTATGCTGTTAGGTTGAATTTCAATATACTATGCCACAAAGATATTCTTACCTATCCAGATAAACTGGGTGTACTTTTTCTATTTATATACCATGAAATTTGACTTTGTTTATGTTCTCATACATAAAGCAAAGATTTTGAATAATTATTTTTCATCCTCATTTAATTTTTTAAGAGAGATTTTAGATTTTATTTTTTTTTTCTCACTGAGAATGATCTGAATAATCTTTGTTTTTTTTTGTTCAGTGAGATTATTATCCTGAACAGCCTCCCAACCTCAACTGATTTTCAGCCTCCCAAGTAGCTGAGATTACAGGCTTACATAAATTTTTTTTTTTGTTTTATTATATCTAGTTACCCAGCTCTTGTCTACCTGTGTACATGGTAATAAATGTTTTTGAAGGCTAGTCATGGGATTGGAACCCCTTCCCTTTTTCCTCTTGAATAATGGAACTATTGTTAATATATTGTTGAAATAAATTGACTCTTTGCTACTGTAGTTCTCAACTGCTTACTCATAATTTATACCTTATACGAAATCAATTTCAGTGATATGAAATTAGAGTAGTTTCAAGAGAACATAGTTTCTAGTACATTTTGTTTATAACTAGGTACTCCTTTCCTCCCCTAGACAAAGTGACTCATGCACAATCTGATTGATTTACACTATTTAATTTCGGGAATTATAACAGAGTTTCCTGGCTGAACATGAGATCAGTTTATTGATTCTCTCCCTCTGTTCTTTCATAAACAGTATAAGTCTTAATTTATATCCTGCTATGGTTTTGGTATACTATAGTGAATTTCATTTCTCTCTAGGGCAGTTGTAAATAAAATTATTCTAGGAAACAAAAGCAGATTAAAACCAAATTCACAATGTTTCCTGAAAGAACAAGGTTTCCTCAGATTTAACCCAACCTTGGGTTTAAACATTCTACGGAATTCCACTTTACAAGATTTTCCTCTACAACTATACAGGATGACCAGGTTACTTCCTGGTGACTACATTCTGTTAAACGTAGACTAATAATATGAACTAACTTAGAAATAAATTTTGTTTTTATATGTAGCCAATTCATACTATAACAAACAATAAGACAAATTTTCTCAAAGACATACCACTTGTGCAGTAGACCAACCTCCCAACCTTAGAGTTCTTCTATCTCCCAGAACTCACCCCCGAGCTGAGATCACCTCCTATAGCAGATTAACCTCTAATCTGTACAAGAGAAGCTTATTTAAGCTATTGTTCCCCAAAGCATGTTTCTAATTCTGCGTCCAAAATCTCAGGATGCTTTTCTTCCTGTTTGCCTAGGCTTCCCACTTAGGGATTCTTTAAAGCTGTTTTATGCTTTTCCTCAGCTTTTCCAGCTTTTTACCTCTTCCCAACTACTTTCCTCATCATTAGGGAAATTCAGATTTTTCCTCAAAAATCTAAATTTAAAACTTACTATCTTCCAAGGATTTTTTGAAAGATTGTGGGGAAATATTTGCCTCATCCATCCTCACAGATTTAGAAAGTGATCTCATCATCTCATTTTTGGTCAATTTGCACCACAATAATTTATTCATTTCCTCAATTAAATGTTTAATTACATTCACAAAATAATTATCCTTTGGGGTCCACTCCCCTTAGGATGTAAAGTTCAAGTATCTAACTTCAAAATGCAATCACATGAATTGGGGGTGTTACATATTCCCCCTCTGAAAATAAACACCATCCTCGGTGTTATTATTCAACTACCAGAGTTTATTTTGCAAATAAAAATGGATATTTTTCCATCATTTCAGTCTCTCGTTCCCAGGTAGCTTCTTCAGCAGTAAAGTGCTTCCACTGCACCTTTACTCTGGCTGCTGTTCTGCTTCTCAATTCAATTTCTTCCCGCTCCAATATTTGAATAGGTTCTGGCAGAAACTCCCCTTCTGGTTCCACCTGTACAACATTCCAATCAACTATGTGAGAAACATCATGCACATATCTTTTTAGCAATGAAACATGAAATACATCATGAACTCTAACATGGGGTGGTAAGGCCAGCTTGTAAGCCACTGGTCCCACCCTTTCTAATATTTCAAAGGGACCACAATATCAAGGGGACAATTTTGCACAACTCCCAGCATAAAGGGTGCTCTTTTTGGGTTTAATACGCAAATATACACGCTCCCCAACTTTAAATTCTCTATGCACTCTTTTCTTATCTGCATAACTCTTCTAGCGATCTTGTGCTGTCTTGATGTTCTTTTGTATCTGTTTGACAATTCCTTCCATTTCTTGTAAAGCATCGGGTCCCAACATCAGTTTGTCTTCTGGCTGGCTCCAGCTCAAAGGGGCACGACACTTTCTTCCATACAGTGCCTCAAACAGACTAATTTTAATGGAGGATTGATAGCTGTTATTATAGGCAAATTCAACTAAATGTAAGAAATCTTCCCACTTCGAGGGTCTATCCATCACATACATTCTCAGCATGTCCTCCAAAATTTGATTTGTTCTTTCCATTTGACCATCAGTCTGAGGGTGGTAGGCGGTGCTAAAATTCAATTTAGTGCTCATTCCTCCAAATAACCCCTTCCAAAAGGCTGCTGTAAACTTTGCATCCCTATCAGACACAATCACCTTAGGAACTCCATGGAGCCTTAGTATTTCCTTCAGAAACACATTCGCTACTTGAGCTGTTCCAAAGGTAGATTTCACTGGTATAAAGTGAGCAGCTTTGGTTAAAGTGTCTACCACTGCCATTACAGAATCATGTTGGTATTTGGTTTTGGGTAATCCTGTAATGAAGTCCATGGAAACGGTGTCTCACTTCCATTCTGCAATGGGCAAAGGGTTCAGAAGGCCAACAGGATGTTGATGTTCCACCTTAACTAATTTACATTCCATGCATCTACTTAAATATTCTGCTACCTCTCTCTTCATTCCTGGCCAGAAAAGCTTCTTTTTCAGGGCGGTTAACATTTTTTGATACCCTGGATGCCCTGCATAGGGTTGTTTGTGGTACTCATCCAGAATTTCTCTTTTTAAAGACTCTACATTGGGAATATACAATCTGTTCTTATAACAAATCAGCCCTTTTTGGTTTCGGGAAAAGTCAGTTTTCTCCTTTTTCTGTAATTTCACCAAAAGTGTTTCATAATTTGGGTCTTGGTTGGCTGCTTTATGCACCAATTCTTCTACATCAATCTGAGCACTACTTCCAATATTATTGATATGCTGACAAGCATTTCTGCTCAATGCATCAGCAACTTTATTCTCCTTCCCTCTAATATGTTTTATATCCATGTCAAACTCACTTAAAAAGGACAGCCATCTGGCTTGTTTGGCATTCAATTCAGTTTGAGAAAAGAAATATTTGAGACTAATATGATCAGTCATCAATGCAAATATTTTTCGAAGAAGATAGTGCTGCCACATTTTCAAAGCATGAATAACAGCTGCTAACTCTAAATCATAGGTACTATAATTCTGTTCATGTATCTTCAGTTTCCTGGATTCGTAGGCAATCACAGAATTTTCCTGCAACAGAACTCCTCCCAATCCTTCTCTACATGCATCCGTACATACCACAAATTCCTTATCAGGATCTGGAATCTTCAGTATAGGGGTTGTGGTAAGTTTCAGCTTTAATTGGTCAAAACTATTTTGGCATTTTTTAGTCCATTCAAACTTGACACCTTTCCTCTGTAAGGAAGTGATGGGATGTGCTATGGCAGAAAATCTCTCCACGAATCTACGATAATAGTCGGCAATCCCCATGAATGATCTAACTGCTGAAACTTCAGAGGGTACTGGCCATTCTTTTATAGCCGTTATCTTTTCCGGATCAACAACAAGGCCTTGTTTAGAAATAATATGACCCAAGTATTGGAACTTGTCCTTATAGAACTCACATTTGCTAAATTTAGCGTATAGATGATTTTCCTTTAGAGTTTGCAGCACTATCCTCAGGTGTTCTTTGTGTTCCTCTTCACTGTTTGAGTAAACTAAAATATCATCTATGAGCACAAGGACAAATTTATCCAAATACTTGTTTAACACACTGTTCATTAGGCACATGAATGTGGCAGGGGCGTTTGTCAAACCAAAAGGTAGAACTACAAATTCGTAGTGGCCATACCTGGTTCTAAAGGCTGTTTTGCTGATGTCTTCCTCTTTAATTCTAAGCTGGTGGTAACCAGTTCTTAAGTCAATTTTTGAGAATACTGAAGCTCCTCTCACCTGATCAAAAAGATCATCGATTCTAGGCAAAGGATATCTATTTTTAATGGTCAACTTATTCAGTTGCCTATAATCAATGCACATCCTGAAAGTTCCATCTTTCTTTTTCACGAACAGCACTGGTGCTCCCCAAGGAGACACACTTGGTCTGATATACCCTTTGTCTAGCAGTTCTTGCAGTTGCATTTTCAATTCTATAAGTTTAGGAGGACTCATTCGATAAGGTGCTCGTGAAATAGGTGTTGCTCCTGGCACCAGATCGATTGAGAAGTCAATCTCTCTTTTGGGGGGAAGATGAGGGATTTCCTTTGGAAAAAATTCCTTGAATTCTCTTATTACTGGTACAACATCCAGTAATTCTTCTTCAGTTTTCTGTTCTGTTTCTTCCACATGCACTGCATAAACCTGATATCCTTTTCTAGCTGTTCTTTTTAATTGCAATGCTAAAATTTGTCTGACAGAAATAGGTTTTTGTTTTCCTTTTAGAATGAAAGGTTTCCCTTCCTCATTTACACAGTGCAAAGTCTTATCCTAGCAATTCATCAAAGCTTTCTTCTTTTCCAGCCAGTGCATTCCTATCAACAGATCATATGACCCTAAGGGTAAAATGTTCAAATTTACTTCTGTTCGGAACTCATGTAATTTGATTTCTGTTCTGGGCAGTTTATGTGTTACCTTTCTTTTTGTTCCAGTGGTCAGCTGTACCAACCATGACTGTTGAAATTTTTCAGTTTTTAAGTTACATTTTTCTACAATCTTGGGACTAATGTAAGATAAAGAAGCACCTAGATCAATCAGAACAGAAACAGGTAGGTCAGAAATCTTACCCTCCATTTCCACCATGGTCGCTTGATGCTCTGCTTGCCGATTTTCCAGGGCTGCACTGATAGTTGGTATGTTTCTGGCTATATCATATACTGTTGTCGCTTCCCGATCCCTCACAAGCATATGAAAATTTCTATGGGGGCAGTCCCTCAAAAGATGGGGTTCTCCACAACCCCAACATTTCAAGGGCTCCTTCATTCTAACTGTTCCCTCCTTTTTACTGTCTCCATCTATTGGTTTCGATTGCACTTGAGACTGTGCAGTTTGAATTTCTTTGGGTTTACCAAACCTTTTCCTCTGATGATCTCTGCCAAAATTCTTCAAATAGGCTGGTTTCTGTTTTCTCCCTTTGAATTCATTCTTACTTACCCAAATTTTCCCTTGATCAGTTTTTCCTTTGAACTGTTGGTAACACAATCTAGCTTTTCTAACATCTTCGTCCATGGTTTTTGGGTTGTCAAACTCAATTTTTTCCTTGTATATCATAGGCAAACAATTCAGAAACCTCTGTACCTTTGCCTTTTCCTCCCTTATGTAAGGTACATATCTTAATAGATTGGTAAATTTAGTGACAAACTCATTGATAGTGAGTTGTCCCAATCTAAGCTCATGAAATTCTTTTGCCTTGTCATCATAGTATCGCTCATTCAAGTAGCGATTCTTGAATTTAGCCTGGAAATCTTCCCAAGTAACTGTCTTTTCATATATGGCATGCACCATCTTTGTCTCCTCCCACCACAAGGTAGCCTTACCTTGTAGCTGGTAGACAGCTAATCTGGCCTTCAGATTTCTTTCATATTCATAAACCTGGAAATACTTAATCATATTCAGCAACCAGGCTTCAACATCCTCCTCCTTTTCCCCATCATAGGAAGGAGGTTTGATTTTTTGGAATTCCCCTTGTAATTCCTTTTTATGCTTATTCTGATGTCGAAAAGCATCTTCCTCTTCAGATTCATCAGTCTTCCTCTTCCCGGAACCTTCGCCTTCTTGGCTGTTCCGTGAGGTTAATTCCCTGATGAGCTTTTCCTGCTCCTCACTGGCTAATGATAATCTGTCATTTTGGATTTTTATCTCAGCCAATTCTTGTTGCATATTTCGCAACATAGCCATCATGGCCACATTCGGATCTGGCTCACCCTGCAGATCTACATAAATTCCACCAACTTCTTCCATTCTATCACCTTACTGTACACTACATAGCACAGGTCAGTGAACAGAAAAAAACAAAACAACAAAAAAAAAACTTTTGCTACAGCAATAAAATTACACACTGAGTACACAACAATCGTGAGCACAAAGTCACCAGCCCAATTTTATAACTTGGGCTATGATACCATTTGTCACACCTCCAAATCTCACACCCAACAAAAAAAAAAAATCTTTATGAACTCAGACTTGTAAGTATAAATTTATTATGACATTTCACCTTTTTATCATGATACTTTACATTATCATATGCTGTTGAAATTAACACCTCTACTCCTACTTCTTACCTTATGACATTTGCATTTCAAGGGTGAATCTATTCTTTGTATCTTTGGCCTTTACACTTGTCTCGCATACCTTTGCGAATTCACCTTTGACTTACGGTCACATAACTCATTTGATTAATTATTGAGTATAACGTAACCCTATGGCACATTAATACATATAACAAAACATGGTTTAAATGAACCTTTCCACTATTCATATTTACGATTTCCTCCGCCATGTATCTTGGTATATAATTAAGGGAATGATTTGTTTTTTTGTTGTTTATATGATCCGACATAACATTGTGAATGGATTGGTTCCATGCATTTGATATTCACCCCCATATCCGCCTATTGACGTGACCACACATCACGGCACATGGGATATCCAAATCGACTTCAAATATTGTACTTTGAATTTAAATCAATATACACGTAGAGCGTATGATTGAAATGGATTTTTTTGTTGCTACTTGCATCGCCGAGAGGAACTGGTATCCACGTCAGGCGTTATAATAAATGATTTAATGTTGTATGGTTTGTGGAGTTCGTCATACCCCTTCGCTCGCTTGCTTGGTGAATCAACGTCGATGCGCTAGCTCGACTTATGGAGTGTACACCAACCATGTCAATACATATGCAGGACATATCGACTTAAATTCGGAATTTCACTCCATTAATACGATACGATGATATTAACTCTCCACTGCTACCCTTGATCCGTGGCTTGGCTTCCACGATCCTGCCAAGTGGACGATGGTAAGCGATTCTAGTTAGGGTTAAGGCAGTTATCAAAGAGTTATATAAGTCTCTATGGTAGAACTAAGTCGGGTTTCTGCATTCTTCACTTCGTTGTGCACCTCTGCACTGACACCATTTTGTATTTGGCCAAGGGTTTGTGATTCTCTGTTGCAGAGAAAACCATGGCACTTCAGTTTTATCAACAATATATCAGGTAATTTACCTCAACGCTCATTGTTTACTTTATTGTATGCTTAAATTGTTTCAGGCCGTTGCTCATGGCTGGCCATACACTAGATTTGATTATGTATTCAATCCTCAGTAAGGGGAATACTTCTTGTTTTAAGATATGCCATAAGATATGCGAGTCATACGCTCAGCACCATAATGAGGTTGAGTTCCTCTTTCAGGGTTATCGTTTACCCTACCATGGCGGTTTCATAGGACGAGACCAGTTCGTGTTACGCCTCTTGTGTAGCATGATGAGCATCCCTATCAAGCAGACGTCTAATATTCAGTGGGTTTGTTTATGAGGTATGTTCTTGTGTGTCTCGTCTCTGTCTGAAATTGTAACTTCCTCCATATTCTCTTCGAAGGTATTGCGTATTAATCCCTCTCTGTATACAAATTTGATTGCAGGGCTCGACGTGCCTGAACCTTACGCTCCACAAGTATTGTTTTAATCTCAGTATTTTTCATCTTTCACTTAATTCCCTATGCTAGCGAAATTGGAATAATTCCCTTTTGTTTTGTTTTCCTTTGTCGTTTACAGGTAAACGAATGGTTATGGCATGTTTGTAAACACAACACTTAATATTTTCAATCGTTAGGGTTTCTAACGTGGACCTCTTGGCCATCCAGGTCGGTATTCTTATGGGATTTATTGCTCCTCTCCTGTTGCATCATTTTTATGGGTGTCGAAATGTAATATCGACCTCCTATACTGTTGTGCAGAAGAGCGCTCGTTTAGATTTGTTCTGCTGAGATAGGGGTTGCAAGTGTTTTTCACCCTAGCCTGATAGGCTCCTTATGTATTTTTTTTTTTTGACATTATAGGACATATATATATATATGTTCCCTATGCTGTTAGGTTGAATTTCAATATACTATGCCACAGTATAATTTTACCGGGACTGTATAAATCGGGTGTACTTTTTCTATATATATATATACCATGAAATTTGACTTTGTTTAGTGTGCTCGTCAGCACAGAAAAAGGATTGTGGTAACACTATTATGGTTCCCGATCATCAGAATTTTTAGGAAGATTTTATATAATTCCTATCTCTTCTTCTGCTGTATATTAATCTTATTGTGTCCTCATGACAGTTTCTCTGTTCATGGTTATATTGAAATTGTCTGGCAGATGAATGGCATACTGGAAATTTTGTGTCCATTTTCACTTCTAACATAGATAGTATTTATGGAAGTCTAGAACTGTTTTCCATAATTGTCTGCATAACTTTCTATTCTTCAGTTTCTTCTCGTTTTATTATATCTAGTTACCCAGCTCTTGTCTATCTGGGTACATGGTAATAGTTGTTTTTGAAGGCTGGTTATGGGATTGGAACCCCTTCACTTTTTCCTCTTGAATAATGGAACTATTTTTTATATACTGTTGAAATAAATTGACTCTTTGCTACTGTAGTTCTCAACTTCTTACTCATAATTTATACCCTATCCAAAATCAATTTCAGTGATATGAAATTAGAGTAGTTTCAAGAGAACATAGTTTCTAGTATATTTTGTTTATAACTAGGTACTCCTTTCCTCCCCTAGACAAAGTGACTCATGTACAACCTGATTGATTTACACTATTTAATTTCGGGAATTATAACAGAGTTTCCTGGATGAACATGAGATTAGTTTATTGATTCTCTCCCTCTGTTCTTTCATAAACAGTATAAGTCTTAATTTATATCCTGCTATGGTTCTGCTATACTATAGTGAATTTCATTTCTCTCTAGGGCAGCTGTAAATAAAATTATTCTAGGAAACAGAAGCAGATTAAAACCAAATTCACAATGTTTCCTGAAAGAACAAGGTTTCCTCAGATTTAACCCAACCCTGGGTTTAAACATTCTGTGGAATTCCACTTTACAAGATTTTCCTCTACAACTATACAGGATGACCAGGCTACTGCCTGGTGACTACATTCTGTTAAATGTAGGCTAATAATATGAACTAACTTAGAAATAAATTTTGTTTTTATATGTAGCCAATTCATACTATAACAAACAATAAGACAAATTTTCTCAGAGACATACCACTTGTGCAGTAGACCAACCTCCCAACCTTAGAGTTATTCTCTCTCCCAGAAATCACCCCCGAGCTGAGATCACCTCCTATAGCAGATTAACCTCTAATCTGTACAAGCGCAACTTATTTAAGCTATTGTTCCCCAAAGCATGTTTCTAATTCTACGTCTGGAATCTCAGGATGATTTTCTTCCTGTTTGCCTAGGCTTCCCACTTAGGGATTCTTTAAAGCTGTTTTATGCTTTTCCTCAGCTTTCCATATTTTTACCTCTTCCCAACTACTTTCCTCATCATTAGGGAAATTTAGATTTTTCCTCAAAAATCTAAATTTAAAACTTACTATCTTCCAAGTATTTTTTTTTTTGAAAGATTGTGGGGAAATATTTGTCTCATCCATCCTCACAGATTTAGCAAGTGATCTCATCATCTCATTTTTGGTCAATTTGCACCACAATAATTTATTCATTTCCTCAATTAAATGTTTAATTACATTCACAAAATAATTATCCTTTGGGGTCCACTCCCCTTAGGATGTAAAGTTCAAGTATATAACTTCAAAATGCAATCACATGAATTGGGGGTGTTACAATGAGATAAAACTTTCATATTAAATATGGAAGGATAGATCAAGTATGTAAAAACAGAAGGGAAAACTATACACACACCATATAGTTTGTGAGTCCTCAAGAGTGCATCTAGATATATTATCAACTCATTAATATTCAACACAATATAAAATAATCTAAACAACCAACGAACCCTTTCTTCCTCGCCTTACCTAGTACGTATACAAAAAAGGAGTTATGTAAAAATCCTCCATAAAAAGTGAATTTTTTCTTTAAAAGACTTTATTACAATACTCTACTTATAGTAGAGCTTAACTTAAATATAAAAAAATAAACTGAAATACAATGGAAGACAGAACATGGCAGCATGGAGCTTGAAGTGGTTGAGTTGATGTGGCTGAGTGCTCCTCATTTCTTGGAAAAAATACCTCCAGAAAAAGCACAATCTGCCTATTGAAAAGAACACTTGGACCCTGATCTGCAAAAGTGCAGGAGTAGCTAACTCAAAATGAGTAACCAACTGGAAGATACCTTGAATAAATGAAACTTGGAAAAATATCATCATCATTGAGGTTGCATTCACTTTATCATCATTAAGTGTCATTATTTTTAGAACAAACCAAAAATAAGCCTTTTCTCCTCCTTATACAAAATCTGAAAATAATAGCTACTTTTTATGAAAAGCGTAGCTATATCTAAAAATACTGTGTATAAGACAAAAATGACATATTTATTTAGACTTTCAAGGTTATGTATATTCAATCATTAGAGATCTAATATAAAATAAAAAATCTAGATAGGTTCAACCTTGGTTACCCTTTTGTTTGACCTTATCTTCTGTGCTTGCTTTTTCTATTGAATATTTTTCTTCCTTGGTTCATTCTGTGGGCTTTAATCAATTTTTATTATCTCATCCATGAAAGTAGGGTTGGATATGATTTTTATTGTTAATTTCAGCTTGTTCTTTGGTATGGTGTGAGGCCTTTGAATGTATGGGTTTGGAATATACAAATGCCTCTTTCTCCCACGTATGATTTTGCTTGACTGCCCTTCTTCAAACTCTCACTCACTGAAATCTATATAACTGATATCGTCGTCCAAAGATGAATATGAATGAATTATAAATTTATTCTTCCCCTTGACTGAAGAACTAATATATTATTAAATCTACGCTATGGTAGGTTCTTCTACTGCAATAGTCTCTTAAACATTTCCTTTCCCCTTTTTGAGTGAGGAAAATACTTGTGCAAGTGTAGGCTTCTCTAATGCTGAAATGGCATTGTTTTCTTGATTCTCCTATCTAGCTTCTATAACATGGCTTGGTTTCAATGATTCAGGGTTGAATTTCACTCAATGTCCCTATTTCATAATGATTTTTATCATGCGTTTACACTTTGAAGGTGAAATTGCCTCTTCCTTTCTCTTAGACATAGTGTTTTTGTTAGGGAAGGTAGCCTTTTGTTTGAGTTTGTTTGCATACTCCTGCATGAAATACCTCAAGGTATTCTTCTCCTTCTATGATCTGCTAGAGTACACCTCCTTGGTTGGTTACACTGTTGGTATAGGAGTGATGATTGGTGTAGAATTGATTGTTTGAACTCTAGCTTTCCTAGTTGAGTTCCTAGTCTGCTTGCTAGATGGTATTGAAGATGGACCAGATTTTGAAGGAGTCAATGTAGGTGTAGGGATTCATTGATGTTATTTGGCTTTTATTATTCTTGGCCTTCCTACACTTCTCCTTGAGTTAATGCTGCTATATCCATCATCTTCTAAAAAATTTACCCATGTGGTTCTTTTCTTTATTAGATGATAAAATACCAATATTTTAATCAAAATTTTGTGATAGAGGTTATGAAGAGAATAACCTGGGGTATTTCTAAATTTTTCAAGACATTGAAAACCAAGATATATGAAGGAAATGGTAGATTCATAGGTTTAGAGCGAGAGATGTGACCTAGAAACCTCATCCGATATTTATGGACAGTAGAAAACGTACCCTCAGAGGTTATGTAACATTGTACATTGGTAATGACATGTTGGTACTCAACTCTAGAACATTAAATATGAATAGTAGGGGTCCAACCAATATGTTCATGTTCAAGGTTTAAATATATATTCGAAACAACTTTAAGTAGAGTTTTTTTGTTTTTGTGCCAGGGCTCACCTATAGATGATGTTTGAGTAGCCCTTGAAATGATAGTCTCTGTGATCCTAAAGGTCGGAGAGCCCAACTGGGCATTTTCTCTATCAAATGTCTCCGAAAATTCCCAAGCCACCGCTACATTTTCACGTGAAAACTTCTTTAGGAACTAATACCACCATGTTGCTTTGAACTAGGGCTTGGCAAGATGGTAAAAAAATGGGTGTTAGCTGGCTCTCAACGGTTCATGTTACCACCCTTGCCCATCTTGTTAACAATTAACCTAACCACAAATGCAAAACTATAAAACGAGAAAAAACTACCCTCGACGAAGCCCTAACTGTTGGCACTTGGTAACATATTTTTTTGTTGGAGGCTACATTTTTTTGTTGTAGCTATCACAAGAGTAAATGGATACAAAGATCTGCATGGCTTAAAACTCAATGAGAGGGAATGACATGAAAAAAGTGATTTAAAACTGCTAAACTCATTTAACCTAACTCCATCACATTTTTTTAATAATTGCTACTCATACTGCACTTTAATAAATTTAACCTTTAATAAGTAGCAATAGATTTCAGTATCCTGAGAAAATAAATAACCAACCTTTTTAATATATCCTCCAATGAGAAATAACCACATTTCAGGTGAGTGACACCTCGTTTTTTAGCGGACCTTCACTATTCAAATAGTAGTGTTTGTTTCACCTGAGTAATGGTTCTTTTGTCTCCTTGTACCAATTTTGCAGGTAATAGCTAAATTTTGGAAAAGATAGCTATTCCTGTGATACTTGTAAAACTATCACTTATTAAGAAAATAGTTTCCTCTTTAGGAAAGGGTAGATATTTTTGTGTAATCCATAACACAACTGATGACTGTGACATTTTTTTCTTTAACCTTCGATAGAAAAATCATGGTGAATGAATAAGACTTCTCAAGTTAAAACCGATTACCTTAACTACTGAAAGCAGTTAAAAGACTTATTAAAACAAAATGTACCCCAATGACTCTATGACAAAAACAAACGATTGGACTGAGAATTATTTTTGGATTTTGTTAAAAAGTGGTAAAAAAACTAATACATTTTAACCCTTCGGGGCTCTCCACCATAGGTTAGGAGACAAGAGAGGATCAAAGACACAACTTACAATGATGACCCGACTTTGATTTTTTTTTGAAAAATTGGAGTGCTACGAGTGGTTTCTATTGGGGATGAAGTCCTCCCTGTGAGGCTTCAAGGACCATAGTTCTAGTGCCTTTTCTAGCCCTTATTTATCCAATCAACAATTTTTCTCATTAACTCAAAAAAGACCAGCATGCCTAGCCATCGGGTAATGGAGTTATAAGCTAGATTTCAATATTATGTAACTTATTTTAACATAAAATAAATACAAAAATAAAAATACAATCTAAAACTGAAAAGAAATTCTCTAATGGTGAACTTATTCATCCTCCTACTCCTAATCAGCTGAAAACCTGCCTAATCAATTATAAATTGATTTCCAATGCAACCATAAAATCATTTAACCAGTAAAGAGAAACTCTTGCATGCAACTGTTTGAAAATATCCACAAGGGATATAATATATGAAACTAGAAACAAACTGGAAACCTGTACTTACTTCTATAAATTTTGTGTGTCATTTAAACTACTGCTATATTCTATATCCCTGTTGGAAATGAATACATCAAATCAACAATTGGATCATGAAACATATGAGGAATGTCTAGCTGATCCAAAAGACCAAATTGTTGTTGTTTAAAATCATCTATGTTAATAAAATTGGGTTTCTCTTGTCCTCCTTGAAATAAATAATTAACTGCATATGTTTCATTACATTTAAGGGCAAAAAAACCTTATTTAAGTTGTTGATTACTTTCTTGGACAACAAACTTGTTAGAGGCACTTAAAGAAATAGAACTAAATGGCAAAAATATATCAGGTTCCAAAGGGAGAACATCATGGTCATCATATTCTTCATCCTGAGTACTAGGAAGAATTGGATCCATATGAATCTGATCTGCATACATACCTTTTTTAAACTTTACATAAACATTTTCCATAACACTGCTAGAAGAATCTACTTTATCATTATGAACATAACACTCAAATTCTTCGCAGCAATTATTAAGAAGCAACTCAGATGAATATAGTCCTTTACAATAATGATGAAACATTTCATGAAATTTCATTAAAGAAGAAATAGTACCAGCATGTGAGGACCAGAACCATTTATGCGCATCTCTATCAAGGGAAAACACAGATATTTTCAGGAGGAAATCTTCATGAAACACATTTATCAAGTGCATAAGGTCATGAAATGAAATAAGGTACTTAGCGGGATTTTCATATTCATCTCCTCGAAGTATTAAAATACAATGTTGCCATTCATCTGTAGAAGGCATTGGATTAGGAAAACCATGAATTGCCGAAAAATTTGAAGGAGAAAACATTTGAGCTAAGCTAGCAACAAAGTATTTCAACATTCTAAAACTATGGAAGCACCACTAGATCCTTTGTCATGGAGTCTCCAAGTGAAATATCACAATATTATTCAAGTTGCCAGTTCTTGTTCACCATCAAGAATTTATCATCAGCAATAAAAGAAAAGACTCAGGAGAATACTTTGTTTCAAGACCTTTATCTCCTGGTAGATCCACCAAAATATTTTAGTGCTGGAATGAATAGTTGGATTGTGATAAGTGCCTCACTAGACACATATTAAGCTCAAGGGATATTCTTATAATTTGATTGAGTTTTTTGGAAAGTGGTTGAAACTCACACACACTGAAAGGGATTTCGAGAAAATAAAAATCTCTCACACATATGAGGGCACTGGTGTATGATGTGGTAACAAAATTGAGTTTTTGGCATGGTGGTTAGAAGAATGCAAGATAAAAAATGGGTATGTAAAACAGAATCCCACTGCTAAGAGGAAAGGGAGACACAAATTCTAGATCTGAAAGTATAGTGAAAGAATGATTTATAAGACTTACAAGAGTCTCACTCTACATTTTGACAATCCCATTACAAATAATGCTTCCAACTAACATGAACTCATGAATGAAGAATTATTGATGAATCAAGACTAACAAAAACAAATTTACATGCATGTTAGATCAAAAGACTTATAAGAATATGAAAGACGATTTTATTCTACCCCAAGATATGCTTATGAAAAATATTCAATTCACACTGAATCAGGGAAGCTTGAAACATGGCATATAGTAACCGATGAATATTTCTTGGAGGTTCAAAATACTAATAAAAGCATGAGATAATTTTTTTATAGTAAATATCGAAAGATAGATAACATATGTAAAAGCAGAAGGGAAAAAAATACACACACTACATAGTTTGTGAGTCCTCAAGAGTTCATCTAGATATATTATTAACTCAGAAATATTCAATTAAATATAAAATAAGTTGAACAAACAATTAACCCTTTCTTCCTTGCCTTACCTAGTATACATACAAAATATGATTTCTGTAAAAATCCTCGATAAAAAGTGCAATTCTATTTTTCAAGACTTTATTACAATCCTCTACATATAATGGAGCTTATCTTAAACATAAAAAAGTAAACTGAAATACAACTCAATACATAACATGGCAAGATGGATCTCGAAGTGGCTGAGTTGAGGTGGCTAATTTCTCCTCATTTCTTGGAAAAATTTCCTCCATAAAAAGTGAAATCTACTAACTGAAAAGAACAGTTGGACCCTTATTTGCAAAAGTGTAGGAATAACTAACTGAAAGGAATAAGGAAATGGAATATACCATGATTAGATGACACGTGGAAAAATATCATCATCATTCAGGTGACATTCACTTTATCATCATTAAGTGTTATTCTTTTGAGAATAGTACCGAAAGAATCCTTTTCTCCTCCTTGTACAAAATCCAAAAATAATAGCTACTTTTTCTAAAAATGGTAGCTATATCTGAAAATACCGTGTATAATCCAAAAATGACATATTTCTTCTAACTTTAAAGGTTTTGTATATTCAATCATTATATATCTAATATAGAAGAAAAAATCCCGATAACTTCATCCAGATACCCTTTTCTGTGACCTTCTCTTCTATGCTTGCATTTTCTGCTGAATCTTTTATTCCTTTGTTCATTCTCTGGGCCTTCATCAATTTTTATTATTTCATGCCTGAGAGTAGGGTTGGATATGATTTTTCTTTTTAATATCAATTTTTTCTTTGGTCTGGTGTGAGGCCCTTGAATATATGGGTTTGGAATATACAAAGGTCTCTTTCTCCCATGTATGATTCTGCTTGACTGTCCTTCTTCAAACTTTCACTCACTGAACTCTATCTCACTGTTATCCTCCTCAAAAGATGAATATGAATGAATTATAGCTTTATTATTACCCTTGTTTGAAGTAATAATAGATGACTAAAGCTGAGCTATGGTAGGTTGTTCTACTGTAATAGTCTCTAAAACATTTCTTTTCCCCTTTTTGAGTGACGAAATTATATTTGCAATTATAGGCTCCTCTGGTGCTGAAATGCCATTAATTTCTTGATTCTCATATCTAGCCTCTATAATATGTCTTGGTGTCAAGGTTTCAGGGCCGACTTCCACTGAAGTTCCCTCTATCATAATGAGTTTTCTATTGCGTTTACCCTTTGAAGAGAAAGATGTCTCTTTGTTGCTCTTACACATCTTGTTTTTTTTCAAGAAGGGTAGGTTTTTAATTGAGTTTATTTGCATACTATTGCATGAAAGACCTCAAGGTATGAGGCTCCTCAAATGATCTACTAGTATAGACCTCCTTGGTTAGTTTCAATGTTGGTATATGAGTGATGATTGGGGTAGAAGTGGTTGTTTTAACTCTAGCTTTCCTAGTTGAGTTCCTAGTTTGTCTGCTAGATGCTATTGAAGATTAACTAACTTTTGAAGGAGTCAATGTAGGTGTAGGGCTTGACTAATTTTCTAGGGTTTTTAGTCTTAGCTGTCTTATGATTCTCCTTGAGTTAATATTGCTAAATTTTTCATCTGCTAAAAGCTTTTCCCATGTGGTTCTTTTCTTTCTCACATGATAAGCTACTAGTATTTTAATCAAACTTCTGTGATAGGCATTATGTAGATAATATCACGGGGTCTTCTATATTTTTCGAGACATTGAAAACAAACATCTATGAAGGAAAAATGGTAGATTCATAGGTTTAGAGCCAAATATGAGAGCTATAAACCTCATTTAGTATTTATGGATAGTAGAAAACCTACCCTTACAGGTTATGTAACGCTTTACTGTGGTAATGACATGTTTCCACTCAGGTCTAAAATATGAAATACGAATGGTCGGGGTCCAACCAATATGTTCATGTTCAGGCTTTAAATATATATTTGAACCATATTTATGTTGATTTTTGTTGTTTTTGTGCCAGGAATGATCTGTAGCTGATGTTTGAGTATCCCTTTCAATGATAGTATTTATGATCCTGAAGGTATAAGACCCCAAGTTGACCTTCTCTCCATCGAATGTCTTGGAAAATTCATGAGCCACTGCCACATTTTCGCCTGGAAACTTCTTTAGGAACTGATACCACCCTGCTATTTTGATATGGGGCTTAGCACAATGGTAAAAAAAATGGATTTTAGCTGGCTATGAATGGTTCACGTTACCACCCTTGCCCATATTGTTAATAGTTAACCTAACCACCAATGAACAATTGTAAAAATAAAAACAACAACCCTCCACGAAGCCATAACTGCTGGCACTTTTTAATAGATTATTTTTCTAGAGGATAATTTTTTTTCCTATAGCTATCACAAGAGTAAACGAAGAAAGAGCTCTACATGCCCTGAAACTCGGTGAGAGGGAATGACACGAAAACAAAAATTATTTAAAACTCCATAACATTTTTTTAATAATTTCTACTCGTACTACACATTAATACATTTACCCTTTAATAAGTAGCAATATATTTGATTAGCCTTAGCAAATAAACATCCAACCTTTTTAATATATCCTCTAATGAGAAATAGTCACATTTTAGGTGAGTAACACCTCTTGTTTTAGAAGGCCTTCACTATTCAAAGAGATTTTTTTTTTCACCTGAGTAATGCTTCTTTTGTCTCCTTGTACCAATTTTGCACGTAATAGCTACTTTTTTTTAAAAAGACAACAATTCTTGTGTTACTTGTAAAACAAAAACTTCTGAAGAAAATTGTTGCCCCTCTAGTAAAGGGTAGTTATTACCGTGTTATTCCTAACATAACTGATGACTCTGAAATTTTTTATCTTTAACCTTTGTTAGAAAAATCATGGTGAATGAATAAGAGTTCTCAAGTTAAAACCCATGACCCTAACTACTGAAAGAAATTAAAAGACTTATTAAAATAAAATGTACCCTAATGACTCTATGACATGAACAAACTATTGGACTCATTATTCTTTTTGGATGTTTTGAAAAAGTTATAAAAGACTAATACATTTTAACCCTCCAGGGCACTCCACCATACGTTAGGATACAAGAGAGGATGAAAGGCACAACTTACAATGATGGCCATAATTTGATTTTATTTTTGTAAAATTGTAGTGCTAACAATAAGGATGCATCGAAACCCAGATATAACCATTAAAAACTAGTTGTTATTTAGTTAGTTCATTAATAAGTTAGTCAATTAGTTATTAGAAATTATATTAATAATTAATAAAAAATTAATGGTGATTATAATAAAAAATTTAATTAGTAACAACAATTTAATAAATATCCATATTTTAATTATTTATAATAGAAAGGGCTTTGAAAATATTTTAAAAATAGAAGAGTAGAGAATTATAAATAAATAAATAATAATATAATATGATATAATATAATATAATATAATATAGCATAAAAAAAGGGCAAAGCCAAGACCAATAAATTAAGAACTAAGAAAAAGAAAAAGAAAAAAAAGACATGGGAGATAAGAGAAATGACGAAGAGAAAAAGATAAAAGGAGAACAAGGGAAAAAATATAAGAGAAAAAAATGAAATAAAGAAAAAATTAAGGACAAAATCATAACAAGAGAGCTGCGGTCCATCACTTACTCAATTTCCATCCATCATCCTTGTTGAGATTATTTTCATGTCTTTCAATCTCAATAGCCTCCTGGAACTTCCTATGGTGGAAGTAGTTGACCTTAGCGATGAGCTTGGAGTCCTCAATGTATACATGGTGATAGGATTTTTATGCATGTTCAACAAGAGATTATGTGTGGGACTAATTATTTCTAATGTTTGCAACATGCTCTTTGATTCATTGGCTAATGGATCTCCATGTTTCTCTGATATAGGGAATACCACAGGAACATGGAATCATGTAGACACATTTAAATTCGTTACGGTAAACAAGGTTCATGATAGATCTAAGAGAGATCCTAATGGTACACATCGGTTTGAAAGATGAGGATACATTATTCCTCCTAAGGACCTCGGTAATTTTGTTCTTTGTCTCTTGGATAAATGGGATATGAACCTTGGAAATGGGGTCCACCCGCAAAGATTTTTCCTTTAACCCTTTATATGCATTTTGAAAGGCTTTAAGACATTGCACTCTACTATATCCATTCCTTTGAAACACCTAAAGGAGATGGGATTTCTCCGATTCCTGGTGGTTATCGTCGGAGATTCTAAGAGCATATGTAGCAAGAGTGAAAAGGACACTGAATTTTTGAGCAGGGAAATGATGGGAACTAGCATGGAGATATTGTTCTGTGTGAGTTTTATTTTGGCACACTTGGTGGGAGATAGAACCATCATCATTCCTAGAAATAAGGATATATAATAATGGGAGGCATCCATCTACTTCAACTTCCATTGTGAATTTAATGGAATCTGACCCGGAGTTTAGGTGGCTTAGAAACAAATCCAAGAGCATGTTGTAGAGATTAGACACAATCGGTCCCACACATCAGCTTTTGTTGAACATGTAGAAAAATCCTATCACCATGTATGCATTGAGGAATCCAAGGTCATTGCTAAGGTCGACCACTTCGACCACAGGAAGCTCCGGGAGGATATTGATATTGAAAGGCATGCAAAGAATCTCAACATAGATGATGGCTGGAAATTGACTAAGTGCTAGACCCCAACTATCTTGTTATAATTTATTTTTTCCCCTGATTCATCCTTTAGGTTTTCTTTGTTTTATTTTCTCTCTTTTTCCTTTATATTTTTTCCCCTGTTCTCCTTTGATCCTTTTTCTTTGTCCTTTCTCTTATATTCCCTATCTTTGTTTTTATTTTCTTGTTCTTATTTCTAAATTTATTTGTCTTGGATTACCCTTTTTCATATTATATTATTTATTTGTCATTCTCTATTCTTATATTTTTAAAATATTTTCAAAACCTTTTCTATTTAAAATAATGAAAATATGGATATTTATTAAATTGTTGTTAATAATTAAAATGTTTATTATAATCACCCTTAACTTTTTATTAATTATTAATATAAATTCTAATAACTGATTAACTAACATATTAATGAAATAACTAAATAAAAACTAGTTTTTAACAACTATATCCATGTTTTCATTAATCCTTAATATTTATTTTGAGTTCCGATTAAGATTATTTCACCTTGTCCTAAGGATGAACAACATTAGATGGTTCAAAATTTCGACTAATTCAGAATAATTTGATAGTACAAAAGGAATTTATCTAAGTTATGGATCAAAAAAGTCTTAGATCTATATTAATTTTGGTAATTTTCTTAATAGTTCAACCTCAACAAATGGAGAGTGTCAAATTCAATAGAAAATTCCCCATCCATAATATGTGTTAATATAAGGACAATGTTACATACAAAATATGTTCCAATAGTAAAAATTATCTTTGAACAAAAATAAAATTATGTTTTACATTAAACTCATTAGGATGCAAAGAGACTTTTGTACCAAGATACCTAATAGAGAGAAATGCCATCCATTCTATATATGACAAAAATCCAAGAATTCCAATTGTATTTTCCTAATCACTTGAATAAAAGAGGAAATGTAATGATTTTACAAAGAAATTTTACTAATTCTTGTTGTTTGATAAATTAAATTTCTTTAATATCAATGTGAGTGCAATCTCTCAAACTTAGAATCAATAGTTGATGAGAAATTCAATGTAGTCAAGAAAAATAAGCCAATATAGTCATCAATAATATTGGTTTCCTTCTATGGATATAAACCCAGCTATGAATATCAATCCAAGGGTAGCCAACACCAATTTAGATTGAAATACTCCCCATCCCATTATGTTTTTATTTGATCTCACCATGATATACTTGTTAGAGTTAATGGTTTATTTTCCAAATAGAACTAGAATTCCAATAATTCTATGTGTTTGATCATCGGACTAAAAATAGACTAAAATAATAGGAGAGATGGATATTTTTACCACTATCATAGAATGATAAGCCAATACATTTGATAATAGTAAGTAAAACCCAAAAGAGCCTCGAGTCAAAATAAGAATTTTAAATCCAATATAATGTATCAACGTAAATTTGAATCAAATTGAAGCAAGCAAACCACTTCCAAGTATTGATAGGAAAATATGATGGTTGTATGATTATAGAACCATAATCAAGATATCATATTTGGTCCCTATATCACTCCTTCACCACTATTTTATTATGTTTCCTTCTCAATTGAGCTATGGTAAAAAGATATCCAACCTTTGGTTATCTATGTATCAAGTAATATAAATGTACCACCTTATTTTCATACACAATACTGCATGAAAAACACTTGATTTAACTCAAAATTTTACCCTCAAATAGCACAACCAAAACATTGAATGGGTATTCAGAAATATGTGGATTGGTGTTCTGTTTGCCATGATATTTGATGTGATTATCTTAATAGAAATTAAGCATGGAGTTGTAATGTGTATAGTCTCTCCATTGGTCTATAGTGTGGCTAATGTAGTTTTACTCGGAAACATAGATGGGATACCCATGCACGAATAAAAGCTTGGATTGAGCAATGTTGTGAATGTGTTATTTCCCCTCTCTTAGCATTTCAATATTGTCTTGGAGAGAAGCCTAAGAATTCAAAAATGGTCTTTAGGTTTCAAGAGGAAATAAAAATGTTGAGAAGAAGAACATGTGCTAAAGTAGGTTTCACATGAAAATATAGAGGAATGATTTAAAATATCTGTGGCATGTGTATCAGGATGTAGAGAAGCAACCAAAATGATGGGATCACCAAACTCATATTAGAAATACTCAAGTTTCTGAATTCCAAACAACACATTGTTTCCAATGATGATATCAATTAGCCCTAATAAATGTGAAATATAAGATATAATTAAAGTAAATCCATGGAGAAATTCATTCATGAATTTATTTGAAATTGATATTTGGATTACCTATCAAGTCGAAGCCTATGTGATAGGGAAAATACACCCATTATTGAATCTCACAAGTGCAAGGAATGGACCTTGAGAAGACACAAAATATGGGTCCATAAGCAATAACAACGAGGTAAAATTCAGCTAAAGAGCTTAATGAGAAAAGGCCTATGACAAACTCACAAAAACACTATGGGTAGAGGGGTGTAATGTAAAGGTATGGTATGTTAGAGGAGTGTCCAAGTAAAGCATATACATGGGTAGAATTATCAGGTGTGTTAGGTCCACAATTTGTGGAAAAAAGACTTAGGATCAAAGTAGTAGAGCACCAACTTTTGAAGGTGTCACCTCTATTTTTGCATCATTATTCGAAATTTACATTAAGTAGAGATTAAATCGTTAGAAATACTTCTAATGTATTATTATAAATGAATATGACCCAGGTTGAGTATACCACAAACCTGTGTTTGCAAAAATGCCACACACATATGGCACAAAAAAATTTGACAACCATGGTTCGAAATTCAGCATTTTAGGAATATGCCTCCTCTAATACCATGTTAAAAAATCACAAAAATAAAATACTATAGATTGAATCAAAATCATATTAATTTCATTAGAAAAATGTACATATTAATACATGTCACTAACCTTTGGTTTTCATCTTCCAAGAGGCCTCTTAGACTTCTATGAATATTTGAATTCCTCTACACCAACCCTAATAATTCATGTGTCCAATAGTTAGAGTGAAATATTCTTGGAAAATAACTTGGATTCTCTTTCAAGTACCAAATATATTGATGTACAACACCATTTCATTAGAGGTATGGTGGAAAATAAGAAGGTGAGACGAGTAAAAATATAGAAGAAGAGGAACATTGCAAAATTTCTTATAAAGTTAGTGAGTGCTAATAAATTCCCTTGGGGTATATAGGAGTTGTGCTTTGGGTACTTCGTTCAATAAAAGAATAATATTAACAATTTGTGCAAATGTGAAAACAAGTGGGAGAATGCTTATATGGTGTACTCTTTATAGGTAACCTTAGTCAATGGATTTTTAGTTGATTGATTTAATGGTTAGGTAAGGTGACTAGGAATGAACCCAAAAAATTCTAATGAGGAAGAATTATCTATAATATCAGGTCAATAATATAGTCAAATTGAAATCAATGAGAAGCAAAACTGATGGTTAAGCCAATAGAGTGATAGTCATGTCTAGAGTAGTTAGCTCAATTAAAGTTGATAGGAAATTGAGAAGCCAACAAAAGAGTATAATCAACTTGATGAGTTGAAGTGATTATAGTCATGCTAATGCAAGTATTCAACTAATAATTGTGATATATTGATATTTATAGGAAAATCAACTATATTAGGAACTAGTCAAAAAATGGTTAGTTATCTGAAGATTGCCAAGATATTTTCCAATCATATTTAGCCACGTATACTGACGAAGCTAAGTATCAAGGCTTTCTATTTATATAAATAGAGAATGATCTGAGGATGATCTAATTTTATGAATATTAACAATTGGTATAGATTGAGTAATATATGAGCACGTTGATCATATTGTGGACTTGGGTAAATATTTGTTATAATATAGATTTGATATATAATTGAGGATATAAGTGTGATGAAGCTCAATGTTTGGTTGGTTATCTTGGATAATGGTTTCCAAGGAAAAATATATGTGTGATATGTAAATATTTTTGGTGTTCCATTACTTACTTTCTATTCTTTAAATTATCTCATGTGAACTTAATGGTTTATGTTAATTGAGGTTCTAGTTTGGTTTATATGTCTAGTCAACTTGTATTTGAACCTTCAGGTGCATTAAGCCCAACAAAAACCATGTATGCACTCATGGATCTCCTTCTATATACATCCTCTACCCAATTTAAATTCACATAACCACATATCCATCGATTATGGGTCCCTAAAACATAATTATCATTTAAAATGGAATATTCAAAAGTACTTCTCAAATACCCAAAGACCCTTTTTGCTACGCCCTAGTGATCATGTCCATGATTATCTATGAATGCATTAAATTCTTCCACTATTTTGGAAATCATCTAATGCATACCATATACTATATCAAGCTACTAAGTACATTGGCATAATGAATAAAACCCATATCCTAAATCTATTTAGAATTAGTGGGTAATTACACAAGTAAAATTCTAATTGACACATAATTTGAAACATGCAGTGTTTTCAAATCAACCATGAAAGGATACTAAATATCACATATTTTACATAATTACTCTTACTCAACCAAATCCTTGCATTCAATCTCTATATATTTTTCTCGACTCCCAACATATATAGTATCCCGAAGCACTTCATATCAAATTTTTCCACAAGTTGATATTTCAAATCATAAATCACATCCTTATTATTATGAAAAGTTAATATATCACTAAATATACATAAATAACAAGGAAATTACTTCATCTTGTTTGTCATATGAAAAAAGTGATCTTAGTTGGACGGTCTAAATCCGAATCCGAATAGAAAAGAATCAAACTTTTGGCACCCCATTCTAGGGGATTTCTTGAGATCATTTAAATATTTAAGGTTAATGGGTTTGTGTTATAAATATTTAAGGTTAATAGGTTTATGTTAATTAGGTAACGGGAAAAATTCCCACGTGTCAGTCTACTTTGAAACCATTTCCTCTACTATGGCCAATCTCTAGGACCATATATCTTCCATCTCTAGTATTTCCTTAACTATTCTAGGCTCATTGGTGCTACGTGATAAATAATATATTCAATTGAAATTAGACTTACTATAATTACAACTATTTGATTTCTACGTAGGACTTCCTAAAGTTTGAGGTGGATTTTTTTCTCCCCAATTCAATATCTCTGAACCCTTTTCCTCGAAAGTCACTCACGAACTTCTTTTTCATTTCTCAGATCAAATTAATTTTTATTGGGTGGTAATTGAACAACTAACTTATTCTCATCCTCTTCTATATGTACCAGTATGGGGTAAGGTTTCAATTCTCAAAAAATAGAATTTATACTATACACATTTTTTCTGGCCATGAAATACCAAAGATTGTACTCTTTTACACCAACATTATTGATAATGAAGATTCATTTCACTCTGTTTTCATCTAGCTTTGATCATTTCTTATTAGCATCATAGAAATATTCGTCATTAAAAAAATGTAGACCGTGAAGAGAGGATATTGTACATCTAGACTTTGATATGTGCCATAGCTATAAGAGATAATGTGGTAGAGCTATTAGTCAAGTAACATGTACAAACCAGTTTTGAATATAACTTAATTTTTAATAAAAATCAACTAAGCATAATTCTAACTCTCTACGTCAACATTGTATTCATTTTTTTATAACTCCATTATCTTGAGAAGTATATGGAGAAGCATTATGTATTTAAATTTCATGCTCTTTATAGAAATTATTAAAATATATAGAATAAAACACCACTGTTATTAGTGTTGAACTCCTCAATCTTCATAAGAGTTTGATTTTCCAGAAAAACTTTATCATCCTCAATTGAATTAAAAACTCAATATTTAGTTCTACAATAAATATAAAGAAATACACATAATACAAATACTTAGATAAAAAAAAACTTTGATTGAAGCAAGTTCATCACAATCAATTATGTCCAACAACCCAAAAGATTTGGAGGAACTACAATAAAATTGAACATGAATTTGTTTCTAATATCTTCAATGTTTTCAAAAATCAAATTTGAGATAAGAAACATTCAATTCATATAAAGGGCCATTGTTTTACAATCATTGTATACCCTAGTTAGTTATATGGCACAAGCTTTGGTGCCATAGCATTTTCTTCTTTGTAAGTAACTTTATTTTTGAAAGAGATTCTATTAATGAGGTTTTAATTGCGAGGTTGTCCAAAAATTCTCCCTACTATAGAATTTGAAGACCTATGGTTCCCAATAATACTTGCACCAAGTGAAAATGAAGTGTCCACATAAACACCGTTAGTGAGTACCATATCTCCTTGAACCAACTTGCACTCTTTTTAAAACACAACAACCTACACATGCATATACTACAAGGAAACACCTTCTACCAAATGTTTTTATGGAATCTCTCTAAAGTTGTATTCATTCTTGGAAGTTTTTTCAAATTTTTTTATGCCATAGCATTTATGTTGCAATAATCCCCTAGTGTGATTTGAAACATAAAGTATTATTTCCTAAAAATTAAAATACACCCACATTTCTTATTATAACAAAATACTAAATCGAGTTTTTCTTATCTTAAATTGATATTAATGCTCCAAACCAACTGAATTTCCCTATCAACATAAAAATTACAATCTAGATTGGATTTGAACAATTAGTTATTCAATAATACAAAATTATGCAGTACAAATAGTTGACAATGTGATTAAAATACATGTTGATATGTATACAATTTTAACACCGCTACCAGAAATATTGCTGTTTTTAATAGCACTAAATATCTAATGGATGCACTGCAAATATTTTCAGCTCACAAAGACATCATCTTACCATTTGCAGCATCGATGCACTAATACATACAATGGAGGAGAAAAAAATTAGATTTTATTTGACATTATTATTTAACATTTAATTAAAATACAACTATTGCAGTAGGGATATTCATACACATTCGAGAATTAGTGTATATATAACACATTACCTTCTCAAGTCCTTCATGCACAATATATATTTGTTTATTTGAGAAAACAAAATACTGTAGTAATGCATTCATGTGTAAGTACCAATGCATTCATGTACACAAGAAATATTTGGTGCTTTGAGTTATTTGGTGCATCCTGAAACTATAAAACAAAAATATTACCAAATGTAATTGCATTATTACTTTTACTTGTATGCTTTCTTCCAATCAGATAAAGCCTCAGTACTCAATATAAATTTACATCAATATAAATTTACATCCACCCCGTAGTACTTTATAATGACGTACGTTATCAACCAATTTGAATCATTTTCAAATTTTGAGAACATTGCACATTTTCATTTTCCTCTCCAACGCTAACAATATATCTTCCTAGGAAAAGAGAATAAAAGAGAATAGGTTATTTTTATTTTTATTTTTTATGTTTATTTTTATTATCATAAACTTTATGATTGTGTTTAAATTTAATATTTTTTAGAAGTTTCATGTGTTAGATATCATTTTCGGGATTTAATCTCACTTTTTCACTACTTTCAATTCTATTTCTTCACCTTTGTGATGGTCAATCTATGCAATGAGTTTTAATTAGGTTATTAAAAAATCATGATAAATTAGTTAGTTACCACTACCTCTCATTAAAATGGTCATAGATGAATGACTTACTTAACTCATTTCAACTTGACATGTGATTTGTTTTTTTAACTCAACTCAAAATAGAATCAATAATGAGTGATATGGATTTACAAAAATATCTTAGAGTAATACATTAAAATTTTTCGTTTTCCATTCATAGAGCATTATAACACCAAACAAGCTAAAATGTTCAATAAAAATTGAATTTTCAATGAACTTACATCTGCAGTATCGACATACCCTATAGGATAAAACATATATTATTGGTTGTTAAACAAAATACACCAAAAAATTGTCATCTCATTTTAATGGCGTGTAATATTACGGAAGGTTTTGTGCAAGATACCGAACCCCTAATTCTTTATTAATCCTCTAGGTTTATTTCAATGTCAATTATAAAGATGAGTTTTCTATTTCTTTTTTCTCCCAAAACCTCAAGTCATATTTCAAACATCACCATCATTTTCTACTCATTAAAAACTATGCAATAATATAAATTTAATCTCATTCTAAACTTTAACATTGAAAAATATTTAAAAGCATCCATAGAAAATGATATGAATCATGGACAATGTTCCATATAATTTCTAGTATGCTTACTTAGTTTTGATTAGGTTGTTGAGGAAGTTGAGAGATTCTCTCAACTTCTCTCTCTAAGATTAGCATTAGTTTAACTATATATATTTGATGTATCTCTGATTATTGTATATAGAAATTAATTGTTTGTGTGTTATTCTTGTGTGTTAAATGGCTCTCTCCAATTTTTAATATGGTATCCGAGCCAAGCTGAGCTTAATCCCTTGCGGGAGTGCTCACGAAGATGGCCAGGTAGATGTGAGAGCAGTGTGAAGTTTTGTGTGTTTGTTATTTTGTTTTATGTTAAATATTTTAACGTATTGTAGAAGTGTTGTCCAAATTTGTTTTTCGTTGCCACTATTGTTGTTTGAGGAGGATCATATTGCCAGGCATCATAGTTGGTTAACTTGTCAACGACATTTATTGAATCACTGCTGAACTCCGTTCGGTGAAATTGCATGAGTGAGCTGCTATAGAAAAAGAAGAGCCGTAGTGCAGGGGGAAAATGTAATTGTCAGAGGGTGGATTAGGGCACTATCATTTGACGTGATCACCTCTAACTGGTCTCGTACTTCGCCCAATTTGGTCGAAAACTAGTTTCCTTGTGCTAGGGCTGCCATGGTGCAGAACTTGTTAATTTATTGTTACACTAACTATAGCGAAGATCTAGGCCAACGATCGAGTGTCTGGGCTTATGCCCCAGATCAGGATGTTTGGCTTATGTTACAAGGGATTGACCGCAGGTTCACGAAAATGCCAAAAAAATGTGACTTCATGTCCTTATACGAGAAGTTGGTCATATATAACCTGTGGTACCAAGAACATTTAGGATTATCAGTATTTGAGATCAAAGAAAGAGATCAGACAAATCATGGTATATCGGCGAGCAGCTGTTGCGGCCTGTGTGGGTGGAAGAGTTTATGTGTTTGGAGGGTGCGGTATGCAAACTGAAGAATGGGCCGAAGTTTATGATCCATCTAATAAAACATGGACGCCAATAAAACATGGACACCAATATTGGCCGGGGTGTTAACCCACTACTCACGTGTGCCGTTTTGGGGCAAATTTTGTTCAATCTCAGCGCTATTTGTGTGGACAGTTCAGGATCAAGGATATTTTTTTTTCTGTTCAAAGCAGAAGTCAGTAATTTGCAAGTGTGTGTGGAATATAGTGTGGAGTTTAAGATTATATTTATTTATTGTTTGTGATCTGGATGATAGGATGTTTAAATAGGAGCCTGATTGTTATTCTAATGTAAATGTATTTTTGAGTAAAAGATTATCTCGTAGACTAGAGTTTTGGATTAGGGAATTTTATTTGCAGGGCAAGGATTTGTGAGAATTGTGAATTTTGTATTAGAGAACCAATTATTGAACAAATGAGAATTATTTAAATTAGTCGTTCTTGATGTCCTACAGGGACGAGAGAACAATTGACTAATTTGATTGTGTGAATTTTTTATATGCTGATCTTGTTGTGCTACGGCGCAAGGAGGATCAGTGACAAGTTACAGTATGAGAAGCAGGTCAAGTTGTTAGATTAGCTCTTGAACACATTCAGTATTCGGACCATTTGCCTAGCCACTGATGGATAGCCGAAAGCGAAATATCCGACAGATGGTGGTTGGTCCATAGGATGGTTCATCACTTGTCAGCTCTTATTGTGGAAGCACCGACCAGCCGAGTTGTCAATATTGTTGATCTTGCAAAGTTCATTATTGTTGGTCAGAAACAAATGTATTTTAAATGGGTTGAATGGTAGCTCGAAAATGGTGGAGAAAAGAGTGTTTCCTATGAGATCTCAGAGTGGGTACAAATGTTAATGAAGACCAGGGTAGACAAATGTTTGTATTAAATTAATATGTTATCCATTTTTGTAATGTGGGCATTAAAGGGGGGTGTTTGAGATAATGTCTCCATTATTATGCTTATTTAGTTTAGAGATTCTCTCAACTTCTCTCTAAGATTAGCATTAGTTTAACTATATATATTTGATGTATCTCTCATTATTGTATATAGAAATTAATTGTTTGTGTGTTATTCGTGTGTGTTCAATGGCTCTCTCCAATTTTTAATATTTCCTGTCATAGTTTCATTTATTGAATAATTTATCATTAGAGTCCAAGGATATTGTTGAAAGATGCAAACGTTTGTTACGAGTCAACGATCAATCAATTCGGAATCCGCAGTTTGTAATTTGGCGTTGTGAAATGTGTGAACAACGTTTTAAAGAAAATGATGCCGATAAGTTTCCGCTTTAACATTGGGAAATATCTAATGGCGTTCATAGAAAATGATGGCGATGAATCTTGGACAATTTGTCCTACAATTCCTTGTGATGGTTTCATTTATTCCATTTATTTTGATTGTTCTTGAAAGATGCCAAAATTTTGTTATAGTAAACGTTCAATCAATTCCGAATCGTTGTGAAATGCGTTTAAAAAAAAAAAAATCACAGGTTCAAACAATTACTAATACTAAAGAGCAGTTTCCACTTTAACATTGGGAAATTTGTAACGGCGTTCATAGAAAATGATGTTGATGAATCTTGGAAAAATTTTCCTATAGTTCATTGTCATGGTGTCATTTATTCAAAAGTTTTTCATTATGGTTCAAGGATGCCAAAAGTTTGTTATGAGTCAATGTTCAATTAATTTCGAATCCTCCAAAGCAATTCGCACTTTAGCGTTATGAAATGCGTTTAAAAAAAATTGATGGCAATAAGTTGTGTGAAATATTAAATAGATTGCACGCAATAATCTAGAAAAATCATCCTCCTATTCCTTGTCATAATTTCAATCATTCATTATTTTCAAAGGTAGTTTCAACCATTCATTATTTTCAAAGAAGCCACTTGAAAGATGGGAACAGTTTGGTAAACTCTTCTATCATCTATGAATAATGCATAGATTTTTTTGCTCATCAACAAGTGTAAACAAGATATTACTATATTATTTGTGAGATATTCAAAAAGATCCAGTTGTTAATTATGGCAATAGCTGTCTTTTGTTGGAAATTGCAACTTTAATCTTTCTGTTAATCACAAATGTTTAAAATACAAGATGCTAGAATATTTTCATTGTTTCCACTACATTAATGGATAAGATTGATGAACATAACTCCCTTGCATATCTAAATCAAGTGATTAAACCCCACTTAAATATTTTTTTTACCAAAGTATAATTAAAATTTTACTGTACCATTAACTATTGACCACGTATGAAGATTAATGTTAATTAAATTCAAGTTCGTGGTTGAACCACCATAAAACTATGAAAAGTGCCATATAGAAACTTCTTATATAGCCACATGTTAGTTTTCATTCAGAACATTTCAGAACTTGTTGTTATTTAATAAATTATGGCATGCAAGCAATGGAGCACCATGGAGCACCACCATTGGACATGTGTGTTTCATCTTTTAATGGACTTTTGTTTAATTGAAACGGGTCTCATGCAAATTCCACAAAACAAATTCAATACAAAAAGAACCGAACATGATCGTGCAAGTTTCATTTGATGTATTGTTTCTTCATAAGTTTCAATTTTATATCAACGTTAGTCCAATTTTGTTGTTAATTGGTTTTTTTCAATACTTAGAGAAATTTCCTAAATTTTAGACATTGAATGGTATCTAATAGATTGACTCTGTTAAGAATTTGATCCTAGGTTTAGTGCCATATATTTGGTGTTAAAGCCTTTATTAAATTATTCCAGCCTCAACAGAAATTGGGAGGTATGTACAACTCAGGCTCTCTATGTTTTGACAGGCTCATACCTTTGTAATTTTATTATCCTTCATTTATGACATAATAAAACTATTTCTAAACTGAAATACAAAAAAACATTTTGCACAAAGATAAATTTGACATCCTCTTATCCAATTGAGTTAGGTCTACTCATTTAGTTTTTCCATTTTTGAACGAGTAACCATCACCTGGTCCACTGACATTGAAAAGTATCAATGCAAATGAACCAGATGATGGTTTAATATATATGCCCCATTATTCTATTCTGCCCAGAAATTATTAGCCCCATTTAAAATTTTGTTGAAAACTATACTCTCTATCTCCTTAATGTCGAGCTCTTCAAAATATCACAAACACTAATATTTCGATTCTTCACATATTAAATCCAATGCATCCGACTCTTCATGGTACAACATGATTTAATCTTTGGTCAATATTGGAGATTGCCCACTAAACACAACGAAAATTTAGTGCAAGTCGTTAATTGACCTAAAAGCTGGTTTAAATGGAAGAAGCATTTAAAACACTTTTCCGTTTTATAAATACCCACGCAAAGTATGTGATCTTTGATCGAGCACTATAGCGAATGAAGAAAACCCTTCTAATAATATGCCGTATTTGGTTTTTTTTGTAAGGCTGAAGGTTGAGATGAATTTCATGATTTGCATTATAGTTATTGATTAGAATGTGAGTTTAAATAGGTATGGGAAAAATTAGATTATCTAAAATTCAATAGGTAAAAGATTTCATACAAATTTCAGAGTATCATGTATTTTGATTTTGAAATAGAGTAAAAAATAAAAATAAAAATAAAAATTGTTAATTAATAATTAGGTTAAAGAAAACAAATTCTTTTTATTTAACTGTTAATTAATCTAAATAAAATTCTTTTAATAATAAATATTTGCAGAGAGATAAATTTCACATTCTCTTGTCCAATTGATATAGATCAACTCATTTAGTTCTTCCATTTTTTAGCCTTTAACCATATCCTAGCCCGCTTCTATTGAAAAGCATCAATGCAAGCTGACTAGGTGATGGTTTAATATATATGCCCCATTATTCTATTCTGCCGAGAAATTATTAGTCCTATTTAATTTTTTTATTGGATTTATTTAAGAGGGTTTTTAACTTTAAATTTCATGATTTATATTATAGTTATCAATTACAATGTGAGTCTAAATAGGTATGGAAAAAATTAGATTATCTAAAATTTAATAGGGAAAAAAATTCTAGATATTTCTATTACAATTATTTAAATATTTTCTTTAACTAAAGAACCAATTAAGCTAACTAACATAAATTTCACATATCATGCATTTTGGAATAGAGTAAAAAAAATTGTTGATTAATAATTAACTTAAATAAATTGAATTCTCTTTATTTAACTTTTAACTAAAAAAATCAAACTATTTTAATAATAAATATACCTCACACATATTTACAAATTATTAATTTATAGATTAAAAATATAACATATATATTCATATTCTATTTTGTTTTACGAAAATTTGTTTTCTCTAGCCAAACTTCTGCTATATCTCATAAGCCTAGCCTATTTATATTTCAAAATGCTATATATATATATATATATATATATATATATATATATATATATGACTAACTAATTTGATTAAGAACTTAGCCATATAAATCATAACCCTATATTACTACAAATTTCATTCAAATCATAACACATTAGCTAATATTTCACTACAAATTTCATTAAAAACTTGCAGTCTAATTTGAACTCCAAAATTTCATTGCAATAAGCACTCTTCTCCCTATACCTTTCTTCGAATCAACAATTATTCCATGAACCAAATCTAATTTTTTAATTTTTTCATCAAATACTACACAATTGAAGGTTGAGGGTGTTCATTATTTTTTAATTAGATTTATTTAAGAGGGTTTTTAACTTTAAATTTTATGATTTACATTATAGTTATTAATTAGAAAGTGAGTCCAAATAGGTATGGGAAAAATTAGATTATCTAAAATTCAATAGGTAAAAAATTTCATACAAATTTCACATATCATGTATTTTGATTTTCAAATATAGTAAAAAAGAAAAATCAAAATAGAAATTGTTAATTAATAATTAACTTAAAGAAATCAAATTATTTTTATTTAAATTAACCTAAATCAAATTCCTAAATCAAATTCTTTCAATAATAAATATTTGGCGAGAGATAAATTTCATATTCTCTTGTCCAATTAAGGTAGATTTACTCATTTAGTTCTTCCATTTTTGAGCCTTTAACCATCATCTAGCCCGGTTGCATCGAAAATCATCAATGAAGGCGGACCAGGTGATGGTTTAATACATATGACCCATTATTATATACTGCCCAGAAATTATTAGTCCCATTTAAAAATTTGTTGAAAACCATACCCTCTCTATCTCCTTGTTGAAAAGCATGTGTAAATGGAAGAAGCATATAAAAGAATTTGGCTTATTGTTTTTATTGTTTCATAACTTTGAAGGTTGAGGGTGTCCATTATTTTTTTATTGGATTTATTTAAGAGAGTTTTTAACTTTAAATTTCATGATTTACATTATAGTTATAAATTACAATGTGAATCTAAATAGGTATGGAAAAAATTAGATTATCTAAAATTCAATAGGGAAAAAAATTCCAAATATATCTATTACAATTAGTTAAATATGTTCTTTAACCAAAGAACCAATTAAGATAACTAACATAACTTTCACAGTATCATGCATTTTAATTTTGGAATAGAGTAAAATAAATTGTTGATTAATAATTAACTTAAAGAAATCGAATTATTTTTATTTAACTTTTAACTAACAAAAATCAAATTCTTTTAATAATAAATATATATCACACATATTTACAAATTATTAATTTATAGATTAAAAATATAACATATATATTCATATTCTATTTTGTTTTACAAAAACTTGTTTTCTCTAACCAAACTTTTGCTATATCTCATAAGCCTAGCCTATTTATACATCAAATGCCATATGTTAATATATATATATATATGATTAACTGATTTGATTAAGAACTTAGCCATATAAATCATAACTCATATGTTAATATATTACTACAAATTTGATATAAATCATAACACATTAACTAATATCTCACTACAAATTTCAGCTCCAAAATTTCATTGCAATAAGCACTCTTATCCCTATACCTCACTTCCAATCAACAATTATTCCAAGAACCAAATCTATTTTTTGAATTTTTTCATCCAATACTACACAATTTGATAACTATGATTTACATATTACTTCACAATAAATAACACAACTATGCCTAATTAAAATACCTCATAAGTTAAATTGTTACTTCATAACATAGCTATCAAATTAAGTTACGTAGAAAGTATTACTTTACTAAGGAGAGAAGCTTATTCTACAATCCAATATGAAGGGATGTGTAAGTTTGTCCATCAATAAATAAAAGTTAAAAATTATGTTCTAAATAGAAAGACAATATGGACTATAATTAAAAAAAATGAATATGTTTTAAATTATTTAGAAGTAAAAAAATGTGCAAATATGATATTTAAATATTATAATTTGGTTATTGATAAAATATTAATATTGACATATACTTAAAAATATGTTAATAATAAAAACCCATTTTAATTTGCGTCATAAAATGTTTTGATGTACATGCTATTTAAAATATTTAATATCAATTGAGTATATATTATATATCATTTGAAGAAAATTATATATATATCATGAAAAAGAAGAAATTTGATCATTTTCTACTCATATTAGACAGGTACTTAAGATTGATATATGTTACTAATAAATAACACAGCTATGCCTCATTAAGTTACCCTATAAATTAAATTGACAATTCATAACATAGGTGTCAAAATAAACTAAAGTACCCTATAATAAACTAAAGTAAACCAAATTTTTTTTTGGTGTCATATGATACCTTAAAGTGTGGTTTATGGGTGTAAATAATTTATATAATTAAAATCTACAATTTTAATCCATGCAAAAGTTAAAACTGAATGTTGACAAAAACTAATCACGAAAGTATAATTAATAGAAATCCTAAAAGCACCAGATTTACTTACATTGAATTAAATATTGCTAAATTTTTTATTATTAACTTTAATTTTTTCAATATTCATATTTGTTATTAAATCAATTTTTTTTTCTTTTTATTAAATTTAATAAGCATTTATAAGCGTAAATGTTTAAAATTAACATATCAATAATATTAATATTTATATTAATATTATTATTATTATTATTATTATTATTATTTTCCTCATTGATATTAATATTATTGTTTTCGTAACTATTAATATTATTATTATTGATATTAATATAATACAATATAATTAATATAATTATTATTAAGATATATTAATATTAATATATTCATACATTAATATAATATAATTAATATAATTTATACTATCATTATAATCTATATTGATAAAATTTCAAATATTTATTAGTTATTATTTTTACATTTCTATTTTTTTTAGAATTTAATTAAATTAGATCAAATTAATACATATTTGTTATAATTATGAAATTATTTTTCAATTATTAAATAACACACGATATAAAATTTTATAGAATTAATACTTATGTATGACTGGATCATTCATGTAATACAAAAAATAGATGTTACTAGATATTGCTAAATTTTCTTATTATTAACTTTAACTTTTTCAATATTCATATTTGTTATTAAGTTAAATATTTACACTTTTTATTAAAATTAATAAGCATTGATAAACATGAATGTTTAAAATTAACATATTAATATTAATATTAATATTATTATTAATTTTTTCATGATTGATATTAATATTATTGTTTTCGTTACTATTAATATTAATTATTTAAAATTAACATTAGTATTATTAAAATTAATATTGATTGATATTAACACTAATAATAAATAGAAATATTTAAAATTAAATAAGAAATTATTAATATTAATATTAATATTAAATATCAATATCTCTTTTAATGTTAATTAATAGTAATATTAATAATAAATTAACATGTTAATGTTAAACATATAAATTTAAATAAAAATAAATTTCTCATTTATACATTAATGTGAACATTGAGGTTATTATCAATATAGATATTTCATTAAGAAATATGATTGATAACTTTAGGTTTACATAGATTCTATGACATTAGAATTTACCTTAATGTTTTTTTTAGGTTCAATGACATTAGAATTATAAAAAAATTGGTATTTTCATATCATTTGGTCCATGTAGCATTATGCTATTTTATAACCCAAGGTTTATAAGATAAATTTTTTTAATATTAAAAAAATTGTTTTAAGTTAATAATTATATTGAACATCAAACATTTACATAAATACTAAGCATAGACATTAATAGACATAAAAAGAGATTTATTAAGATTAATAATAAAATTGTGAGTTCTTTTTAACTATAGAAATAATGTTCTTGTGTCTCATATGATTTGATACATTATGTATATGTGCATTTTACTATATTTGTAGATGGAAAATTGCTTATGTATTTTAATTTTAATTCTATTCACCATTAATTGAAAATTGTTTTGTTGATATCATGTGTGTTTTCTTTTATATCAGGCAATTTCCTTGTTTTATCATGAATTTTTTTTGTTGATACCATGTGTGTTTTCTTTTCTGTTAGGTGATTTCCTTGTTTTATCATGGATCCAACTATTTGGAGTTGTATTCCATTTGAAATTCTTGAAATTGTCTTCCTCTCGCTCCCTTTATCGATTGTGATAAAGTGTAGCACTATTTGTAAGCAATGGAAGAATGTTTTGCAAAACCCTTATTTCTTATTTCATTGCAAGAATATCTATACAAATGAATTTGGATTTATGATTCCTTTCCTCAATAATGAAGACAATTATTTTTCTGCTGAATACCATAATCAAAATGGGCGCATATCTCATTTTCATTTGCGATTCATAGATTCAAGATACAAAGTAGAGTCTACTATTGGACCAACTGTAGTTTTATCCTTACCAACAAAATTCTCCCATTCATGAAACTATTTTATAATGAATCCATTTAGAAAGGCCTTAAAAAACATTGGGTGAATTCGAATTGGAGACTCGGGATTATTTTTGTTATTGGAAAATGTAAGCAACAACAAATATGACTCGGTTGTTCTAAAACATATCTATGATAGAATGCAGTCAAAATTTTATGTTTATAGTAGCCTTGATAGGGTTTGAAGGGCTGATCTTCCATTTGGTGGCATCTCAGCCCCTCAGAATGGAGTGTTTTATAAAAGTAAATTGTTTTGGCTCTATCTCAAAATGGAGTATGAAGATTATCCTTGATATGGGTATAAAATCTACTGGTTTGATGTAATAAAAAATGAATGGGGTTTTTCATTTGTTCCAATCATTGAAATACGGTGTATGTCATTAACAATATGAAAGAATCAGTTGATATGTTTTATGAATGATGGCTCCACTTCTGTATGGTCAATTGAAGAAATAGATAATTTCCAATTCGGTCACCCGTGTGTTGAACGAAGAATTGACTACTTTGAGGATGATTTGGGCTTCAGCTAGAAGTTGTTGGAAGAAATGTCTACATATATAAATATCAAATGTCCTTGTTATCTGCCATTTCAAATAGTCCAAGGTTTGGTTCTTATGTGCAAATGCAGTGAAGTTCCTTTCCTATTTTATGACATGATGACTAGCATCTGCTTTCCAACAGATATTGATAATTCAACTAATCAACATATGTATGGATTTTGGTCTCCAACACTGCAGTAGTGCAACGATTTGATCGAGTCTGGAAATGTTTTTGCAATTTCTCCCCGTATGGATTCTATTGATGAGATTCCACCATTAGATATGGACATGGAGTGTTAGGATATTAGTCATTTTATATTCTCTCTGTGGTTGTGGAAAATATTTCCATTTTTTTTACTTTACATAGTTTTGGGTATGTATGCTAAGACTTTAAAATTACAATTTTATGGACATTTAGATGGCCCCTGCTGGGATTTATTCCATAATTTTATTTATCAGATGTTTGATATTGAATCCCATTACAATTTTCTCCAATATTTATTTTTGTGTCCCCTTTAGTTATGTTAATTGCATTTGAATGTGTTTGGAAGCTATTCATTTTTCTTTGTTTTTATAATTGTAATTATTGTGACTTATTTTATGCGTGGTGTTTGGATTAGTTTTTTCTCATTGGTTCTCAAAAAATGTTATATCATCAGGTGTATTTTATTACTTAAATTTATATTTTGATGGTATATAGTTCCAAATATTTAGATATATTTCCAATTCATATCATTCTTATAGTATTTTGTTCCAGTTATATGGTTTTCCCATTACAATTCTAACATGAGACATGAAATTTTAGCATTTTTTGTTTCAGCCATTTGGAAAAATCCATCTTTCTTTTTAGTCATTTGGGAAAATCATTTTATGTTTTCATAACTTTATATGCTTGGGAAAATACCATATATGCTTTTAATGTTTTTATATGGTTCGAAAAAAAATGTGTTCTTTTTGCATTCTTCTGTGTTTATTTATATTAGATATATTATATGTTCCATGTTTATGGTTCCATAATAAATATTTTATTATTCATTGTAGAAATTTCATCTGAAGGGACAAGCAAGCGTACAAGAAAATGGAATTTGTCAGTAGCATCGCGTGACAGGTCTAATGAAAGTCGTCATTTACGGTATCAACAAAATAAGATAACAATAAATGAGCATAGGAGAACTACATATCATAGAAGAATGAGTGAAACCACTCTTCAAAATGACTTTATGATTCCACGTAAGTATCGTACTATGGATGATATCATGGAAAGAACATTTCTCCTTGATAGTTCATTGCGAGAATCTCCTCCTCGTCAACATAATTTTGTTGTTCGATGGTCTCCTCATAATGTTCATAATATTGGGGAAACATCTCACAATAGGGAAGAACATCATATTTATAATGTGGATGAAAATTTTCACCCGAACCCTTCTATCTCTACAATTGCATCTTTTGAGCAGAGGAAAAGGTTGCAAAATATCCATCATGCATGCAATGATGACATTGTATGTGACGACTTGGATGATAGTTTTATTGGCCATTTTTTTGATAATTTGGAGCCAATTGGTCGAGAAATCAGATCTTCCAATCCCCCTTCTCAAAATAATGTTTTCCCATGGACAGAATCAATAAATTCTGATAACATTTCGTGTGGAACAATGGAGGTAACAAAATGATATTTTGACAGTAGCTGCAATGGTGGTTGTTTTTTTACATTCCTCTATTTTCTATTTTTTTTTTACTAAACTTATAAGGTATTTCATTCTCTTGGAATAGGATACAACTCATTTTAATAGAGGTATAGAAATTAATTCCCCAAGTATTCCATCTACTAATCTGAGAATTGAAGATGAAGAATGTCATAGCCTTCCACTGCATTCTCCTTGATAATGAAATCAACAAACTAATGTAAATTTTCAATGTATTTGATTTTATTTTTCATTCTTTTAATTTTTAGTAGGTTGGAGATACGTTTTATTGCATACCTTATTTTCTTGAAACAGGTCACAACTCATTTCAATAGAGGCATACAAATTAACTTCGTAGATGTTCAATCTATTGATGTTATAAGTGAAGAGGAACAATCTCATAGCATTTATCCAGATCGACAACCAAATGTAAATGCTAAATGAATTTGATATTTTCCTCATTTTTTCATTTATTGTTAGTTTTAGAGTGTATTTTATAACCTTCTACGGAAAAAGCATGATTTAATCTAAAGAGGTTGGAGAAATGGAATCCAAAATATCAATTTGTCAAACTAATGTAATTTTTAGTGTATTTGATTTATTTTACAATTTTTAATCTTTATTGGTTGGAAATTTAGTTTTATAATGAATTTTGTTTTTTTGAAAAAGGAGACAACTCATTTCAATATAGGTATAGAATCTAAATCCCCAAATGTTCTATCCACTGATGTTAGAAGTGAAGATCAAACATCTCATAGCTTTCATCCACATCGCCAAACAAATGTAAATATTGAATGAATTTGATTTTTTTTCATTTTTCCATTTATAATTAGTGGGACATTAAATTTAAAAAACAATTATGCTAAAGACACCTTATCATCCTCTCAGGTTCCAAAAATGTGGACCATAAATTTGGAAAGGCCATGTCATAGATCTGTTCCACATGTTTCAAGTTTGGGAAGGGAATCTCATGGTGCTAAAAATCAAGTACATTTTAGAATAAATTATACTCTTCCACATCATTATCCACATGGTCCAAAAAATACAAATCATATTCATTTTGATGAAAACATGATTTTAGCGCATAAACGATTTCGAGAAAATATAGATAGCTTATCAGTTGTCCAAATGTGCCACATCTACCAAGAATCATATCCCGAAATCCAGGTTTTGAAAGATTTTTAAGGACCTATTTGCAGACGATGTAAGAATGAAAGAGGTTCACATCGTTTTTTTGGATATAATAACATGGATCCTAGTGAGCGACCTCATATTTTAAGAGTTCTTAGTGAAGTTGAAGAAATGCTAATGGCACGTGTAAATCTTATTTTTCAAGTGACACATGCTCGAGGTGGGAAATATTACTATAGCATACACACAATTAGCCTTCCCCAAGATATTTCTACAATTGCACAAAGTATTCCTTGACATGTAGAAGATCTCAACTTTTTAATTGTGAGGTGACATGATGCTCAGTCTAAATATTATGAATTTTATGTCATAATATCTCGAGTTGTGACTGAATTTCTTTTCAAAACTGAATGTGATCAATATTATTGAGATGTTGTAATTGACTATGATTCAGTGAATGCTCTACCTGAAATATCAACAAATGTCTCCTCCAGGGTTAAATTTTTTTATTGTGATATTGAAGAATATGAGATCAATGCAGCTAATAATGATGGGTTGCCCCTTGAGCATTTTCCCTCTCATCCTTATTATTTTGTTGTTCACCTACCCAATGAACAGAGAGAAGTGTAAGAAATTAGAGCATTTCTTGATAATGTTGATTCTTCACATGTTGAAGAAATGGATTGGCCTAGTATTGGAACATCTCTGGTGAATTAATATAATACTAAGGGGTTATTAGATATGGCATTCGCCATGTTTGTCCTCACTGGTGATGCTGATTGGTTGCAACCACGCATTTGTATTGTTGAACTTCATGAGTATGCATTGCATCTTCTTAGATATTATGATCAGAGGTTTTGAAGCCATCCTTGCTTTCGATATTACCTATTGAACATGATAATGCGGCATCAGAGCCAAGCAACTGCTTTAGTTTTTGTGAAGAAAAATTTACATGATAACTCACTGATAACAATTGAAAAATTGTGTCACAAACTTTCTGATTTACCAGATAATAAGTTGGCTGAGAATCTTATGCAGTTTGGTTCGTCTCTAAGAGGTACAAGGACATATTGGACTAAATGTCAAGCTATATTTACTGACATGATTACTCAGTTGTGATGTCCATATTTGTTTTTTACTTTGAGTGCAACTGGCACAAAGTGGCCAGAGCTGCATAGCCTCATGCCTATACCCTCACATACTCGTTCCTTAAATGAGCATCGTATGAAAATTAAGAATGTTATCCAGTAACCTCATATTTTTGCCACATTTATGCACCATAGATTTAATATATTTTGAGAGGAAGTTTTCCAACAAGTAAGTTTTGTTGAATTTATTTTCTATTCATTGTCAATTTCTTATTATGGTTCAATTTATATATTTTTTAGTAACTCTATATTCATTTTCTTTAGATATGAGAGACAACATAGAGGTTCAACACATATCCATGGTTTCCTATGTTTTCAAGGAGCTCCTGACATCGAAAGACTGGATTGGTCAAATGATTGTGATTTTCAACTTGCAAAGAGATTCTTTGACAATTATGTAACTCCATGGAATCCACATGAAATAAATCATCGCAATATAATGGTTCCAAGAAGTCTCAATGATGACACTTGCCTATTGAATACTGATCAGATTTTATCTTGCAATCCTCATAATGATTATGAAGATTTGTTGAACCATGTCCAAAGGCACAAAAAGTGTAGTGTAGATTATTGTTTGCGCAAAAAGGGCACTATTTTCGCTTGTCGGTACAATGCTCCATGGGATCTTTCTGAAGAATAAAGATTTTTCGTAGATGATGAAGGAAGAAAAAAATATAACCCAGTAAGAAATGATAGGCTCAATGTACATAACATTGACCTTCTAATAATGTGACGTGCAAATGTTAATTTCCAACCAGTGCTTTCTCGGCATGTTGTCTTGAAATATATTGCTAAGTATGCATGAAAAGCAGAGAAAATGTATGAAAGTTATCATGATATGTTAACTAGAATTTAAAATTCTATTGACTTTGAGGATCATGCTTTATGTGCTTACAGAAGGTTTCTTGAAGAAACGATTTTTGACCGTGACATTGGAGCACAAGAAACATGCCATATGTTTCTTAAGATACCTCTTGTTGTATGTAGTCGAAAATTTGTTTCATTAAATGTTGGAATAAAGGTTTTCAGGAAAATATCAAGGGATGGCATGCAATGTTCATCTAAAAATACTTTTATTCAACATTATTAGAAGAGGCATTTTTTCCTTGAACATCTATCATTGATAGAAATAGCAAGATCTTGCAAATTTGATAGCAAGCATAAAAAAGATCCCTAGAAGCCTAGAGATGTTCATGCGATTGTTCAGGTTTTGCCACGATTTTATTCTATTCCTAGTGATGGTTCAGACGAATTTAAAACATTTTTCTAGATAGAATTTCTCTTGTAAAAACCATTTCTTCACACATCGGTGGATATTGGGCTTTCAGCTGAAATTATTGTTGAAAATTGGAGGAATTTCTGATATAGAACATGGCATGTTGATCGAAATCCACCAATTTTTCAAAATATTGAAGATGGAGAAGATGGTGATTTTTCCTACCAGGAATTGAATCTTGAAGATGATTTTCAAGAATGGAAAATTTTCTCTCGCTTGGTTCCACCAAGTAATGTGAATGTTTATGATCTTCACACCCTTGGTCGAAGGGATTTTGATATATCCTTTTACTATAAAAGTACAACCATTTCTGATGATGTGGCTAAAGAAGCTATTAATTTTATAAGGAATGGAATATCAAAGGGTAATATTTTTAACCTTTCAAATAAAACAGTTGCCTCTCCAAATTCATTGGCAGAAAAAAAACAACTTTCTTTTGAAATTGTTTTAAGGAATTTTGCTGAATATGTGATTCGTGAAGCTCTTCTTATGATTGTTTAGGGCACTACAGGCACTCGCAAGTCTTTCATTATCCATTCTCTTTTTGAAGCTCTTTCTAAATTTTCAAGTAATGGAAAAATTCCTTTGCTTCTTCTTGCCCTAACAGGAATAGCTGATTTTAATATACATGCAAAAACAATAAATTGTGCTCTAAAAATTCTAATTAAAGATATATAACCACTACAGGGTCAATCACTAGTAGTATGCCAAGAAGAAATGAGGCATATTCAATATATATTGATTTATAAAATGAGCTTTTTAGGATCAAGGTTATTCATGCAAATAGATGCTCGATTACGAGAAGCATTTCCAGAGAAAAAGAATTGTCCTTTTGGTGGCAGATCCGTCATCCTTGTGGGTGACCCTTGCCAACTACCTCCTGTGAGAGATAAGCCTCTGTATACAGGTAATACAACATGGAAAGTCTTGTGGAAAAAATTTAACATTGTTGTCACTCTTGACACAATATTTTTCCAACAAGGGAATAATGAGAAACAATCTTTTCTTCGTAGAGTCCTTAATAACATAAGAAATTCAGAACCTGTTCCTGATGATCAGGAGTTTATTATGTCACCTGATGATATGAGGTTGCATCCTAGAGAAAGGGATTTATTTAATGCAGCAGTTCACATGTTTCCAACAAATAATTTGGTGTCCTTCCTGTCATCACCTAGATTGACCTTAGGCTGAAGGAAGGCAATCCAGCGTAACCAAAAACCACGCTTGACCTTGTAGCTAGCCCTACAAGGCAAGGAGAGGGTTCTCTTTGTAAGGAATCTCATTCAAGGATGACTGCAAAAAATGATTTAATGCTAGGTATAGTAGCTCGAAAGGTTTTGATAGATTTTGTTGCTGTTTGCTAGATCAGATGGAGTTGGGCAGTTTAAGTCTAGGAAATTAAATCAGAAATGTAGGGTATTCTATGGGGCAAGGTAGGCATGCACTTTAACACCATTGTATTAATGATGTGAAGTGTTTAATACTGGTGAGGATATGAGGAGGGCATATGAGATGAATCCTTCTAAAATAGTGCAAAAAATAAAATATTGAATGATTTCCCAAGGCAGAGCACTGTAACAATGGATTCTACCTATCTAGCTTGAAAAAATTCAATAGAAATAAATGGAATGAATGATGGAATACATAAAAAATTTAAAAAATGGTTACAAGAGAAGAAATTGTGCTAAAATTCCATACCACAGGGATCCCATAAAAAAATAGCTGCAAATCTTATTAATTTCCTGCCAAACTGATTAAAAATAATGTAAAATCAAGCTCAGGGCACCCAAGTGATTCCAAGATTTTCCAACCTCTACAAATGACTGAAAAAATACATTAAATAGATTACCCTCAGGGGGTGAATCTGTAAAAGGAGGAACTGTTTCACCTACCCCCAAACAAAAACCCGAAGATAGAAAACCCCAACAATATACCTATGAAAGAGAGGAAGCTATTCATTCAACCATATGGAAGTATTATCATTACATTTACTCCAACAAATGGAAAGAAAAGAAATCTGGAACTGACGAGCCCCCTCATTTATGTTTTCTGCCATTTTGTGAGCTGGTGCTATAATGTTCTCTACTTTCACGGCTTGCTCACGGCGTCAACAGAATGTCTACCCCTTTAACCTTTTTGCTGAAGAAAACCCTTTTAAACCAATAAAATAAATGTGCCTCATTAAACAAAGAAAAGCCCTTTTTCCTTTGACAAGAGCGGAAAGTAGTGGTGGGCTTAGGAATTGCAATCGCAAAGGGGAGCGGAGCAGGAATGTTTGGGGCGGAAGGAAATCGCAATGTGCGATAAGTGATGGAGCGATGGAGCGATGAACGAGGAGTGACAAGCGATGGAGTGATGCGATGGGGGATGGCGTGATGGAGAGAAGGTCTGATGCGATGAGCGATGGTGGATTATCTCATTGGCGGACAAACATGAAGCAAAGTTAGCGCGAAGATAGAACAATGCAATCACGCGATGCGATAGAGGACTATCGCATCAGCAGAATCGAGAAGGTGGAGTTAAGCGTAGGAGGGTGAGTGATTGCGCAATGCGATTACATTGGTGGAAGAGAGATGGCGTGTTCAACACTGTAGGTAATGTAATGTGCAATGTGTGATGGTGCGATGATTGCATCGGGGAAATCGGGAGAATAGGAGTTAAGCGCGACGGGAAGTCGATAATGCAATGGGCGAAGGTGCGATGTGATCACATCAGCGATGAACCATTGCATCGGGGTTGTAGGAGATGGAAATTAAAAAGGAAAAAAGGTACTTATAGGTAAAGGAAAAATATAGAAAAAGGTAAGGGATTTAAAGTTAAATATCCAGCAGAATAATGGAAAAAGGGGCAGAGTTATGCTTTTTGAGCCATTTATTCATTTGGGCATATTTTCCGATCTAGAAGCTGATTTTGGGAGTGTGATATATCTTTGGAAATATTTTTCTGTGCTTCTTCTGATGAACATGATTAGTATATGATTTGTACTGAAAATCATGTGTAGAAAACTTTTGAAAACTAGGTACAGAAAAAGACCCTTTGACCATTCATGGCAGGCTACGAAAGACTATCATTGGATTTATGGAGATAGCAGGTTTTGACGTTCAACTTATTACATATGGAAACATAAAATTACATAAGAAATAATAATAAAAACAAAGTACCCTGTTTTCACCTCAAAACATGTTTTGAGGTGAAAATTAGACTAAGCTAAAAATAACAACCCTTTGACTTATCGAGATACTATGCTTTGAGTTTATTTGGCGTCCTCATGTCCTTGATGATATTTATTGACACTTTCATCATTAATTTGACTATGGTGGAACCCTAAAACCTAATGAGACCAAACCCTATGACCTAATAAAATGAACTGGAGAGTGAAAATGAATCATGACTGAAGACCATACAGAGGAGAACCAACAAGTATTTTTCATGAGGGAAAACTGATGAAGTGACCCCAACCATCAGTAGATCAATGACCTAATGAAGTGATAAAAGTTATAGTATGAGACTCCTACTATGCAAATGCATAAGAGCAGATCTTGATCACTGATGGTAGTATGAAATGACTGACACTAACATTGGCTCCAATGGGGATTGTAGCTCGTTGGAGGTGCCAAGAACACCGTATACCTAGTAACCTTATCCATTTGGAAATACGGTAAAAATACTTCAAAGATTGAAAAATGACACAATGCAGACTGACTCGTGACATCAAACGATGACCGTAAACTAAATCAAAACCGGAAAACTCCACACATCTCATTCAATTTTTATAGCCTTCGCTTCAGGCCCCAAGCTTCAATTACTGTGTACTTGAAATCTCACCAAAAATGAATATCGGATGTACAATAAATATGACATAATTTCAGAGATTCATCTTAAAATTAGTAGTGCTTCAAGAGCCTACCATTCGCGGGCCCTCTTCAGAAATCTTGACCATCCATCTCTGTGAGCAGAAAATTGTACTGTCATCTGGATCTAAAATATTATACAGTCCTTTCCATAGGTTATCACACCTACCATGCTTTCCTTTGTCCTCATTTTGTGCATCCCATCTCAGAACTACCTCTTCTAATTGAAATTTTTCTTCTTTGGTTTTGTGATCATATATTTTCTTTATTTTTTCCTGCAACAGGAAAGTGTTCTGAGAAACTTCTTCCCTTGTTTGTTGAAGGTGTATCATTTGATTGATCCTTCGGTGAATATCATCCTCTTCGATACTAGCTTCTTGTAGTAATCTTATGACCGAAACTATAAGTGATGTAGGAATTACTGAATCAGTGCCATAAACTAATTAAAATGGTTACATACCTATGGCTTTCTTGCTACTAACTCTATCAGCCCATAATGCGTTGACAAGTTTTCGATGCCAATTCCTCTTATTCGCTTCCAAAATTTTCTTGATTATATTCACCAAAGTCTTATTTGATGACTCTACTAATCCATTGCCCTGCGGGTAGTATGCTGTCGAATGGCCCAGTATAATATTGTACTTATGGAAGAACTCCACCATCTTCTTCAATTTAAATTTCGTTGAATTATCTATTATGATCTGGTGAGGGAAACCAAAATGAGACAATATATTTGATTCTAAAAATTGAATAATTACCATATCCATGGCCTGCCTTGCTAGAATGGCCTCAATCCATTTGGTGAAATAATCAGTAGCTGTCAAGATCCATTGATGTTGTGCTGATGATTTCGGATAAATTTCCCCTATGAAATCAAGTCCCCACTATTGGAATGGTGCATTTACTTGAACTGGTTTCAAATGAAGAGGAAGTAGTTTCCTTTTTCCTTGAAAAACTTGACACTCATGGGAGCTTGTCACTGTTTTATACAAATCTGAAAATAGAGTCAGCCAATAATATCCTACTCTCAATACTTTGTTAGATATTTTTTTCCAAAACAAATGACCACCACAATCACCTTTATGAAAGTCATGCATCACCTACTGAGCCTCATCTTCAACCAAAAAATTAAGTAGAATATCTCCTGGATATTTCCAATAAAGAGCACTATTTAAAATACAGAATCTAGTAGATTTGAGTTTTAGTGACCTACCTTTTCTTCTAGACATCCTTGGAGGTGCCGAAAGATGCTGAAGAACATGAACTATGTCTAAATACCATGGTGATTGGAGAAAAAAATTTGAAATTGGAATAAGCGAACCATCATCCTCATCCTATGACATTGTTGCTATGATACTTATGTCCAGGGCATGTAGTTTTGATTGTGCCATTAGTTTTTCCAAGCCTTGTCCCTTGTTTAACTTTGTGGGTTTAATCTCCAAATCATATTCCAACATTGCTGCTATCCACTTACCTCTTCTTCCCTCTAGATTAGTTTGCACCATAACATCTTTTACTGCTGCATTAGGAACATATGCTATGGTATGTGAATGTAGAATGTACACTCTGAAATCCTTTCATGCTTTTATAAGAGCCAATGCTTGTTTCTCAATGATATTATACCGCAAGGCAGCATCTCGAATAGTCTTACTAAAAAAGGAAATGGGATGTTCAATCTGATCTTCGTTTTTCATCAATACTGCAGCCATGGTATGCTCTGATGAAAATGAAAATATAATGAAATATTGAGTGTAATCGGGACTAATCAAGAATGGGGAGTTGGACAAAGAAAAATTTACTAGATTAAATGAATTCATAGCATCCTCGCTCCATTTGACAGTGCTTTCTTTTTTCAACATACTGGTCATTTCTCGTAAATGTTCTTCCAAATTAGGTATAAATCTACATAAGAAGTTCATCTTAGCATTGAATGCCTGAATCTCCTTTTTTTTACGTGGGAAATCTATGTGTTAGATTGCCTCCACTCTTGAATGATCAATGCGGATACCGTCTTTAGAAATGATATGACCAAGGAGCTTGCCCTCATCCATAGAAAAATAATTTTCTTCAGGTTAAGAGAAATCCCAAACTTTCTACATCGCTGAAATACAATCCTCAAGTGGTGCAGATGTTCATCTTCAGAACCAGAAAATACTGTCAAGTCATATAAATAAACAACTAGAAAAACATCCTTCTCATTAGCAAAATAAATTTCCATTGCCCGCTGAAAAGTGGCTCCAACATTCTTCAATCCAAATGGCATTTTGGTGTACTGAAAAGTTCCCCAGGGTGTCGTAAAAGAAGTTTTGTCTTAGTATTTTTCATGCACCAAGATCTGATTATACTCTCAATAACCAGCGAGTCGTGAAATCAGCGATGCTCCAACTACTCTTTGCAGAATATAATCCATCTTAAGAAGTGGATAGTTATCCTCTAAGGATACTTTGTTTAGATTCTGAAAATCTATGCACAACCTTATTTCTCCTGTATTTTTGCATATCGGGACTAGATTCGAAATTCAATCAGAAAATCTAACTAGAACAATGATACCCGCTTTAAACAATCTGTTTACCTCTTTTTCAATGGATGGAAGCAACTTTGCATTAATACTCCTTAGCTTCTGTCTAAATGGCTTCTGATCTGGCTTGACAGGAATAGTATGTTGAATCATATTTTTTAATATACCTTGAAATATGAATAATCCCACACAAAGACATTGCAAAATTCAGAAAGAAATTTAACATACTGGGCTTTTACCTCAGGAGAAAATGGTTTTTATAACCTCACAAAATTAGGCTTGTCAGTTGCTCCAAGATTAACATCTTTAACTCCTTTATCAGTAGGCACCAAGCTCAACTTTCTTGCAACATCATCTTGATCAAAAATCTCTTCTAAAGGTATGAGACCTCTAGGAATAACATTATCCTTCAGCTGCAAAACATCCATCTGATTTTCTTCAATCTCTTGTTCGTCGGTATCATAACCACCATCTATGGAAAAATTCTTGAATTTTCCTTCATTCTGCAAAAAAGAATTGATTTCGTTGTCATCCCAAAACACTTTCCAATACCTTAAATTATCTGCAACAGCAGGTTGATGTTTGACATGAATTTCAAATTTGTTGCTAGAGTTCATTGGAATCTTCAAATTTCTTGCAGTAGTGGCAAGTGAATCTACAATAAGGTTCTGAATTTGACATACTGTTGTTAAAGTATATTCAGAAAAAATTCTCAGGATGTCTAGGACCACATTTATGTAGGCTCTCAATCATGGATGCTTTTCTTGATACTCTCCTTTTACCTGTTTGATTACCAACTCTGAATCTCCATAGATAGAAATCCTTTTTCCATTTAACTTCTTGAAAATTTTTAGACCTGCAATCAAAGCTTCATACTCTGCTTCATTGTTAGAGCAGTCAAAATCCAACTTATAAGCACATACTCTAACATTACTAGGAACTCTGTCAAGCTGTAAAACAGGGCTCTGAATCCATATTCCTATACCAGCAGCGTCCTTACCAACAACTCTGTCAAAATCCATGCTCCAAAGGCCTTCCTGTTCTTCTAGATGATGAAATTTAGTTTCTTTCTCTACCTTACCTTGACTAATCTCTTAATTTTCTTCTGTTCACTGACCTTTTGATGTTGGCAGGTAGAAAAATTAGAAAGGCTTGCTACTTTTTCTTTTTCCTGTTTAAGGACTTCCCTAAAATTCTCTGAAATTTCTGGTACCTCATCTACTTCTACCAACTGAACATCTTCATCATTCAAACCACTATATGAATATAGTACAAATGATTATAAATCTGTATGTATAGCATTAATTGGATGATTAACTGGCTTATCTTTGCAAGTGATCATATATTTCATTTTCTTCTCCCTGTATAGTTTTCTCAATTGACCGAACACATGGATGGTAGAATAAGAGAAATCAAGTTGTATATTACCCATAATTTTTGCACCCAACGATCTGGACAAAAGCATACCAAACCATGGTGGAACATCAACAACAACCACATCCATCAAAACATTCTTGGCTAGAATTTGATCTAAAGATACTACCAAGTATTTGATAAGACCAATACAATGGACCCTACCAGAGTCAAAAGAATACAAATCATGGTATTTTCGGGTAATATCAAGACCCAACTTCTTTATAATGGCTTTAGGCATCAAATTTTGAGAAGCTCTGAAATCCAACATAGCATTGTGTAAAATGTACTCATGCAATCTAATACTCAGGTAAAAGGGAGGGACTTCACTATCTTTAGACTGAAATTCTATGGTAGGACCAAAAATGAGTTTAGGATGATCATCTTCGACATTTACCATATCTGACATAGAGTCTATTTGAAAAATTCTAGATACCTGATGTTTATAAGTGTTGTTTATAGATATCTGACATAGAGTCTATTTGAAAAATTCTAGATACCAACTCAGCTAAGGGGATGGACACCTTCAACTTAGAAATTTTATTTTCTAAATTGAAAGATGAAACTTTTTCTACCTATTTGATGGGAAGATCTTTCTTCTCCACTTGCTCCTTCGCTGCACTTGGCTGATTATTCTTCTCATTTGAAATGTTGTTTGTCGAGGGTACTTTTTTGGATGTCAGATTAGTAGGTTCTTTCCCTTCCCTCTAAATATTTTAAGAGTCATTCTTTAATAGCAACTCTTTTCTTTTCTGAATAGGATTGATTTTCACATCTCTTCTCCTCAAAGAATACTGATTCTGCTATGCTGTCAAAGCATTCATATATCCTCTTTGATAATCATCAGACTCTTCCTCTAAAACTACATCATTTTCCAATATGAAATCTTCATCTCTTTGATTGTCTGGAACCACTGCATATTCTTCATCTTCTATCAGAAAAATGGGTGTACCATCAACAGTGGAAAAATGATTAGCTTCAACTACCGGATCATCATCATCATCTGTTTCCATTCCCTGAAAATAATTTTTCTTCAAAGGAGTTTTGATCTACTGATGTTATGTTGTTTGGTCTTGCGTTTTATGTTCCCTCTGCTTGATTTAGAATTGGGGCTACTGCTGTCCTCTAAAATTTGGATTCTGGATTGGTGTTTCAGGTCTATCTCAAATGGTCAACCTGTCAACCATCCTCTCCACCATTCATATCAAAGTATCCATCTTAGTATCTGAAGGAGATGCTTCCTCCTTCACAGTTACTCCATTTTTGGCTCTCGTCTGTGATCTCTTAGCCAACAGATTTTCTTCTACGCTTACAACATTTTTTTTGGATATCTTCAAGTGTGGTAGGTTCTCATTCTCATAACTGATATGCCATGTCAACATCGAAACCATCTAGAAATTTGAGAAAAGCTAAGCCCATGGGGGGTTTGAGGTTGGCCGGAATAGCATTATACACTGCACTAAACCTCACACAATAATCTTGTACACTTTCACCCACATTCCTTTTGATATTTTCATACTCAGACCAAATTTGGAGTGGGTTTCTCTTTACCTCCCACCGGTCTAAGAATTGTCTATGTAGCTCCACCAAAGTGTGGATAGAGGCTGCTAGTAAGGCTCTGAACCATTTTCGAACTTCACCTCCAAAACTTTGGACAAACAATCTCACAGTCAAATTTTATGCCTCTACCTCATGAAGGTCAAAGAAGTCATTCATTTTATCAACATGTTGCTGCACTGTAATGCTTTGAGTGGCATCAAAAAAAGGTATTTTAATTTGGTAATCAACAGGACTATCATTCAGATTTTGAGGTAAAACTAGGGGTGCATATTGGGCATCCATGACTCGAGGCAGATTTAAAACAACATTTAAACTACTAGGATTTAAGAAAATTGTTGCTGGAGAAGTAGGGGTGATAAGTTGGAGGGGAAGCGTAGGTATAAAATGAAGTTGAGAATCGATTTTAGAAATTGATGGGAATACTGATGAATTGAGGGTAGCGGATGCTAATTTTGATGATTGTGAAAGCTCAGGGATATTGGTAGCAGTGATAGATGATTGAGAAGAGTTTAAGATATAATCGTCAATTGATCTGTTTTCCTTTTGAATTTAAGGATTTACAAGAAACTCTAGGTCTAACACTGTGTCATCAAGGGCAGTTTCAGATTTGTTTTTGAATAGAGAAAGCTCAAAACACTCATCAAAAGGGAGGTATTCAATGAACGACCACTAACTAGGCCAAGAATGGGATCTGAAAATAGGTCTAGGGCTTATTGAACTTTCTTGTCTTCTGATTATTCACGGAATAAGGTTATGATTTTCAAATATAGGGGGAGGATTTGGATCAGGATTGGCCCTGGTGTATTTCCTTGAAGCCAGTGTGGTCGAATTTTGAAATTTTTACTTTGCAACGTTTTATTTCAGCCTAGAAAATTCTAAAACTCATCATCCAAAGTTCAAGAATTTATATGGAAGATATTACCGAGGTGATCAGTATTTCGTTTTATATTTTTTCCCCAGTATGGTTTCCACTATTTTATCACCTATTTTGACCTTAGGCTGAAGGAAGGCAAGCCATGGTAACCACAAACCACGCTTAATCTTGTAGCTATCCCTACAAGGCAGGGAGAGGGCTCTCTCAGTAAGGAATATCATTCAAGGATGACTGCAAAAAATGATTTTAGGCTAGGTATAGTAGCTCGAAAGGTTTTGATAGATTTTTTTGGTGTTTGTTGGATCAGCTGGAGCTGGGAAATTTAAGTCTAGGAAATTAAATCAGAAATGCAGGGTATTCTATGGGGCAAGGCAGGCATGGACATTAAAACATTTGGCTTAATGATGTGAAGTGTTTAAGACTGGTGAGGAGCTGAGGAGGGCATATGAGATGAATCCTTCTCAAACAGTGGAAAACATAAAATATTGAATGATTTCCCAAGGCAGAGCACTGTAACAATGGATTCTACCTATCTAACTTGAAAACATTCAACAAAAATCAATGGAATCAACGATGGCATTGATAAAAAATTTAACAAATGATTACAAGAGAAGAAATTGTGCTAAAATTCCATACCATAGGGATCCCATAAAAAAATAGATGCAAATATTATTAATTTCCTGCCAAACTGATTACAAATAATGTACAATCAAGCTTAGAGCGCCCATGTGATTCCAACCTTTTCCAGCCTCTAAAAATGAATGAAAAATTACATTAAATAGACTGGCCTCAGGGGGCGAATCTATAAAAAGAGTTGTTTCACCTACCCCCAAAAAAAAACCTGAAGATAGAAAACCCCAACAATATACCTCCAAAAAAGAGGAAACTATTCATTCAACCATATGAAAGTATTATCATTACATTTACTCCAACAAATGGAAAGAAAACAAATCTGAAACTGACCTTCCCCCTCATTTATGTTTGCAGCCGTTTCGTGAGTTGGTGTGGTAATTTTCTCTACTTTCACAGCTTGCTCACGACCATAACAGAATGTCTACCCCTTTAACCTTTTTTGTGAAGAAAACCATTTTAAAAAAATGAAACAAATGTCCCTCATTAAAAAAAGAAAAGCCATTTTTCCTTTGAAAAGATAGGAAAGAAGTGGTGGGCCTGGGAATCGCAATCACAAAGGGGAGAGGAGTGGGAATGTTTTGAGGCAGAGGAAATCGCGATGTGCGATAAGCGATGGAGCAATGAATGATGAGCAAAAGACGATGGAGTGATGCGATGGGGAATGGCGCGATGGAGTGAAGGTCTGATGTGATGAGCGATGGTGGATTATCGCATTGGTGGAGAAACGAGAAGTGGAGTTAGCGCGGTAATATAATGATGCAATCACGCAATGTGATGGAGGACTATCGCATCGACAGAAACGAGAAGGCGGGGTTAAGCGCTGGAGGGGGAGTGATCGCGTGATGCGATGCTGTGATGTGATCAAATTGGCGAAAGAGAGATGGTGGGTTCAGCGCTGCAGGTAATGCAATGTGTGATGTGTGATGGTGCGATGATCACGTCGGGGAAATCGGGAGAGCGGGAGTTAAGAACGACGGGAAGTTGATAATTCGATGGGCGATGGTGCATGCGATCACATCGAAGATGAACCATCGCATTGAGGTTGTAGGAGACGAAAATTACAAAGGAAAAAGGGACTTAGCGGTGAAGGAAAAATATAGAAAAAGGTGAGGGATTTAAAGTTAAAGAGCCAGCAGAATAATGGAAAAAAGGGAAAATTTATGCTTTTTGAGCCATTTATTCATTTGGGCATATTTTCCGATCCAGAAGCTAATTTGGGGAGTGTGATATACCATTGGAAATATTTTTCTGAGCTGCTTCTAATGAACATGCTTAAGATATGATTTGTACTAAAAATCATGTGTAGAAAACTTTCGAAAACTAGGCAGATAAAAATCACCTTCAACCCTTGGTGGCGGGCTGTGAAAGACTATCATTGGCTTTATTAGGATAGCAGGTTTTGAAGTTCAACTTATTACATATGGAAACGTAAAATTACATAAGAAATAATAATAAAAACAAAGTATCCCGTTTTCACCTCAAAACATGTTTTTAGGTGAAAATTGCATTAAGCTTAAAAGAACAAGTCTTTGACTTCTCCAGATACTATGATTTGAGTTTATTTGGCATCCTCATGTCCTTGCTGATATTTATTGAAAGTTTCATCATTAATTTGACTATGGTGGAACCCTAAAAGCTAATGAGACGAAACCCTATGACCTAATAAAATGAACTACAAAGTGAAAATGAATCATGACTGAAGACCATAGAGAGGAGAACTAGAAATTATTTTTCATGAGGGAAAAATGATGAAGTGACCGCAACCATCAGTAGATCCATGACCTAATGGAGTGATAAAAGTTATAGTATGAGAATCCTACTATGCGAATGCAAACGAGCATATTTTGATCACTGATGGCAGTATGTTGAAATCACTAAATTCTCCAATTGCATGATGTATTTCTGTGAATTGAAGGCATTTAGAAATCGGTGGTGTCGATGATGATCAACTTTACCATGAATTTTTGTTGTGTCGTGGCCAAAGTGTTATGTTGACATGTAATTTGTGGGTTAAATCTTGTTTCGTGAATGGTGCGGTTGGGTATCTGAAGGAAATATTTTATATGCCTACCTCTAACGCACCTAAGCTTCCAATGTTCACAACTATTGTTTTTGATAAGTATGTTGGTGTTTCATTTGATGCAAGCAATCCAAAAATTGTACCTATCATACCAGTGATAAGAGGAAATTGAAAACAAATTTCTTTAAAGATGGCATGGGCTCTTACAATCCACATGTCATAGGGTTTGACTTTAGAATGAGCATCAATTAATATGGGGAATAAAGAGAAGCAAGGCCTAACCTTCACAGCAATATCAAGAGTGAAATCAATAGATGGTTTACGCATTGCATCGCCTTTCTCTTTTCAACATTATGCCAAGATGAAAGAGAGTGGATATGTTACAATTAGGAAGAAAGAAGAGGAGCGATTAAAGTCCATATCGTTATGACATGAAACTATTAATACTTTTAGCTCTTTATAGAATGCTTTTTGAATTCCTTTTATTGTCCTCTTTATTTACTTTTAATATAATAATGATTTTGATATATTAATGAGATGAATACATTCATCAAATTCATAGTAATATTTTGGAAAGCTTTTTACATATTTTTTCATGTTGTTTAATTTTCTTTTGTTTTTTAGTGGTTGCTGTTATTTTTCTTACAATGAATCATTCAGAGATTAAAAATCTAGTTATATGAGCCAATCATTAAAAATCAAGATGGAATTCCGTATCACTATGATATGCAACTACTAGTATTGTGACATATTTATAGAATTTTTTTCTAATTATTTTTATTGTCCTCTCTATTTGCATTTAGTATAATCATTATTTTCATGTATTAATGAAATGAATACATTCATCAGATCCAATATAGTAATATCTGCGAAATTTCTTACATCATTTTTTGTGTTGTTCAATTTACCTCCTTTTTTTCGCTACTGTTATTTTGTTTACAATGAACCATTCGGACATATACAACCAGCCATATGAGCCAATCATTAAAAATCAAGATTGAATTCCATATCCCTATGACATGCAACTAACAATTTTTATGAATGTGGTTTGCTAAATATCTTGTGGTTTAGTTCAATGAAAGCATATTTATATTTGATATTAATATTAAACTAAAATTAATATATATATTAACATTAATTTAAATACAAATATAGAATTACTAACATTATTAATATTTGATTTTAAACATTAAATTTAAAAATTTGCGATTTATTGTTGATTATTGTAATAAGGGTCATATCACTCAATTAATTTTATCACTCATTTCATGTGTACAATATGTATGTGTAATGAGGTTTATTTTTGTACAAATTTTATATCATTTGGTTCATGTAGCGTTAGGTTATTTTATAGCACAATCTTTTTAAGATTAAGTTTTTTAACAACAATACAAATTGGGTGTTGTATTATATATATATATATATATATATATATATATATATAGAGAGAGAGAGAGAGAGAGAGAGAGAGAGAGAGAGATTTTTCTATCTCTTTGTGTATTAATATTTATTTTGTCATTTTCCTTTCAAATGTAGATATGGATAATAATTATGGCATCTATTATAAACAAGCCGTGACAAATATTTCTAGACTCATCAGTTTTCTTTCAAATCTTCAGAACAAGTTCGATAGAAAACATGGCTTCCATTCTGCTTTTATTGATGAGCATCTTTGTGCGCTAGATGAAATGAAAATGAATGTAAAATACTTGTTGCATTTGCACATGAGGGAGGCTAGGAGAAAAACAAGAAGGGATTGGTTGGAAAGCGTTAAGTATCATGATCATTATCCTGTTGATTTGAATTGGTGTTCCTTCTGTAGTCGGTCTGGTTGTGTTCTCAAAGAGGCTATTTCGTAAATGAACTTTGATGGAGATTTTTGAGTCCATTTTTGTAGTGGGATTTATTTATGTAAAGAAAACAAAAAACATATGTTAATTTCGATGTTATTTTTTCGATTTCACTGATGGTGGAATTGAATTTCACTTTAGTTTATTAATTCATTCGGTTTATAATATTAACAATCAATATGGTTGATTGATCACTTGCGGTTTATAATAATAATAATAATGTGACTTTAAACTTCCTCTTTGTTTAAAATATTGGGTCGTATGCTTTACTAAGCTCTTGTGTTTTTACTATTGTTCCCTTGGCCTTATTGGTCCCTTAGGTAATTAATATTTTCCCCTTGGGTTCACCGATTCCTTTGGTTTATAATAATAAACCCTTGGGTTTATTACTTCCTTTGGTTTGTAATATGAATAATCCCTTGGGTTAATTCTTAGTGTTTATTAATTTCTTTTTATTTTTTATTTTTTTATTAATTTTATTGATCCTTCGACTTTATTAATCCCTTGAGTTTCATAATAATTTTTATTTGTAATACTAATATGTTGGGTTTATAATATTAATAATCCCTTCGGTTTATTGATTTTTTTTGTTTATAATATTAATAATCCCTTTGCTTTGTTGATGTTTTACGTTTATAATATTAATGTTTCCTTGTATTTGTTGATCCATTGGGTTTATAACATTGATCCATTAATATTAATAATCCCTTTGCTTTGTTAATGTTTTATGTTTATAATATTAATATTTCCTTGTATTTGTTGATCCATTGGGCTTATAACATTGATCTGTTAATTTTTCGAATTCTTTCAGTTCGTAATATTATTCCCTTCGGTTGATTAAATCCAAATATTGGGCTTTAAATATTAGTCCTATAGTATAATACTAATGCATGGCCCAATATCACATTATGAAAAAAATTGACTCAATATGAAAATCAATCATGGGAAACCATTGTTAATTAGCGTTAGCCATTGGCGATCAATGCCATCCATGGTCAAATGTCACATTTTGACAAATATTGTTTCAATATGAAAATCAACCATGGCCAACCATGGTCATCGTTGATCCAACGTTTCATTGTGACAACAATTGTCTCAATGTTTAAATCAAGCATGGTAAACCATTTTTATTCCACTCATTTTATAATATTAATAATCATGTGACTGAGTCAATAATTTTTATTTAAAAAATTTATTCCTAATATTTATTAATCTCTTTATTAATAATGTGATTTTCTCATTCATTTTTATTTAAAATATTTATTCTTAGCATTTAATAGTATTTTTTGTTTTTTATATGGATCCCTTGTGTAACACCCCTAGTTTAGGTGTTTGATTTTGAAAACTAGACATTTGAATTTTAATCCTAAGGGGAGTGGACCCCAAATGGATAAATATTTTGTGGATGTAATTAAATATTTCATTATGAAATTTAAATAAAATATTGTTGTGCAGATTGACCAAATGAGAATTGTGAGATCACTTGCTAAATCCATGAGGATGGATAGAGGCAAATATTTCCCCAAAAAATCTTTCAAAAATCCTTGAAAGAATTTATTTCTAAATTAGATTTTGAGGAAAATCTAGTTTACCCAATGATGTGGAGAGTAGTTTGGAAGAGGTAAAAGGATGGGAAAAGCATAAAGTAGCTTTAAAAGTCCCTAAATAGGGAAGCCTAGGCAAACAGGAAGAAAAGCATCTTGATATTCTAGACGCAGAATTAGAAACAGGCTTTGGGGAACAAAAGCTTAAATAATCTATTCCAGAACAAACCAGAGGTTGGTCTGGTCTGGGAACTAATCTCAGCTCGAGGGTGAGTTCTAGAGATAGAGGGACTCTACGGTTGGGAGGACTGGTCAAGTACCAAAGTGGTATGTGCACAGTAATGATTAAAAAATTGAAATTTAATTGTGTTGTGACTGACTGTAGTTACATATGTATATATTTGGTTCCTAGATTATAATAGTGTTCCATACATTTACAGAGTTAAGAAAGGATTGAAATCCTCTCAGGTTTGCATGGTTGTAGGAACGAGAGGAATTAGAAAAAATCACCTAAAAGCTCTAAACCAGTCCTTGGTTTAAATCTGGAGATTTATATTACCTCAAAATTCATGATTTTGTAACTTTAATCTATTTCTGTACACAATAGGAATTAAGACAGTGGACACTGGAGATAATTTAACTTTATGAGTAGTTAGAAATTTATTAAATTTTTTGAGCAAAGTACAGACCTGTGGAATTTCAAAATAATAATACAGGGCTATTTTTAAGATGTCTACTACAGTAGGACAGATTTGAAGAAGCAGAAAATTTAGTGCTTTATACAATTCCAGCTAGTGAATAGACCTAGCTAAGCATGGTTACCAAATCCCATTGTAGTATGAGAAAAATACCTATCTCTAGCATGCAACTAACATCCTTTGCAAGAAGAATGGTTCAAACAGACCATTAGTGCAATATGAACATGTGAAATTCTATATAATACATACAACTAAAAAAGTTGTGAAAGTAAACCATATTTCACACATCAGATCTATATAAACTACTAAACTAAGAGTATTGGCTTAAATAGTATAGATACTGACATTATTAAATTAGAAAAAGTATAAGTGTAGAGTGACAGAAACATTATGAATAACATAAGTGAATATTTTATAAAATATCCACTAAGGAGAGTACATAGAGTTCACTGCTGTGTTATATAAAATACATGATAGTATAGACTCTATTAACATGAAAAATTTTCCATGCACTGAAAGATTTAAACCTGAAGATTCAAATAAAAAATAGAGGTTTATTGGCATTTTTCTTGTATAATACGAAGGAACAAAACAAAAAAAATTATATAACTTGTACGGATAGACTGCTGGGAGGCATAATCCATATGAGTATTTATACAAGCTAATACATCCACAAATGATCCAACTGTATCGTTCAAATGAAAACAACCCAAACGTAACCGAATTAAAATATTTATCAGGAATAACAACTTGAATTAGCCACTTGAATTTTATGAGTATAATTAATCGTTGTTCTCGTCAAATAGGATGGAAATACATATACGAAAAATCCATAGATAAAGTTCTGAACTACATCTAGAGAATAGTGTCTCTAATAAATTAAACTGGGATAATTGGATCATAGCGCCTACATAATCAGAGTCCGAATAGTATTAATTAGCCCTATGAAATTATTACAATTATAGTAGCAATAGAAAATAAAAATGGTAGACCAGAGGGGTCTGGATAAAATTTTTGGGAAACCACGATATGAGAGTCGAGCCTCAATACGACCAGTAGGTGGTGATACCAACCTGAAAGCGAAAAAGGGTAGGGAAATTAACGCAAGTGCAACAAACCTTTGTTCTTGTATCCACGAGAGGGAAAAGTACATGGAATTTAGATTTACCTGAAAACACAACAATAAACAGTGAGAATATGAATCGACCAATTTATGTGAAAAAAATAAATTGATAATAACCAAAATTGAGTCACCTGGCAAAGACGGAGCCTCTTTCCTTCAGAATGACCTGAAATCAAGGTAGCGCATAGTATAAAAAAAAAAAATTTAGAAAAACAGAGGTTAAATAAGGGAATGAGAAAACCCCTTAACGAATGTTACAAGCGAATGGATGCTTGCCTAAGGTATGTACCGCTCGCCGGAGAAGAGGAGAACAAAATCCCTGCGCCACCATTCGAACCACCTCATTTAAGTCACGAAGGATGAGTAGAAAGATGCCCTACCAAGAAACCAGGGTGTATTAGTCTCACGCATGGTTAAGTAGAAGCACAACGACTAGATAAAGATATAGTGGCATAAACAAAATAATCAATTTATTAGTACAGGAAATTGCCAGGAGACATTGCTCAATGAATCCAACATGGTCGAAACTGTGAACGAGACTACAGGGAAACTATTCTATCTAAGCCAGCTCTTGCAATCTTCCCAAATAAATTTTACACATCAAACTATAGAACCAAAACGTGGGTTCCACTGTAAATTGAGCAACGCGCATAGAAAATCATACCTGGGGTTAAATTTCGTTGGATATGTATGTAAGCTAGACGTCGGAGGAGCCGATGCTTCTCTCCACCAAAGTGTAGAGCCTCGATGCCGAGAGGTAAATGAACGAAATGAAAAGCGAAAGAGCTGCTTCAAAACTAAATCATATATTTCTATTCTCGTATCAAATCCAGAAGAACGACGAACCCTAATGGGTGGAACAATCACCACCGTCCAGGTGGCTTCAGATCCCTAGCTTATACATGGATCAGGTGGTAGAGATTGCCATTAATACATGTCTGTTGAATACATAAAGTCCAGAGATACATGAAATCGAATTCATAGTACATCCATTAATGTAATATGACAGGCACAAATTAAATAATGTTCAACGTGGAGTATAGACAAAAATGTGAAAAATTCCAACTCTACGTGTGGCTGCCATGGAAGCCAACGGGGCGAAAGGAAGAAATCGTGGAGTGGCATTTCATAAGAAGACGAGGAAAATTGAGGTGTTGCGTAGGAAACAAACCTTGAGCCATCGTTGCCAACAAGGAAGCAGAATCTCAACGTGAAATTTTATGCCCATTCCTATCGTAATGTCACATTAAATGGAAACGTACATGAAAAATCACTGACGTGATGGTAAGGTTCATTAACTTAAGCACGTTGCCACAATTTCTATGTCAAGGAATAAAATCGAAATCAGTATAAATAGAATCATTAAACCCTGTGATGCATAGTATAAGTTAACATGGCACGTGAGATTTTAAATCTGAGAAAGGGTACGAAGATGTAAGCCAACTAATCACATATTAATATAAAGTCCATAGGGACATACTGAAGAGCACGAAAAAGGAGGTATATTGAGACTTCCAAGCCTAAGGTGACAAGGGTAAGGAGAATGTTGGAAGGTGTAAATAAATGCACCAATATGTAGAGATGTATCTAACCATGTAAATATGGTTGGGGAAAAATGTATATTGAATAGTATGATATGGGAATAGAGGAATTAAATTTGAAGCCCGATCCTTTTATGAAAAATATTATAAATTCCCATACAATAAAACAAACAGGAATTGAAAAAAAAAACTTTATTCCATGACAGATCGCAAAAGACGAAATTTGTAAAGAAGATTTAAATTGAAATATAATTAGAGAAAAAAAATTGGTTGGTAAGGAGGAGATGTTACACCTTGGCCTTGTTCATCTGTTATGTTTTTAATATTTTTCCCTTGGGTTACCCAATTCCTTCAGTTTATAATATTAAACCTTTGGGTTTATTAGTTCTTTTGGTTTATAATATTAATAAACCCTTCTGTTTATTAATTATTTGATTTTAAAATATTGATTCTTATGGTTTATTAATTTCTTAGGTTTTTTAGTTTAAAATATTTATTCTTAGGGTTTTTTAATCTCTTGTGTTTTTAATATTGATCCCTTGGCCTTATTGATTCCTTAAGATTTTAATAATTTTCTCCTGGGTTGACCAATTACTTTGGTTTATAATATTAAACCCTTGGGTTTATTATTTCTTTTGGTTTGTATTATTAATAATCCCTTGGGTTTATTAATATCTTGAGTTTAAAATATTAAATACTATGGTTTATTAAATTCATAGGTTTTTGGGTTAAACTGTTAATTCTTAGTGTATATTAATCTCTTGAGTTTAAAATATTAATTCTTAGGGTATTAATTTCTTGGTTTATAATACTAATATTTATCCCTTAGGTTTATAACATTTTTCTGTTGGGTTTACTAATTTCTTGGGTTTATAATATTAAATTCTTGTGTTTATTTGTTCCTTACCTTTATAATTTTACTAATTCCTTTTGTTTATAATATTAGTTATTTTGGTTTACAACATTAATAATCCATTGACTTTCTTAATCTATTGAATTAAAAATATTAATTCTTAGAGTTTATTAATTTCTTAGGTTTTGAGTTTCAAATATTAATTCTTAGGGTTTATTAATTTCTTGCGTTTTTAATATTGATCTCTTGGCCTTATTAAGCCCTTATTTTTTTTTATCTTTATCCTTGGGCTCCTCAATTCCTTTGGTTTATAATATTAAACCCTTGGATTTACTAGGTCTTGTGTTATAATATTAATAACCCCTTCAGTTCATTAATATACTGAGTTTAAAATATTATTTCTTAGACTTTATTAATTTCTTAGATTTTTTAGTTTAAAATATTAATTATTAGGTTTTATTAATCTCTATTGTTTTTGATATTGATCCCTTAGTCTTATTGATCCTTTAGGATTTTAATATTTATCCCTCGTGTTCACCGATTCCTTTGATTTATAATATTAAACCCTTGGGTTTATTAGTTCCTTTGGTTTATAATGTTAATCACCCCTTGGGTTTATTAGTTCCTTTGGTTTATAATGTTAATCACCCCTTGGGTTTATTAATCTCTTGAGTTTAAAATATTAATTCTTAGGGTTTATTAATCTCTATTGTTTTTAAAATATTGTCTCAATGTTTAAATCAAGCATGGTAAACCATGTTTATTCCCCTCGTTTTATAATGTTAATAATCAGGTGACTTAATCAATCATTTTTATTTAAAAAATTTATTCCTAAGATTCATTAATCTCTTGATCAATCATGTGAGTTTCTCATTCATTTTTATTTAAAATATTTATTTCTTGCCTTTACTACTATTTTTTGTTTTTATATGGATTCCTTCGCCTTGTTGATCTCTTATGTTTGTAATATTTTTCCCTTGGGTTTCCCAATTCCTTTGGTTTATATTATTAAACCCCTGGGATTATTAGTTATTTTGGTTTATAATATTAATAATCTCTTTTTTTTTATTAATTATTTGATTTTAAAATATTGATTCTTATGGTTTATTAATTTCTTAGGTTTTTGAGTTTAAAATATTTAATCTTAGGGTTTGTTAATGTCCTGTGATTTTCATATTGATCCCTTGGCTTTATTGATTTGTTAAGTTTTTAATAATTTTCCTTTAGGTTCACCAATCCCTTTGGTTTATAATATTAAACCGCTTGGGTTTATTATTTCTTTTAGTTTGACTTATTACTGATCCCTTGGGTTTATTAATATCTTGAATTGAAAATATCAAATACTACGGTTTATTAAATTCTAAGGTATTGGGTTTAAAATATTAATTCTTAGGGTTTATTAATCTCTTGAGTTTAAAATATTAATAGGGTTTATTAATTTGTTGGTTTATAATACTAATATTTATCACTTAGGTTTATAACATTTTTCCATTGGGTTTACTAATTTCTTGGGTTTATAATATTAAATGGTTATGTTTATTTGTTCCTTACCTTTATAATTTTACTAATTCCTTTGGTTTATAGTATAACTTATTTTTGTTTACAACATTAATAATCTCTCGAGTTTATTAATCTCTTGAATTAAAAATATTAACTTTTAGACTTTATTAATTTCAAATATTAATTTTAGGGTTTATTAAACTCTTGTGCTTTTAATATTGATCCGTTGGCCTTATTAAGCCCTTAGGTTTTTTATATTTATCCTTGGGCTTACCAATTCCTTTGGTTTATAATATTTAACCCTTGCGTTTACTAGTTCTTTTTTGTTATAATATTCATAACCCCTTGGGTTTATTAATATATTGAGTTTAAAATATTATTTCTTAGGATTTATTAATTTGAGTTTAAAATATTAATTGTTAGGTTTTATTAATCTCTATTGTTTTTAATATTGATCCCTTGGCCTTACTGATCGTTTAGGTTTCTAATATTTATCCCTTGGATTCACTGATTCCTTTAGTTTATAATATCAAATCCCTAGGTTTATTAGCTCTTTTGGTTTATAATGTTAATCACCCCATGGGTTTATTAATCTCTTGAGTTTAAAATATTAATTCTTAGGGTTTATTAATCTCTACTTTTTTAATATTGATCCCTTGTCCTTATTGATGCCTTAGCTTTATAATATTTATACCTTGGATTCGTTGATTCATTTGGTTTATAATATTAAACCCTTGGGTTTAATAGTTCTTTTGGTTTATAATGTTAATAATCCCATTGATTTATTAATATATTAAGTTTAAAATATTGATTCTCATGGTTTATTAATTTATTAGGTTTTTTAGTTTAAAATATCAATTCTTAGGGTCTATTAATCTCTTGTGTTTTTAATATTGATCTCTTGGCCTTATTGATCCCCTATGTTTTTAATATTTATCCCTTGGCTTCACCAATTCCTTTTGTGAACCCAATATTTAAACATTGGGTTTGTTACTTCTTTTGGTTTGTATTATTAATAATCTATTGGGTTTATTAATCTCTTGAGTTTAAAATATTAATTGTTAGGGTTTACTAATTTCTTAGGTTTTTGTGTTTTAAATAATATTTCATATGATTATTAATCTCTTGAGCTTAATATATTAATTCTTAGGGTTTATTACTTTCTTAGGCTTTTTGGTTTTAAATATTATTTCTTACAGTTTTTTTATCTCTTCAGATTAAATTAATTATTCTTTGGGTATTTTTATTTCTTGGTTTATAATATTGATATCTATCCTTTTCTTCACCAATTACTTGGGTTTATAATATTAAACCCTTCGGTTTACTAGTTCCTTTTCTTCAAAATACTAATAATCCCTTGGGATATCAGTAAGAGATATACACTTATTATAAATATTAATAAAATATTATTATTATGTTATTTTTTAATTATATTATAGTTTAAGTTAAAACTATTAATAGATTGAAATAGTTTAAGAATATATTTTATTATATATTTTACTATTGAATAATAGAATATTATATATTCTAATATATTATATTTTTTTGTTTTATATTAATAATAATTCCTTGGGTTTATTAATCTATTGAGTTTAAAATATTATTCCTTAGGCTTTATTAATTTCTTATTTTTTTGAGTTGAAAATATTAATTATTAGGTCTTATTAATCTCTATTTCATTTAATCTTGATCGCTTGACCTTATTGATCATTTACGTTTTTAATATTTATCCCTTGGGTTCACCAATTCCTTTGTTTTATAATATTAAACCCTTGGGTTTATTAGTTCTTTTGGTTTATATGTTAATCACCCCTTGGATTTATTAATCTCTTGAGTTTAGACTATTAATTCTTAGGATTTATTAATCTCTATTATTTTCAATATTTATCCCTTGTCCTTATTGATCCCTTAGGTTTATAAAATTATCCCTTGGGTTCACTAATTCCTTTGGTTTATAATATTAAACCCTCGGGTTTATTAGTTATTTTGGGTTATAATGTTAATGATCCCTTTGGCTTGTTAATACCATAAGTTTAAACTATTGATTCTTATGGTTTATTAATTTATTAGGTTTTTTAGTTTAAAATATCAATTTTTAGGGTTTATTAATCTCTGGTGTTTTTAATAATGATCCCTTGGCCTTATTTATACCTTATGTTTTTAATATTTATCTACTGGGTTCATCAATTCCTTTGGTTTATAATATTTAAACCTTGGGTTTATTACGTCATTTGGTTTGTATTATTAATAATCTATTAGGTTTATTAATCTCTTGAATTTAAAATATTAATTTTTAGGGTTTATTAATTTCTTATGTTTTTGGGTTTTAAATATTATTTTATATGCTTTATTAATCTCGTGAGTTTAGTATATTAATTCTTATAGTTTATTATTCTTAGGCTTTTGGTTTTTAAGTATTTTTTTTAGGGTTTTTCAATCTCTTCATATTAAATTATTTATTCTTAGGGTTTTTTTTATTTTTTGGTTTATAATATTAATATTTATCCTTTGCTTCACCAATTATTTGGGTTTATAATATTAAATCCTTGGGTTTATTAGTTCATTTTGTTTAAAATATTAATAATCCCTTGAGATATTGGTAAGAGACATACACTTATCATAAATATTAATAAAATATTATTATTATGTTATTTTTGAGTTAAAACTATTCATATATTGAAATAATTTAATAATATATTTTTATTATATATTTTTCTATTGAATAATATATATATATATATATATATATATATATATATATATATATATATTATTAATATATGATAAGAAAATATGTAAAATATATTGGTAATTATATTCATAAATATATAATATTTATTTTGGTGAAATACATGTGGTGAGTGGATATAAGTCTATCGGCATATAATAACCACATTGTTGAATGTAGTTGTAAATCTATTTCATCAACCACATTAGTAAATGTGATTGTGCTCGTAATAATAAAGTTCACTGAAAAATGTTTGAATATATATATATTTTATTGTAATTAAACTACATAAACAAAGTGAATTATTCTCCATTAATAGTACAAAATTTGTGAACTGACCCGTTAGTTATTTTATTAATAACTAATATCAGAATATGGAGAAAGTGGAATCCACATTGATTTATATCAAATAATTAAATTCATTAGAGTTAAATCATTAATATCAAAATACAAGGGTAAAATGGAATCAAATTAACTTATATCACACAATTAGAGTAAAGGACTCCAATATGTAAAAGGTGCTTTCAGTTTGCCTCTAAAAAAAATCACAGGGCTGCCATTAATCTATCATGATTCATCTAAAAAAATAACTACAATAATTACACCACTGTTATTGAAATACATGCAAACCATATGTCATGTAAAACGTTGAACAAGTTCTGGGTAAGTGTTATTATCATTTGAATCAGATTCAAGGTAGCAATGAATATGGAGCAATCTTATCAATGTCTATTAATTTATTCTATAATGTTAAAAAAAAATTAGCAAAAGACAACAATATATTAAGAATGTATGGAAAAAATATGATATTTTCCTGAGTGAAAGACATTTTACGAATTTCATATTTTGGTAATGTTGTTTTTATTTCACAATATTTTAGGAACTTAATATTTTGTTAATATTGTTTATATATATATAATTTGAGTTTGTGATTTCCAATGAAAAAAACATAGAGTGATTTACTAAATAACATTTAAAGGACAATCACATATAAAAATTTAAAAAATAATAATAAATTTATAAATAAATAAAAATAATGTTCGACAAAGGTGTTATTGATACACAAGGATGTTGAACACTTAAGCCATATTTGATGGTATACTTTTTATTAATGTCAAAATTATTTAATATTAGAGTCATGTAATGCTGCTAGAGTGTTATCTCATCTTATGAGTATGACGCTTGGCTACAAGTGGAGATGTTGTGATATAAATTATTGCATATATTGTGATGTAAATGTTTGAAGATTGATTTAAATAGTAGCGTGAAAAAGGGAAGTTGTAGCCTTTGACTTATTAGTCCCTGCCGCCTGATAGCATTTGGATCGAATAAAAAGAGACAATTTTTCATTTAAGATTCCTACATGGAACACTAATACTCAAGAAGTTATGTGTATAAAAATATGTGATTTTAGATTTAATAATGGCTAGATAGCTCATAGAAGAGTGGATTAAGCTATTGTGACACTTAGTTAGTGGATTCCCTGGATAAGAAAAAAAGAAGAGGAGAAACTGTCAAGAGGAGAAGGAGATGAGAAAATATAAAGAGGGAGGAGACATAGTTCAAAATAAAGACAATAGATGAAGGTATTCATAATTAGATACTAGGTAATATTAAAATTTTCATGTATCAGGGGATTGGTGTCTCATTTCAGGTAGTATCTTAAAAAAGAACAGGTTGGAGCATGTAGAATTGGAAGTGGGTTTTTATAGGAAGTTGTAGCTTTCAAAAGAAAAAAACGGTTGAAGCCTTGTGTGGGTAGGAGCCTACAAAAAATAATACAAGTGACAGTGAGTGCTTCAAGAAAGTTGTAGCTTACAAAATATAAGAGAGGTTGGAGCCTTGTAGAGGTGGGTGCCTACAAAAGTTGTTGTAAAAAGGAAGTGAGTGTTTTCTTTACATCACAACAAAAAAATTCATGGGTTTTTCCTTTCTTCGATTCCAGTTATATTCGGTGTCAAGATATGCTACTTTTATATGTTTATTATTATTTTGCACTATAATTTTGTTTTTATGTTAAATTTTTTGTTCATACGATGTATTTCTTCCCACTTAATCGTTGTAATAACTATTGAAAATAAAAGTAAAAATTGTAATTTGATGACCATGAATGATTATACTAATTCAAACCCTAACTCAGTATAGTTAAGTTTCCAGCAACTTAACTGTTGGAAGGTATACCTAGTTGAATCATAGATCATCAACGTGTGTTTGTGCTCAGTGTTGAAAAAATTTGAGGAATGGAAAGAGAAAATAAAATTTGAACTAATTGTTTATGTATTTAAATTTTGAAAAGTAGCTACTAATGGTTATGGTGAATATACCCTTTCAAAAAAAATAAAAAAAATGGAATTCCTAGAAAAAATAAACTATTTACAATAAAGTTCATAATTTGGATCTTGAGACATAAGTAAATCTCAAATCTATAAAACATATAAGGGAAATATTGTAGGTAATACATCAAGGAGATACTTGTAATAGTAGTGGAGAAAAAGAGAAGAAGAAGAAGAAAAAAAAAATTCCACTCAGAAAGAAATTGTTTAGTCAAATAAGTTCCATTCTTCTAGTGTGAAACTACCTCACTTTCATGAGGAAAAGGAAAATTCAAACAAGCATAAGCTTGATTAAACCATAATTGAAATAGAGAGGTGCGCAATGGAGAGCATATATTAGAATAATCTCGTGTAGATACTTGAAGAAAGAGAGCATGATTTTTAATAAAATCATTAGCTTGAAGACAAAATTAGAAGAGACCAGAAGAGTTGAACATGTGATGAGCAACTACCTAGAAGAAAAGGGCACATGTGAAAATTTAGAAGAATAGGTTGTCTCCATAATAAATAGGCTAGAAAATAAAACATTTATGTCAAAGGAAGCTAAAGGAGACATTAAATAAGTGTTTAAAAGGCTTGTAGTGCAAGATAGAAAAAACATGGTGAGAAAAGAAGCAAGCAAGAGAAAGAAAAAAAACCAATAGTTGAGGAGTAAAACAAGGAAAGTGTACTTTTCCAAAATAGAATATGCTCCTAGATATGAGTTTAGGAAGCCCTAAAGATTAAAAAAGAGGCATAACAATACGTTTGTTCCCCTATTGGAAGATTACAAGTGTTTTAATTTCCATAAAATTTGGCATGTAGTAGATGACTATAGGAGTAGTGAAATGAGAGTTTATCAATAGAATATCCACTAGAAATGTAACAATTATTAAGAAAACAACCGAAGGAGATCACTCTCTATGAGAATATCATCAACCATAAGGTACCCAAATTATTTTTATGTATGTTATTATTCATGCAATACCTTAGCCCATAAGGTTTTTCACTGGAAAGACTATCCAAAGAAGAGAAGAATTACATGGTATGAAAAGGGAAATTCATATATGGATAATGATACAAGAAGACACAAGTCTTTTCCTTCCTTTCCTGGTCACATAACATGTCGTAAATATGATAGTGGTTTCCACATGGCTAAATATTGGAAGTTTTCCAGCTCTTTAAAGAAAACCAAACAAATGTTGAAGATCATTCAAAGAAAAATATACATGAAATAAGGAGATGCATAGATCAGAGGCTAGCCCACCAAAAATTGGAAAAAAAAGAGTTGCATGTGAATTATATGAAAAATTGAAGTAATCACGAGGTCAAAAAGATCTACTCATGGAAATAAAGACAAATAATTAGTGTTTATATTATTTTGTTTCTTATATAATAATTTCCTTTGTTTTGTTGTCAGGAACCTTAGTCACTCAATACTCCTAAATTATTAAATTGTGATTTCCTAGGAAAGCAAAATAATTGTAGTCAACGACGATTACATGCTCCAAAATTATATACAAATAAAAAAAATCATATTTCACTAATAATTAAACACTCAAATATCTATGATGACATAAAAAATGAACATGGATAACGCTTTCCTCATCTCTTACATAACTAGGAGCTATGTTATTGACTATTTAAGCAGTGGATTATTCAATACACATTGGAAATTATTTTAATGATTTAGAGAGAGCACAAGTAATTCTTTGAAAATGAAACCCACTCAATATAAGTTGAAACACCAACATCAATGTTTTTGATGTCCTATGGAAGGAAAGGTTCAAATATTTTGATACTCTTTTTGAAGATATTAGCCAATGACAGACTCAAAACGAATGTTCCAGACAATGAGTTGTGTGAGTCTCTCTGTTTGGTAGTGGTTGAGGTTGTCTTACTAGTTTATCGCCAATTTATTAAACTCTTTGGCTCGTTGTTAGAAAATAATAACTTGTAAATGAAACAAATTAACAATATAATTAATAGATATCGAAGACAAAGGGATGTACATGTTTTGATGAAGGAATTAAGAAGATGCATGAATGAACAACAATGGAAAGGTGTTTCCCCCACGTAAATAATGAATCAAATGAATGAGACATGAATAAATAGTAAAGAGATAAATGGTACCCTCATGAGAGTGTTGGAATTTAATTCCAACTACTCGCATATCATAGCTGGTCCCACTACCAACTAGGCCAGAATGTGGGCTAATCATAGCTTTTCACGTAGGTTTAAAGCCGTGTTAGAAAACTCCAAAACTGGACCAGAAACTTTTATGAATCTGAGTTTATGAATTCTTCGTGTACCATTTTTCCATGACGTCACGTATCACTTTTGTGACGCGAATTTTGATTACAATCCGGCTTAATGATATTTGAATTCCATGATATGTTAAGGTTCGCACAAATTCGGAGCGCGACCATCGTTTGTTCTGAGATCAATGGTTTGCGGGAGCACAACTAGCCCACTGTTTATGCCGAGGGGGTGCCTCCATAGTTGACCTCCCCATCTCCCGTTGACGAGAGTTCAATGGTTGTGGCTTATTGCGGTAGCATAGGCTGATCATATTGAACCCGCGGAGGCGTGCCTCTGCAGCCACCAAAGGGGTGTCGCTGCCAATGAACCACTGAAGTTGCGACACCTGCCAAGCGGTGATGCGAGTGAATAGTTCGACATCAATGAGATCTTCAAGTAGTGTTTTTTGTTGGTATGTCAATCAATGACATTCAATGGTATTATTTTTGTAACAAATTTCTATAGTCGACCAGTGAAAATATATAGGCTAAATTGCATTGTAAGCGTAAGTGATATGTAATATGATTTTATGCCTCAAGGCTAAAGACAAAGAAACAAAGAAATATTGTAATCGGTGTGTGTGTAATAGCCAAGAAAGTTTTTCCGATGTGAATCCAGAACCTTGTTCTGAAGAACTCTATGTTGTAACAGAGTCAGTTTTTTTTAATTGAAATAGAGTTTTCATATTTCATCTCTGTGGCTGAAATTTAAATTTAGTTTTTTTCTCTGTGTGTGTTGTTTTTCGGAATTACTCAGAAAATTCCAACATTGTATCAAAGCTAGTCTAAGTTCTCAGTGAACGCAGTAGAGTTTTCTCTACACTGCAGAAGTTATAATAAGCTAGTTGAAACGGTTTTCTCCAGCAGAGAAGGCTACTGTTTGTTTTGTTTGCATAGTCACGATGGCTACGGTAGGAACTAGATTGAAGAATCCCCAACTTCCACAGTTTAATAGGAAGAATCATGATTATTGGGCAATAAATATGAGAGCCATGTTTTATTCACAGGACATATGGGAGCTATTTGAGAATGGATACCTAGAACCAGTAGATGCAGTAGCATTGGTTGCCTTGATAACACCAGAAAGAGACCTGTTAAGAGATAACAGGAAGAAGGACTCCAAAGCCCTCTTTTATCTCTTTAAATCATTGCATGAGAGTATTTTCCCATAGATTTCAACAGCAACGAAGTATAAGGAGACATGGGATATTCTCAAGACTGCCTATCAAGGCATGGAGAAGGTGAAGATAGCGAAGTTGCAGATGTTGAGGAGAGATTTTGAAACTCTCTATATGAAAGATTCTAACACTATAGACTCATTTTAACTCATGTTATTGGTTTGGTTATCGAAATGAGATCACGTGGAGAAACAATTGAGGAAATAAGGATAGTCGATAAAATCTTGAGAATTCTACCCTCAAGATTTGATGCCATAGTAGTGGCAATAGAAGAGACAAAGGATCTCTCACAATTGATAGTGGATCAAATTAGTACATCCCTGATATCTCATCAACACAGACTGAACAGAGGATCAGATTCCTCATTGGAACAAGCTTTCAAGACTCAAATTTATTTTGGCCGAAGCAGAGGTCAAGGTAGATCAAACAACCGAGGGAGAGGCAAAAGCCAAAACAGAGGAAGAAACAACCCTGCAAGTTCGAGTGGAAGGAGCAGAAATCAGAACCAAAATGAAGGCTCAAGCCAATAATAAGCTAATGGAGAAAGGTATGATAAATCCCAAGTCCAGTGTCATTATTGCAAGAAATATGGGCACTATGCCAATGAATGTAGGAAAAAGAAAAATGACATGAATGATAGGCAGAATGCCAATTTTGAAAAAAAAGAAAATAAAAACCAGAATAATGTGTTGTTAACATGTAATATAGCACAAGATAAGCAAGTTAATGTATGGTTCTTAGACTCAAGTTGTAGTAACCACATGACTGGAAACATAGCAATGTTTTCCAAACTTAATGAAGATGTTAAACCTGAGGTAACAACAAGAACTGATAGTAAGATATCCATTAAGGGAGAAGGTAGAGTCAGTATTCTGGTAAGAAATGGAGAATAGAAGTTTGTGCCAAATGTATATTATGTACCTAGCTTAAAATGTAATCTTTTGAGCATTGGACAGATCATTCACAAGGGATACAATGTGCTTTTCAAAGATGAAGTGTGCACAATCATGGACATACCTCCAAGCAAGAAATTCATTGCAGAGGTTCAGATGACAAGAAATAGGATGTCTCCTCTCTAGCATAGAGTAGACTTGAAAGAAGGAAGAAATGTAGTAGCTGCAACACAAGAGGTCTTTCAAGAGGAAGTGAAAGAGGAGAATTGGTTATGGAATTTGAGATTTGGACATCTCAATTTCAGAGGCCTAAACTTGTTGCACAGGAAGGGAATGGTAAAATGATTACCCTTGATTGAGAAACCAGATAGCCTATGTGAATGCTACATCTTGGGCAAACAACACAGAGAAAGTTTTCTAGTAGGGAAGAGTATAAGGGAAAAATCACCCTTAGAGATTCTCCACTCTGATTTGTGTGGACCAATGCAAACACCATATTTAGCTGGAAAAAAATATTTTTTGACATTCATAGATGATTACACCAGAAATACATGGGTGTATTTCTTGAATTAGAAGAGTGAAGTGTTTGGGAAGTTTTTCCATTTCAAAAATCTTGTTTAGAAGGAAACTGGGCACTACGTCAAAGTGCTAAGAACTAACAAAGGTGGAGAATACCTCTCCAAAGATTTTTTTCATTTTTGTAGGGAGAAGGGCATACATAAGTAGTTTACCACAAGGTACACACCTCAGCAAAACAGTGTTACAGAAAGGAAGAATAGGACCATCATGGACATGGTCAAAAGTATGTTGAAGGAAAAACATTTTCCAAATGAATATTGGGCCGAAGCTATTAATTGTGCAATGCACATCTTGAATATATTCCCAACCAAAGCTGTCATGAACACAATTCTGGAAGAAGCGTGGAGTGGTAGAAAACAATTCGTCACCCACATGAAAGTATTCGGTTGTGTGGCATATGCACATGTTCCAGATCAGCTGAGAAAGAAACTTGAGAGTAAGGGGGAGAAATGTATCTTTGTTGGATACAGTGATGAGTCCAAAGCATACGAACTCTATAATCCATCCACCAAGAAAGCAGTAATAAGTAGACATTTACAGTTTATAGAAGAAGAATCTTGGGATGGAAGTTTAGAGAAAATAGTGAACGTGAAGACTAGTGTGTCTCATGAAGAATAAGAGGAAGGGAAAACAACAAAAATCCTTCCTTGATGGCTCCTCCTCCACCACCACAAGTAAAACGAACCACACCACAAACTGGAAATAGAACAACCTTGAGAAATCAAGGAAATTCTTCTTCAAGCACACCACAAGGAACTAAAACTCCATCAAGTTCAAGTGGAACTCCAAGTACACCAAGAGGACCAAGATTCAGAAATCTGAGTGAGATTTATGAACAAGGAGAGTTAAATGATAATGCTGGCATGAATTATTTATTTGCTTTATATTGTCATGTTGACGACCCAATTCATTCTGAGGATGTTGTAAATGAAGAAAAATGGATTGAAGCAATGGATGAAGAAATTGGTGCAATAGAGAAGAGTAATACATGGGAGTTAGTGGACCTCTCTAAAGATAAAGAATTCATTGGAGTTAAATGGGTCTATAAGACCAAAAGCAATGTTGAAGGCAAGATTGAAAGGCACAAAACAAGACTTGTTGTCAAAGGATACAAGCAACAACAAGGAAGAGATTATGAAAAAACCTTTGCACGAGTTGCAAGGATGGAAATAGTGAGAACAGTGTTGTCCATAGTAGCACAATAGAAATGGAAGGCTTACCAAATGGATGTGAAATCTGAATTCTTGAATGGAGTATTGAAAGAAGAGGTATATGTTGAACAACCTCCAGGCTATGAAATTGAAGGCCAAGAGCACAAAGTATTCAAGTTGAAGAAAGCTCTTTATGGGCTGAAGCAAGCACCGAGAGCATGGTACAGTAGAATAGATGCTTACCTGATTGAAAATGGATTTGATAAATGTGATGGAGAACCCACACTCTACATAAAGGAAAATGATGGTAAGATTCTTATTATTGTTTTATATGTAGATGATTTAATTTTTACTCGCAATGAAGATTCTCTCACTGTTGATTTAAAGCAGTCATGAAGAGTGAATTTGGAATGAATGATTTGGGTTTCTTGAGATATTTTCTTGGAAGAGTAGACAAAAATGAAAATGGTATTTTCATTTCCCAAGCAAAATATTTTGAGGAAGTGTTGAAAAGATTCAACATGCAGAACAACAAGGTAGTTGTAACTCCAATAGTAATGGGGTTGAAATTGAGCAAGGAAGATAGAAGCAAGGATCTTGATCCAAAATTGTATAAAAGCATAGATGGCAGCCTCATGTATTTGAATACAACTAGGCCAGATATTATGCATGATGTAAGCTTAATATCCATATTTATGGAAAGGCCGAATGAGACTCATTTGCAAGGAGCCAAGAGAATTCTCAGGTATGTAAATGGAACGAAGTGGTATGGTATTTTCTACTCCTCATCTGAAAATTTTGAATTTATAGGTTACACTGACAGTGATTGGGCTTGAAGTGTAGATGACAGGAAGAGCACATCTGGATATGTGTTTCATTTTGAATTGGGAGCAATTTCATGGGCTCCAAGAAGCAACCGGTAGTTTTTTTATGAACAATGGAGGCAAAATATGTGGCAGCAACATCAGTAGCATTCCAGGAAGTATGGTTAATAAGAATACTAAGCGATTTGTTTCATGAATAGGAAAAAGGCACAATCATTTACTGTGATAACAACTCAGTGATAGCTTTATCAAAGAATTTTGTGTTTCATAAAAAAAAAAAACACATTGACACCAATTTTCACTACATCTGGGAGCTAGTGGACAATGGAGAAATAATTTTGAAACATTGCAGAATGGAAGAACAGTTTGATGATATCCTCACAAAACCGTTAACACAAAAAGGTTTTAATTATTTCATAAAATTTCTGGGTATGCAAGAAAAACCCAACAGTTGTAATTAAGGGGGAGTGTTGGAATTTAATTCCAACTGCCCACACAACATAGCTGGTCCCATTGCCAACTCAGCCAAAACATGGGCCAATCACAGGTTTTCACGCAGGTTTAAAGCCGTGTCAACAAACTCGAAAACTGGACCGAAAACATTTATGAATCCGAGTTTATGAATTCTTCACATACCATTTTTCCATGATGTCACATATCACATTTGTGACGTGAATTTTGATTACAATCCGACTTAATGATATTTTAATTCCATGATATGTTAAGGTTCGTGCAAGTTCACAGCACGACCATCATTTTATCTAAGATGAATGGTTTGTGGAAGCACAACTAGCCCGTTGTTTATGCCAAGGGGGTGCCTCCGTAGTTGACCAACCCATCTCATGTTGAACAAAGATCAACGGCTGTGTCTTACTGCGGTAGCATAGGCCAATCATCTTGAACCCGCAGAGGGGTGCCTCCACAGCCACCAAATGGGTGTTGCCGCCAATGAACCACGGAGGTTGTGCCCCCTGCAGAGCAGTGCTACCAACAAATAGTTCGACATCAATGCGATCTTCAAGCGGCGTTTTTTGTTGGTATGTCAATCAATGACATTCTATGGTATTAGGTTTGTAATAAATTTCTATAGTTGGTTAATGAACATATAGAGGTTGAATTGCATTGTGAGCGTAAGTGCTGTGTAATTTGATTTTATTTCTGAAGGCTGAAGACAAAGAAATAGAGAAATATTGTAAGAGTTGTGTGTGTAACAGCCAAGAAATTTTTTTTGCTGTGAATCCAGAACCTTGTTCTGAAGAATTATATGTTGTAACAGAGTCAGTTTGTTTTAATTGAAATATAGTTTCCATATTTCATCTCTGTGACTGAAATTTAAATTTTAGTTTTTATCTTTGTGTGTGTTTTTGTTCCTAATTGCTCAGAAAATTCCAACAGAGAGTCTGATAAAATACTAAACCAAGGAAGATAAATGTTATGCATATCACAAAGAATGAAGCCAAGAAAGAGGAAATAATAGTTACTATGCCAACCTATTATGCATTATAATTAAGAAATATGACTTGTGGGATGCCAAAATAGTTACTCTGCCAAGTATTCAAAGTTATAACAACACACACCAATGTTTGAAGATTATTACAGTGACTGAGAGTGTTACAAGTTAGTTTATGGTGAACCAGAAGTGAAGTAGATCTGTGGAAGTTTGGAAATGTCTGTTACCTAATTCCAACTAGTTAGAAGTATGACCTAATAGATCTAATATATGTCATACCTATAGAAACAATCGAATGTTACATAAGTCATAGAAAACCATGAAAAATGCATTACATAAATTTAAAAACTTAGAGCTTAGAACTATTAACACTTGCAGAACTATTACCTGACCATGAGGAATGGAGCATTATAAGTCACTCCCTAGATAGAGGATATAAGACTTTACAAGTATGAAAAAACTATTTCAGGTTCAAATAAAATTCCTAATGGTTGTGATATATGCCAATGATGACAAAATTATACATTAGCTGAAACACACATGATTGCAATACCTATCTAGTGGAAGTTTTGCCAGAATAAATAAGGTTGAATAGAACCAAAGAGTTATATGTGACCTAGTATTCATTATGGCCAAGGTAGCCTTCATTATCTTGTGTGTCTTGTGTGTTTTGAGATATGCCAGATGTATATTTTTCGAAAGGTATGCCAAAGGTATGATTCCGAGGTGAAAGCTTAATGTAAATTCTTGAGATTCATCTCTTGCATCATTTTTAACCACAACGTTGATCCAAATGATCAATAGTGCCTTGACATCACTCCTCCTCTTAACAAAAATTTATCATAACTACATAAATCTACCAAAGGTTTAGCTAGTGAAAGAAATATTCGAGGATGTATTGTATGTGAAAATTGAAAAAATAACAATGTGAAAGGAAATGCATATAACCTCCATCATAGATTTCATAAAATGACCCAATTACCCTTCCTTTTATAGCGAGGTGATAGAGTAAAATGGAATAAAAGTGTTGGGAGTGGCATATAAGTTTTTATTAGTGTTTTGAAAAAATATTTGGTTGGAACAATCGACATTGAGAAAAACTCTAGGAGGTGAAAATTTGGAAAGGGTGCTGAATATAAATTATTAACCAACGTGAATTCAATGAGATATGGCATTGGGAATGACAAACATGTCTTCTATAACTGTCTTCAAGCCCAATTCTATGTCAAGGCTTCAGATATTTAAAAACAATGAGTGGGTGGTTGCCAAGTATGTTCCGAACATGCTTATCATAGCACATTGACAACAAATTACAGTTTTTGAGAAAAATGAGGTACAAACAGACATTACAGAGAAACCATAAAGTGGGTATGCCATGGCATGTATTTTACATTCCTCCTCTTGATTTGGTAGGGGGGCAGTTAAACAGTTAATCAATGAAAACCATCCCTGATTGTTCGATGCCATGGTGTACAGAGAATTAAAGAAACACAAGAAAATTAAAGGAAAACCAAAAGAAATATTAGAATATTTTTACAAGAAGTTTATGTCTTCATAATAGAGTTCAAGGTACTCGTGTTACTCGATTTTTCCTATCTAGTTCCTTCTTCCTTTATGTCAATGGAGGTTTTGGATACAATAATAATAATCAAATTTTTATGTGATTAACAATTAATTTATTGTGTAAGTCCTCCACTATGCATAATATAAAAAATAAATAAATTTCTCCAACACATGTAAACACAAGAATGCTCTTAAAATTCTCACATTGCTATAGTATCAATATGAATATTTAGAGATCAAACATTCAATGGAGGACCATCAATTGAAATGTTTCTTTGAACATAATGAGTATGGTTTTGTTTGTAACAATTATCATGAGATGAATTTCATATATTTATTTCTCAATAATGAATAGATATTTGTGTTTTGGTGTGGCTGATAGTTGTAGATGTGGACAATCGACAATCACTTGTTGCTTCAACCATTATCATTATCTAAAATATTATTGACAAAACTATGTCTTTCACTATATTTGAATCACTTGCGACGAAGCCTTGAGATAATCAAAATTGATGTTGATTTTTTTAGTATTATTGAGATTTTCTGAGTTGTTTAGGCTCAAATTGAGAAACTATTTGTTTAATATCAACTCCTCTACAGGAAAAGAATGTTTAATTTTTAGAGGTAAAAATGGAAGCAATCAAAATGAGATAAAAATAAGTTTACATATTTGTATTATTTCTATCTATTAACTTTCAATATTCATCACTAGTCTTCAATAGATATATCTATATTTTAAACTCAAGGCTAGAAGGGTAAGAACCACGCTACACGACTGTTGCAAATTGTTGTGTTGTTGAAGAGTGGTAGTGGGGTTAATTGGGAGGAGTCTCTTCACCTGTTACTTCACTAACCCATTTTCCATTGATGGCATTGTGGGAGGTAAGGACGTAAGGAGAAATTAATCTTAGGGAGCGAAGGATAGATAATGGAGAAATGATTCTTAGAACAAAATGGGGAGGGCCAAATCATTGTTTCGTCAATTACAAAGGGGGATATTGTTTGAAAAAATTCCATTGATGGTAAAGGGTCTTGGAGGCTTAATCCATAGTTGATGATATGCTTTTTTTATGTCAAATTTATCATGTAATATTTCTACATTGTTATGTCATGTTATGAGTATGATGCTTGTAAGAGGTGTCACCACAAGTGCAGATGTTGTGATGTAAATGATTGCATATGTTGTGATGTAAATTCTTTAATATTGAAGTAAGTAATAACAACCTTTGAATAACAGCAACCAACATTTCATTTTAGATTCCTACATGAAACACTAATAATGATCAAGTTATGTATATCCAAAGATGTTCTTTTGGATGGAATAATGTTTAACTAGTTAGTAATAGAGTTGATTGAGTTGTGGTGAGACCTAGTAAGTGGATTCCCTAAATAAGTTATAAAGAAGAAGGTGAGATGACATGAATTGAGGAAGAGGAGAAAGAAATACATAGTTGTAAATAAGGTAGAGATAGAGTTAAAAATAGAGACAAGAGATGAAGGTATTCATAATTAAATAGAAAGTAAGTCAACATATTAAAAGTTTCATGTATAAGGGTATTGGTGTTTACTTTCAAACAATGGCGTAAAAAGAGAACTAGTTGGAGCCTGTAGAAGTGGAAGTAGGTGCTTCCAACAAGTTTTAGCTTGCAAAATAATAGAAAGGTTGAAGCCTATTGTAGGGATGTGCCTGCAAAAAAAAAATATAACTGGGAGTGGTTGCTTCCAACAAGTTGTATCTTGCAAAATAGAAGAGAGGTTTGAGCCTCTTATAGGTGGGTGATTATAAAATCTTATGTAAAAAGGAAGTGGCAGCTTGCTTTACATCACAACAGCAAATTTTTTGGTTATTCGGATTATGATCATCTACTTATATTTGGTGTTTACATGTGGTTCTCTTATGTGTTGATTCTTATGATGTTTTACTTCTAATTTAATAGTTTAGATACCATTGAAAAGGAAAGTAAGAATTGAAAAATCATGACCATAAATGCACTATACGAAATCACCCCACTTCTCATTATAGTCAAGTTTCCAACGAATAATAAAAATAATATTCGTAAATAAAGGTGATTGTAATGTAAAGATAAATAAGTAGCAAAAAAATTATATTATATACAATTTATAATTCAAATTATAAAATTAAATTACATTAGAAATAACGTGTTTTTTTTTAAATAATTAAAAATAAATCACCCAAAAAATTATTTGATCTATCTTAAATAATAAAAATTAAAACGAATTTAATTTTTTCTTTTTAAAGAGAGTAAGCTAATATATAATTGAATAGATTTCTAACATGATCTCATTATTATACATGGTTGAAAGAGAGGTTTTTACGTAATTTTTAGTTGACCAAAATGGAAATAGAATTATAATTTTGGATTGATAAAAGTCTTATTTTTTCTTTTTAGGTTTATTGAAGCAACTTGAAGAAATTTTATTACAAAACTACAATACTCCATAAAAGAGTAATAATCTATTTGAAATAAGAGATAAATTTGATATATATACAAAATATATTAAAATGTGTTGGAAATCATGATTGTCATTAGACCAAAATCTGCAGATGTTAGTTAACGATCACATGGCCAGAGACAAGGACCCCAGTGCGAGCTAGTTGTGTATCGAAATCATGACCTAAGCTCTTATACCACTTGTTGGGAATCACGATTGTCCTTAGAGAAAAACCTACAGGTGTTAGTTACCATCGCATCGAGAGAGATAAAGATCCATGAGAGGAGGATAGTCCATTTTGTGAAACACAAGAGACCATTGGTTTTTCCAATTCAAAACATAAATTTTATATGTTAATAAATAGATTCCTTTTAACTCAACTATTTACCATTACTCTCTTTTAAACAAATTTTGTGGAGAAGTTTCACATCAAACATCAAGTAATAAGTAACAGTTACCTTAATTGGGCTAAATTTCTGAAGCGGTTGATTACTAATTTTGATTAGATCCATCACCTTTATTATATACCATTTCTGCTACTCCCTTACCTCATGATTTAAATACTATAAAGAAATAATGAAATCATCCACTATCTTATAGATATATGATCGATGATCATGCTTTATTTTATCAACTAATGTTAGTTAGCTTAAACTAAATTTGATTCCCAAATACAATGTATCTAATCCATTAATGTATATATTTTCGTATTTATCAATAGATTATCCCACTTGTTCCATCCTCCCTCCCAATATTCCTTTCACTCCTATTCCACATTCTCTCAATTCCTTACCATCTTTCTCTCCTCTTTTCCTAAACTTTTTCAATCAAAATTCTAGGTTTCCCTTATCATCAATATTACTATTAACCCCATCAAATATTAAGTTAATCTGATTTATCCAACTTATTCCGCACTTTTTAGATATTGAACAAGTCTTTAAATCTCATTCTTCTCTCTTTGAATCTTGTGCTACTTTCACAGTTCATTATATGTTAAATGAATATTCAATCATACAATTCAATTATAAATCACTACTAATTGAAATTTATTATGTTTCCATGAATATGGGTTAAATGGAATATAATATTCTTCTACCAAAAAATTTATTTACCTAGGCTGCGATTTATTTCAACAACCTTTTAGAATTACTCTTCTACTTATGAAAAACATTTGTTAAACTTGGATATTAATGGAAAAATGTATCCTTCTACCATGTTATTGAAAAATATTAATAACTCTTATGATGTCATGATCAAATCTCTATGATGCATTCAACATTACTAATCCTTCCTCAAGTTTTGTATATACTCTCTAACGATTTACTAAACCTTTAAAATAATAACATTCGAAATTATACTGATAAGATACTATAGGTATTGTAGTCATCATGCAAAAAAGCATAGGAATTTACGTTACCATATTTTCTTGAAAAAATGGCATTCTATCTAATAACCAACCTTCAACATAGTACTAGGATAGTGAAACAATGTCAAAATTCCACACACCTCATGAGAGGATCCTAACAATAGAGCCAAATATTGGATTACCTTAAGAATTTTGTCTAAATTTATGTGAAGTAAAGAGGCCTTTTTGTAATTTAGGTCTTAGCATTTTCAATTCCCCTCATAGAGAAGTTCCCACCTAAAGCACTATGTCAAGATATAAATTGTGTTTTGAGCCTTCAGCTAGAATAATTGGCATCACCAACTTCCCTTCCATAACTTATCCTTATCAAATAATCATTATTACATAACTTTGATCATCATACCACAATCTCAAGACATAAACTTAACTATCACTTTTTATCCGTAATACTCTCCAATTTGTGTGTTGAATTTGTTTAAGTTAGAAACTTGAACTTTAATCCTAAGGGGGTGGACCCCAAGGGATAACTATGGTGTGAATGTATTTGCATATTTTATTTGAGGAAATAAATAAAATGATTGTGCATTTTGACCAAGATGAGAATTAGAGATCACTTGCCAAATCCATGAGGATGGATAAGGCAACAAATCCCCAAAAATCTTTCAAAAATCCTTGAAAGAAAATTAATTTAGATTTGAGGAGGAATCTAAATTTCCCCAATGAAGAGGAGTAGTTGGGAAGAGGTGAGAAAAAGCTGGAAAAGCTGAGGAAAAGCTTAAAGCAGCTTTAAAGGATCCCAAGATGGGAAGCCTAGGCTAAACAGGAAAGAAAGCATCCTGCTATTCTGGACGCAGAATTAGAAACATGCTTTGGGGGATGTTGAGCTTAAATAAGCTACTCCTAGGCTGATCAGAGGTTGATCAGTGCTGGGAGGTGATCTCTGCTCGGGGGTGAGTCCTGGGAGATAAAGAGGACTCTAAGGTTGGGAGGTTGGTCATTTTTGCAGATTTTGTGGTATGTTCTGAAACTATTGTACTATGTCTGATTTCAGTATGAATTGGCTACATATGGATTTTTAACTGATGAAAAACAAAGTGATACTACATTTAACAGAATCTATCATTAGGTATTTCCCTTCCAGATTTGTTTAGTTGTAGATCAGAAATCTATGAAGTAGAAACAACAGAATCTCTAAACCCCTGTTGGTTTAAATCTGAAGTTTCATAACCCTCATAGATAATAAAATATTAATTGTTTCCTGTAGCTACAAAAAGAATATTTTAAGCTCTTTTGAATATTAGAAAATACAATAGTGGAAATGATGTATGAAACAAAACCTAAAGAACGGAATCCACTATAAAAACAACTTTTCCTCCATGCTATATAAGTACTTTCCACGCTTTTAAGTCTATAGATAGCATGGTATCATTTGCCTTGCTTTTCTTGAGAATTAGTAGCCCAGTAAATCACTTACAATACACTTAATATTACCTATATAATCTCATGAATTAACTATATGATATATTGATAACAAATTAAAAAAAGAAATTCGGAGTGGATGAAATCTTTTTCATTACAAGCATATCTAACCCAAGACGAAGTATACTATTCCAAATTTCTATGGAATATTTCTTATGTCAATTGTATGTATAAACCTTGGAATGCGCATTAGTATAAGAAAATTAATTCAATAAAACATAACTATCGACTCATATAGATATGCATGAAACAAAAGAGAGTTAATCCGCCGAAGGTATACCTATATGTACATAGGCATCGAATGGCCACAAATCGGTGCATAGTTAAAACTCGATTTTGACCTATTCAAATATATACTTCTAAGTGCCGCTATGCGGTCCAAAAACAATAAAATTAAAACAGTTATAAATTTACCATGCTTGTTAACAGCGCCTGTATAGGGTCATATACCAGTACGTATATTGGCAGTTAAATGATGTAAGAATAGTGCCGATGTTCCAGATAATGAAAAACGCTGTTAAGATATATATATATACATTCATCCAGATCGTAGCATAATAACCTACGGCATGAACTGGCAACAAGATAGAAGAAACTATGCGCGCGCCGTGGTATAGTGGTTGTAGTAAACCCTGTTCAGAATAATAAATAACACAGCAGATTTTATATATATCCATCAAACCCTGACGCATTGATACAGTAGGGTTAAACATAAATGAAACCGGTAAATAAAAATTTATAAGAGAAATAACAAATAAACCAGCCGGCGTCGAGAGATCGAACCTAGTCATTCGACTCTCGTTTCACTATATGTATCTATATGAGTAAGAGAAGTTCAATAAGTACTGTGAACGATGATTGAGCGTCGTTAAATCTCGGGTGGGACGAAATTAAAAAGATACACACTAAAATCAACCTATGCTAACATGAAACATATACGCATCATTTAAAAAAAAGAAAAACAACAGAAACTGATATCCGAAGCCCTACAGGCCATGATCGATTAGGTGTCATGGATAAATAATGTAAAACAGGGTAAAGAAATTTTCACAAGCCACTCCATGAAAACCCACGCCATGATGGCCGCGGCATGTCGGAGTTGGTTATGTAAAGTTTCAATCCCGAACGCGACTCAACCCCGTATCAGTCGATAGCAGAAATTCGACTGAGGTCGATTTATCTGGACCATACGCAACCCCTATATAAAAAAAAAAGGGGTAGTCTCATATCCAGAAATGAATCGATATAGGGTTCAAAGAAGTAGGACGTCCGATATATCTGTACCGAAGTTCTAACCTCGGATAACCCAGTGATAATACAGAAACTTGATAAATTAAAAAAAAAAAAACATATCGCCCCAAATTTGCTGAGGTCCCACAGAGGGATGAGAACAGATTTTACTTCCTCTGCAGATGGTCAAACAGGGACCGCTGCAGGATATAAAAGCTACTGAGATGGTAGCTTGCAGGAAGCATACGAATGAGACCAAGAGCAGAGAGTGATCCGAGCACGGCCGATAGATGCCGACTAACACTCTGTCTCGGGTAACCTCATATGCTATAGCCTCTGCGCACTATCCATCGCAGAGTCGACCTGGAAAAAGAAAACCAATAATAAAATAATAAGCACAGTGGGGGAAATGGGAAATTCGCATACGAAACGAAAAACCCTAAACCACTGTTTAAGCGCTGCAGCAAACCACGAAGGTGAGGGAATAGATACAACGTATTAGGAGTACTGTATTTAGTCATAATCACCTGAGACGAGGAGGGTGGAGTCCTGTACTGGAGATAGCGAAATTTCCTTACACCAGCGACTGTCAAAATGGAATCGAGGCGTTCCCGGGCCTGGAGCCGCTGCAATGGTCTCTTCAAGTCCATCTGTCAAGTCTGCAAGGACAAGGGATGGTGTACTCTGCCTCGGGCTAAACTTCTCGCCCTAATGCTTAGTGCAACACCTGTAACAAAATCCGAATAGCGTGATCCGCATAAGTTACGCGCAGAAACCGGAGGCGTACACGAAAAGATAAATTATACCTCTACTGTATTTTTACCAATGAACCCGCGACGCGTCGATCAGAGATGATATCTTGGCACTGTCCGGGGCTTGGGCAGAGGGACGCGTCGACGAGCATTCTGCCACGATCTAGACCTAGGTAACCTAAGCCAAGCCGTGACAGATCTGGTATCTGATAAGACAGAAAGCCGACTGGGTTAGTCTCGTGACAACAATAATAACATTTAAACGTGCAACCACGTCTCCATAAGGCGTTAACACCACTGAGCTATGTATAATTCTGTCAAAATTATTCTAGGATAATTGCTGTTTACGCCGTGGCGAAATTTCATGACAACCTTTGAATTTCCTCAACCCTGAAGAGCGAACGGCTTGCCGGCATCGAATAAACATATACCTTTATATTAACGCGTATTAAGATTCTACATTCAAACAGAGTTTGTAAAGAATATCGAAATACCAAGCAGGATAGAATAATGCATGTTTAGGCGTGCAAGTCAAATTGAACACGAATTAGCAGGATAGGTTATGGTACTCAAAACCGTGATCTGATTGGATAAAGGATATCACAAGTGTTAACGTTCACACACTATGTATATATTTAAAGGTCTAAATGCGATAGGTATACCGAGTATTACACACATAGGGTTATATTAATAATACTCCCTCTAGCTATATATAGATATATAGGTATGCCGATACATATACATAGGTAGGAAGTATAGTGGATAAATCAATATATGAGGAAAGGTAAAAAGCGTTAACATAGGATTGTAAATGTTTATAATTCCACCTAAGCTAGGGATATATTATAAGAAGAAGTAAAAGAAAAAAAAAAATCATCCCTTCTTATTGTAAAAGGATATAGGTATATATATATTTATATATATATATGTGAGGTGCTCAAGATATATATATATATAGAGGCTATGTGTATATATATACGTATAAGGAATATAACTGTTATATGAATAAAAAGGGGTGTGAATTATCATTAGGATATATATATATATAGAGGGGCCATAGATATATATATATATATATAAGGAAATTATACATTAATGCAGAGACATGCAAGCAGTATATGGAAAGTAGGATAAGATAAGGGAACTATGTAGGTGTGACTTAAGAGTATTCCAGAATGGGATAAACATATATATATTGACAGATAGTTATATGTGTAGGTTTGTAGGGGGAGAGTAATTTATTAATGGGTGTAATTGACATATAATTGATAGAGGATTTTAAATACTCCAAAGGAGATGATCAATGTATATGAACATCGATGTTATAAAAAAAAAAAAAAAAAAAATTTCCCCAAACTGGAGGTGTGACAAATGGTATCGGAGCCCTAGTTACAACAATTTGGGCTGTCAATTTGTGCTCACTGCTTATTACATATTTTGTTTTTTTTTTCTGAAATGTATAAAAAAAATTGCTAATCTGTGTTGTAAGTGTATACAGTTGAAATGGCTGAAGGTGAAGGGATTTATGTGGATCTGCATAATGAATTTTCTACTCCAGATCCCAATGCCCGGATAATGGCGATGTTGCACAGGATGCAATGAGATTTGGCTGAATTGAGAAGCCAGAATGACGTGTTGTCATCAGCCAGCAAGGAGCAGGAAAGGCTCATCAGGGAATTAACTTCCCGAAACAGTCAGGAAGGCGAAGGTTCCGGAAAGAGAAAGATGGATGAGTCTGATGAGGATGAGGCTGCTAGACAGCAGCATAAATAGAAAAGAGAGTTGCAGGGAGAATTTAGAAAGATCAAACCTCCCTCCTATGATGGGGAGAAGGAGGAGGATGCTGAAGCTTGTTTGCTGAACATGATCAAGTATTTCCAAGTTTATGAATATGAAAGCAATCTGAAGGCCAGGTTAGCTGTGTATCAGCTGCAAGGAAAAGCCACACTATGGTGGGAAGAGACAAAAATAGTGCATGCCATTGATGAAAAGACAGTTACTTGGGAAGATTTTCAGACTAAGTTCAAAAGTCGTTATTTGAATGAACAATATTATGACGATAAAGCGAAAGAATTCCATGAACTTAGGCTAGGACAACTCACTATTGATGAGTTTGTCACTAAGTTTACAAATTTACTGAGGTATGTTCCCTACATTAGAGAAGAAAAGGCCAAAGTGCAAAGGTTTTTAAATTGTTTGCCTAATGGTTACAAAGAGAAAATTGAGTTTGACAATCCAAAGACCATGGATGAAGCTGTTAGAAAAGCAAGACTATGTTATCAGCAGTTTAAAGGTAAAGCTGAACAAGGGAAGAGCTGGACGAACAAGGTTGAGTTCAAAGGAAAGAGACCAAAACCAGCATATTTAAGGAATTTTGGTAGAGATCATCAAAGGAAAAAGTTCAGCAAACCAAAAGAAAGTCAAACTGCTCAGTCTCAAGTGGCTTCAAAACCAGTAGAAGGGAGCAATAGAAAGGAAGGGACAGTCAAAATGAGGGAACCTCTGAAATGTTGGGGCTGTGGAGAACCCCATATGATGAGGGACTTCCCCCATCGAAATATCCACATGATCAGCAGAGAGCGAGAGGCAACAACCGTCAATGACATAGCCAGAAACATACCAACCATCAGTGCAGCCCTGGAAAATCGACAGGCAGAACATCAAGCAACCATGGTGGAAATGGATGGTAAGATTTCTGACCTACCTGTTACTGTTTTGATTGATCCAGGTGCTTCTTTGAGTTACATTAGTCCTGGAATTGTGGAAAAATGTAAAATTAAACCTGAAAAATTTCAGCAGTCCTGGTTGGTACAGCTGGCCACTGGAACTAAAAGAAAAGTCACACACAAGTTGCCCAAAATAGCAATAGAATTAGATGGGTTCCCAACAGAAGTAAATCTAAACATATTGCCATTAGGATCCTATGATCTGCTGATAGGAATGGATTGGCTGGAAAAGAAGAAAGCCTTAATGAACTGCTGGGATAAAACCCTGCATTGTGTAGATGAGGAGGGGAAACCTTTTTTACTAAAAGGGAAACCAAAACCCATTGTAGTAAGACAAATATCAGCATTGCAATTGAAAAGAATAGCTAGAAAAGGGTACCAAGTCTATGCAGTGCATGTAGAAGAAATAGAACAGCAAAGCGAGGAAGAGTTACTGGATGCTATACCAGTCATCAGAGAATTTAAGGAAATTTTTCCCAAGGAAATTCCTCATCTTCCCCCTCGAAGAGAAATTGATTTCTCTATAGATCTGGTGCCGGGAGCTACACCTATTTCCCGAGCTCCTTATCGGATGAGCCCTCCAGAACTGATGGAATTGAAGATGCAGCTGCAAGAACTATTGGATAAGGGTTACATCAGACCAAGTGTGTCTCCATGGGGAGCACCTGTGTTATTTGTTAAAAAGAAAGATGGAACCTTTAGGATGTGTATTGACTATCGACAACTGAATAAGTTGACCATTAAGAATAGATATCCACTTCCTAGAATTGATGATCTGTTTGATCAAGTGCGAGGTGCCTCAGTTTTTTCCAAGATAGACCTAAGGACTGGTTATCACCAGCTCAGAATTAAAGAAGAAGACATCAGCAAAACAACATTTCGAACTAGGTATGGGCATTATGAATTCGTAGTCCTACCTTTCGGTTTGACGAATGCCCCTGCCACCTTTATGTGTTTGATGAACAATGTGTTGAATAAGTATTTGGACAAAATTGTTCTTGTGTTCAAAGACGATATCTTAGTCTATTCTAAAAACGAAGAGGAACACAAGGAACATCTGAGAATAGTGTTGCAGACTTTAAAAGAAAACCAGCTATATGCCAAGTTCAGTAAATGTGAATTTTATAAAGATAAAATTCAATATTTAGGCCATATTATTTCTGAAAAAGGGCTTGATGTTGACCCTGAAAAGATAAAAGCTATTAAAGAATGGCCAGTTCCCACTGATGTCACAGCAGTAAGATCATTTATGGGAATGGCAGGTTATTATCGCAGATTTGTGGAGAGATTTTCTGCTATAGAAAATCCCATAACATCATTACAAAGGAAGGGTGTTAAGTTTATGTGGACTGAGAAATGTCAAAATAGTTTCGAAGAGTTGAAACAAAGACTGACTTCAACACCTATATTAAAACTTGCTGATCCTGATAAAGAGTTTGTGGTATGTACAGATGCTTGCAGAGAAGGGCTAGGAGGAGTCTTATTGCAAGAAAATTCAGTGATTGCCTATGAGTCTAGGAAATTGAAAACTCATGAACAGAATTATAGTGCATATGATTTGGAATTTGCAGCTGTTATTCATGCTTTAAAAATGTGGAGGCACTATCTGTTGGGGAAGAAGTTCACATTGATGACTGATCATATCAGCCTTAAATATTTCTTTTCCCAAACTAACCTGAACGCAAGACAGGCTAGATGGCTGTCTTTTCTAAGTGAATTTGATATGGACATAAAACATATCAGGGGAAAAGAGAATAAAGTTGCTGATGCCTTAAGTAGGAATGCTTGTCAACATTTAAACAGCATTGGGAGTAGTGCCCAGATGGAGATAGAAAAATTGGTGAGAGAAGTAGCGAAACAAGATCCCAACTATGAAGCCCTCTTGGTGAAATTACAGAAAAAGGATAAAACAGATTATACTAAAAATCCACAAGGGTTGCTCTATTTCAAAAACAGGTTGTATATTCCAAATATAGAGTCATTGAAAAGAGAGATTCTAGATGAATATCATAAGAAACCTTATGCAGGACATCCAGGATATCAGAAGATGTTAACAGCCTTGAATAAGAAGTTGTTTTGGCCAGGAATGAAGAGAGAGGTGGAAGAATATCTCAGTAGGTGTATGGAATGTCAACTGGTCAAAGTTGAGCATCAACACCCAGCAGGACTTCTAAACCCTTTGCCAATTGCAGAGTGGAAATGGGACACAGTTTCCATGGATTTTATAACAGGACTACCCAAAACTAAATATCAACATGATTCAGTCATGGTGGTAGTAGACACGTTAACCAAGGCTGCTCACTTTATACCAGTAAAATCTACCTTTGGAACAGCTCAGGTAGCAAATGTTTTCCTAAAAGAGGTAGTAAGGCTTCATGGAGTTCCCAAGGTGATTGTATCAGATCGGGATGCTAAGTTTACCGCAGCATTTTGGAAAGGATTGTTTACAGGAATGGGTACTAAGATGAATTTTAGTACTGCCTACCACCCTCAAACAGATGGACAGACAGAAAGGACGAATCAAATATTAGAGGATATGCTGCGAATGTATGTGATGGATAGACCATCCAAGTGGGAAGAGTATCTGCATTTAGCTGAGTTTGCTTATAATAATAGCTACCAATCTTATATTAAGATGAGCCCATTTGAGGCACTGTATGGGAGAAAGTGCCGTACTCCCTTGAGCTGGAGTCAACCAGAGGATAAACTGGTATTATGACCAGATGCGCTACAGGAAATGGAAAGAATTGTTAAACAAATACAGAGAAATATCAAGATAGCACAAGATCGACAGAAGAGCTATGCTGATAAGAAAAGAGTGCATCGAGAATTCAAAGTGGGGGATCATGTGTATTTGCGCATCAAACCCAAAAAGAGCACCCTTTATGCAGGAAGTTGTGCAAAACTGGCTCGTAGATACTGTGGGCCTTTTGAGGTGTTAGAAAGGGTGGGACCAGTAGCTTACAAGCTGGCCTTACCACCCCATGTTAGAGTGCATAATGTATTTCATGTTTCATTATTAAAAAGATATGTGCATGACGCTTCTCACATAGTTGATTGGAATGTTGTACAGGTGGAACCAGAAGGGGAATTTCTGCCAGAACCGCTTCAAATATTGGAGCGGGAAGAAATTGAATTGAGAAACAGAACAGTGGCCAGAGTAAAAGTGCAGTGGAAGCACTTTACTGCTGAGGAAGCCACCTGGGAAAGGGAAGCTGAAATGATGGAGCAATATCCATTTTTGTTTAAATAAACTTTAGTACTTGAATAAGAACACCGAGGACGGTGTTTATTTTCAGAGGGGGAATATGTAACACCCCCAATTTGTGTTGAATTTGTTTAAGTTAGACACTTGAACTTTAATCCTAAGGGGGTGGACCCCAAGGGATAACTATGGTGTGAATGTATTTGCATATTTTATTTGAGGAAATAAATAAAATGATTGTGCATTTTGACCAAAAAGAGAATGTGAGATCACTTGCCAAAATCCATGAGGATGGATAAGGCAACAAATCCCCAAAAATCTTTCAAAAAATCCTTGAAAGAAAATTATTTAGATTTGAGGAGAATCTAAGTTACCCCAATGAAGAGGAGTAGTTGGGAAGAGGTGAGAAAAAGCTGGAAAAGCTGAGGAAAAGCTTAAAGCAGCTTTAAAGGATCCCAAGATGGGAAGCCTAGGCTAAACAGGAAAGAAAGCATCCTGCTATTCTGGACGCAGAATTAGAAACATGCTTTGGGGGATGTTGAGCTTAAATAAGCTACTCCTAGGCTGATCAGAGGTTGATCAGTGCTGGGAGGTGATCTCTGCTCGGGGGTGAGTCCTGGGAGATAAAGAGGACTCTAAGGTTGGGAGGTTGGTCATTTTTGCAGATTTTGTGGTATGTTCTGAAACTATTGTACTATGTCTGATTTCAGTATGAATTGGCTACATATGGATTTTTAATTGATGAAAAACAAAGTGATACTACATTTAACAAAATCTGTCATTAGGTATTTCCCTTCCAGATTTGTTTAGTTGTAGATCAGAAATCTATGAAGTAGAAACAACAGAATCTCTAAACCCCTGTTGGTTTAAATCTGAAGTTTCATAACCCTCATAGATAATAAAATATTAATTGTTTCCTGTAGCTACAAAAAGGATATTTTAAGCTCTTTTGAATATTAGAAAATACTATAGTGGAAATGATGTTGTATGAAACAAAACCTAAAGAACGGAATCCACTATAAAAACAATTTTTCCTCCATGCTATATAAGTACTTTCCACGCTTTTAAGTCTATAGATAGTATGGTATCATTTGCCTTGCTTTTCTTGAGAATTAGTAGCCCAGTAAATCACTTACAATACATTTAATATTACCTATATAATCTCATGAATTAACTATATGATATATTGAGAACAAATAAAAAAAAGAAATTCGGAGTGGATGAAATCTTTTTCATTACAAGCATATCTAACCCAAGACGAAGTATACTATTCCAAATTTCTATGGAATATTTCTTATGTCAATTGTATGTATAAACCTTGGAATGCGCATTAGTATAAGAAAATTAATTCAATAAAACATAACTATCGACTCATATAGATATGCATGAAACAAAAGAGTTAAGACGCGAAGGTATACCTATATGTACATAGGCATCGAATGGCCACAAATCAGTGCATAGTTAAAACTTTGATTTTGACCTATTCAAATATATACTTCTAAGTGCCGCTATGCGGTCCAAAAACAATAAAATTAAAACAGTTATAAATTTACCATGCTTGTTAACAGCGCCTGTATAGGGTCATATACCAGTACGTATATTGGCAGTTAAATGATGTAAGAATAGTGCCGATGTTCCAGATAATGAAAAACGCTGTTAAGATATATATATATACATTCATCCAGATCGTAGCATAATAACCTACGGCATGAACTGGCAACAAGATAGAAGAAACTATGCGCGCGCCGTGGTATAGTGGTTGTAGTAAACCCTGTTCAGAATAATAAATAACACAGCAGATTTTATATATATCCATCAAACCCTGACGCATTGATACAGTAGGGTTAAACATAAATGAAACGGTAAATAAAAATTTATAAGAGAAATAACAAATAAACCATCCGGCGTCGAGAGATCGAACTTAGTCATTCGACTCTCGTTTCACTATATGTATCTATATGAGTAAGAGAAGGTCAATAAGTAACTGTGAACGATGATGGAGCGTCGTTAAATCTCGGGTGGGACGAAAGTAAAAAGAAAAACCACAGAAACTGATATCCGAAGCCCTACAGGCCATGATTGATTAGGTGTCATGGATAAATAATGTAAAACAGGGTAAAGAAATTTTCACAAGCCACTCCATGAAAACCCACGCCGTGATGGCCGCGGCATGTCGGAGTTGGTTATGTAAAGTTTCAATCCCGAACGCGACTCAACCCCGTATCAGTCGATAGCAAAAATTCGACTGAGGTCGATTTATCTGAACCATACGCAACCCCTATATCAAAAAAAAGGGGTAGTCTCATATCCAGAAATGAATCGATATAGGGTTCAAAGAAGTAGGACGTCCGATATATCTGTACCGAAGTTCTAACCTCGGATAACCCAGTGATAATACAGAAACTTGATAAATTAAAAAAAAAAAAACATATCGCCCCAAATTTGCTGAGGTCCCACAGAGGGATGAGAACAGATTTTACTTCCTCTGCAGATGGTCAAACAGGGACCGCTGCAGGATATAAAAACTCTTGAGATGGTGGCTTACCGGGAAGCATACGAATGAGGCCAGAGAGCGAGAGAGTGACCGAGAACGGCCGATAGATGCCGACTAACACTCGCATCTCGGGTAACCTCATATGCTACGGCCTGCGTACTATCCATCGCGAGTCGACTGGAAAAGAAAACCAATAATAAAGCAATAAGCACGGTGGAAATGGGGAGATTCGCATACAGCTTGAAAAACCTACTTATTTGTTTAAAAAGTAGCTGCAGCAAACCACGAAGGTGAGGGAATAGACACAACGTATCAGGAGTACTTTATTTAGTCATAATCACCTGAGACGAAGAGGTATGGAGTCCTGTACTGGAGATAGCGAAATTTCCTTACACCAGCGACTGTCATAGTGGAATCGAGGCGTTCCTGGGCCTGGAGCCGCTGGAATGGTCTCTTCAAGTCCATCTGTCAAGTCTGCAAGGACAAGGGATGGTGTACTCTGCCTCGGGCTAAACTTCTCGCCCCAATGCTTAGTGCAACACCTGTAAAAAAAATCCGAATAGCCTGATCCGCATAAGTTACGCGCAGAAACCGGAGGCGTACCCGAAAAGATAAATTATACATCTACTGCATTTTTACCAATGAACCCGCGACGCGTCGATCAGAGGTTGATATCCTGGCACTGTCCGGGGCTTGGGCAGAGTGACGCGTCGACGAACGATGCATATGATCTGAACCTGGGTAGCTTTAAGCCAAGCGTGTGGATGGGGAGGTATCGATAAGACGAGGAAAGTGACCCGGGTTAGTCTAAATGAGAGCAACAATAACATTTAAACGTTACCTTACGTCTCCATAAGGCGATGTGCCACCAGAGCTATGCATATTCTGTCAAAATTATTCTAGGAAAATTGTTGTTTATGCCGTGGCGAAATTTCATGACAACCTTTGAATTTCCTCAACCCTGAAGAGCGAACGGCTTGCCGGCATCGAATAAACATATACCTTTATATTAACGCGTATTAAGATTCTACATTCAAACAGAGTTTGTAAAGAATATCGAAATACCAAGCAGGATAGAATAATGCATGTTTAGGCGTGCAAGTCAAATTGAACACGAATTAGCAGGATAGGTTATGGTACTCAAAACCGTGATCTGATTGGATAAAGGATATCACAAGTGTTAACGTTCACACACTATGTATATATTTAAAGGTCTAAATGCGATAGGTATACCGAGTATTACACACATAGGGTTATATTAATAATACTCCCTCTAGCTATATATAGATATATAGGTATGCCGATACATATACATAGGTAGGAAGTATAGTGGATAAATCAATATATGAGGAAAGGTAAAAAGCGTTAACATAGGATTGTAAATGTTTATAATTCCACCTAAGCTAGGGATATATTATAAGAAGAAGTAAAAGAAAAAAAAAAATCATCCCTTCTTATTGTAAAAGGATATAGGTATATATATATTTATATATATATATGTGAGGTGCTCAAGATATATATATATATAGAGGCTATGTGTATATATATACGTATAAGGAATATAACTGTTATATGAATAAAAAGGGGTGTGAATTATCATTAGGATATATATATATATAGAGGGGCCATAGATATATATATATATATATAAGGAAATTATACATTAATGCAGAGACATGCAAGCAGTATATGGAAAGTAGGATAAGATAAGGGAACTATGTAGGTGTGACTTAAGAGTATTCCAGAATGGGATAAACATATATATATTGACAGATAGTTATATGTGTAGGTTTGTAGGGGGAGAGTAATTTATTAATGGGTGTAATTGACATATAATTGATAGAGGATTTTAAATACTCCAAAGGAGATGATCAATGTATATGAACATCGATGTTATAAAAAAAAAAAAAAAAAAAAAAAAAAAATTCCCCCAAAGCCGGAGGTGTGACATATCATTAAAATAATTTATCATACAAACCCTAACACACAATAATTGATGCAATGATAAAAAAATCATTATGAATAATATAAAACGAATTGAAATAAAAGACATAAACATCATAGATGACAAAAAAATATGATCGTTTCATTAATTTACACAATAATCCACTCACTGTGAAATAACATTTGATCAACGACTTTGGAATAACTACATCAAATAATAACTATTTATGATCATACACTAAAATAGTAACCAACCATCCAACATCCAAACCTTAAACTATTTTATTTTCCACTAATGATAAAATCAAGTTAGCCATGAAGGAAATTGAATCAAAATAGGGTAATCTTTTGTCAAAAGAAATGAAGGAGGAAATGGATATATTACACAAGAATGAGATATTGTATCTGGTCTAATTAGGTAATGGAAGGAATATTATTGGTTCCAAGAAGTTGTCCAAGAAACAAATTTAAGGCAGTAGGCGAGGTTGAGAAGTGCAAGGCTTGATTGATGGAGAAAGGTTATTACCAAGACAAGGGAATAAATTTTGGTGATATATTCCCCTGTTAAAAACTATCTTCCATTAGATAACTAATGTCTTTGGCATTATAATTTGATCTAGAGATTGAATAATTCAATGTAAAGAGAAAATTTATTCATGGTGACTTGGAGGACGAAATACGTATTAAATAGCTTGAAGGTTTTGTAATAAAGGAAAAGTGGAAGCTAGTTTGCAAGCTAAGGAAGTACCTCTATGGTTGGAAGTAATGAACCAAGAGGTGGTGTCATAATTTTGAAACATAAATCTAGGGATTTATATATTTCAGATTATAAACTCATCACTATATATATTTAAATTCAGAAGGTATGTGCTTCATATATGCAATGTTGCATGTCAATGCCATTTTTCTAGCTAGTAAATGCATGGGTGAAATTAAGGATTTGAAGATGCATATATCATCAACATTCAAAATGAGGGATATTATTGCCACACATTTAATCTTATAATGGTAATCAAGAGAAACTACATAGTTAGGAAACTCTAGGTAAATCATAGGAAATATTTTGAAATAATTTTAAAGCATTTCAACATCTAAGATTGTAAATTTGTAAAGGTGACAATTCCTATTACAGAAAGAGTAATATTTATTAGTATGCAAAGACATGTAATTAAAAAGAGGACATAAACAATTTTCCATATGGAATTGTTCTAGGTAGTCTATTATATCCAATTTTCTCCACTCAACCAAATATTGCTCATGTAGTGAAAGCATTGAGTAGACACATGATAAAAATTGGAAAAGAGAATTCGTTTACTGTCAAAAGAGAATTGATGTGTTTTAATGTCAAGTGAGTATGTGACTTGATACCATGAAGGAAATTAGGATGAAATTGAATTAATTGTATGATTAATTGACAATATTTACTTTTTTTGAGACCTGAATAGAAGAATGTTGACTAGTGACTATGTAATCAAGTTTTTTATTGTATCTATTATTCTCAAGATTTGGACTATATCATGAATAATACGGTTTATTAGAGTATTCAATAACTCTAATACTATTCTAATTTTGGTCATTTTTATTAATAGCTCAAGATAACCAAATGGAGAGTGTCAATATCAACAGAAAATTCCCCATCCATAGTATGTGTTCATACAATGGCCAATGTTACATACAAAATGTGTTCCAAATGTAAAATTTTTATTTGAACCAAAATAAAATTATGTTTTACATAAAACTCATCATGATCCAAAGAGACTTTTATATGAATATACCTAATAGGAAGGAATGTCATCCATTCTCTATATGGTGACAATCCAAGAATTCCATTGGTATTTTAGTGATGACATGAAGTAAAGAGGAAATGCAATGGATCTACAAAGAACTTGCACTAATTCATGTTGTTTGATAAATTAAATTTGTTTAATATCAATGTGATTGCAACCCCTATAAATTACAATCAATAGTTCATGAGAAATTCAATGTAGTCAAGGAAAATAAGCCAAATATAGTCATAAATAATATTAGTTATGTTCTATGCATAACAACTAATCTATGAATATCAATCCAAGTGTATAAAACAATAATTTTGATTAGAATACTCCCCAAGAGTTTATTGTTTTATTCTATTTCACCATTATCTTCTCATTATAGTTAATGGGATATTTTAAAAACATAAGAAATAATGCCAATTATTCTACACATTTGATAATGGGATTTTAAAGGTACTAAAAGAATACGAGAGATGGAAATTTTCACCACTATGACATAAAGGTAAGCCAATATGTTTGATAAGACTAAGTACAACCCTAAAGAGCCTAAAGTCAAAAGAATAGTTACAAATCCATTATACCATATCAACCTAAATTTGAATCAAATTGAAGCAAGAAAACCGCTTCCAAGTATCGAAAGGAAAATGTGATGGTTGTCCGATTATAGAGCCATAATAAAGATATCATATTTGTTCCCTCTGCCACTCCTTCATCACTAGTTTATTATGTTTCCCTCTAAATGGAGTCGTGGTAGAAAGATATCTGACCTCTGGCTATCTATGTATAAAATAATATAAATGTACCAGTGTATTTTCATACAAATTATTGCATGGCATAAAATCGACTTAATTCAAAATATTACCCTCAAATTGGACAACCAAAACATTGAATGGTTACTTAGAAATATGTGGATTATTGTTCTCTTCGACATGATGTTTTATGTGATTATCCTAATAGGAATTAAGCATGGAGTTCCAATGCTTATAGTTTATCCATGGGTCTAGGGGGTCAGTAATGTAGTTTATTGGGAAACATAAATGGGATACCCTAAATCTAGCAAAAACCTGGGGAAAGCAAAATTCTGCATGGGTTATTTTCCATCTCCTATCCTTTCAATAATGGTTGGGAGACAAACCTAAGAGTTCTGAAATGGTATTTAGGTGTCACCGGAAAAGAATTTTCTTGAGAAGAATAACATCTCCTAAAGCGGGTTGCAAATGAAAAGCTAGAGGAATGATTGAGAGTATTTTTTTAATGTCTAGAAATATGTAGAGAAACACCCAAAATAACTAGACAACAAACTCACAATAGAAATACTCATTTTTCTCAACTCCAAACAACACACTATTTCCAATGATGATGTTGAATAAAGAAAAAAAAATGTGAAATATAAGATATATTCAAAGTAAATCCATGCAGAAATCTAGTCATGGATTTATTTGGAATTTATATTAGGAATAGCTATCAAGGCAAAACCTATGTGATAGGGAAAATACACCCATTATTTAATCTCACAAGGGAAAGGAATGGACCCTGAGGAGACACAAAATATGTGTCTATAATCATGAACAACGAGGTATAATTGAGCCAAAGAAATTAATAACCAAATACCTATGACCAAATCACAAAGCCATTATGGGAAGAGAGGTAGTCATGTAGAGGCATGGTATGCTAGAGGAGTGTCTAGGAAAATTGGAGACATTGGTAGAACAATCATGTGTGTTAGGTCTACAATTTGAAAAACAAAGAGATAGGCTCAGAGTAGTAAATCAACCAGCTTTAAAGGTATTACCTCTATTTTGTTATAATATTCATAATCTACACTAAGTAGAGATTAAATCCCTAGAAATAATTAGAATTTATTATTATAAATGAAGATTACCTAGGTTAAGTAGACCAAAAACCAGTTTTTGCAAAAATGGCACACACATATGGCTCACATTTATATATATATATATATATATATATCAAATCCACAAAAACATGACTCAAACTTGAGAATTTTAGGAATATGCCTCCTCTAATACCATGTCAAACAATCACAAGAATAAAATAATAAATATTGAATCAACATGATGTGAATTTAATTAAAAAAATGTACATATTAATACATGTAACTAACCCTTGTTTTTCATCTTCCAAGAGGACTCTTGGACTTCTATGATTGTTCGAATTCCTCCACACCAACCCTAATAGATAAGGTGTCCAATGGTTGGAGTGAAATATTCATGTCAAAAAAATTTGATTAACATTCAAGAAAACAAATATATTGAAGTACAACAACATTTCATTAGAGGTATGGTGAAAAGGAAGAAGGTGATACTAGTAAAATTATACAATATGAGGAATGTTGCAAAATATCATATAAATTTAGTGAGTGCTAATAAATTCCCTTGGTGTACATAGGATTTTTTCTTGGGGAACATGGTTCAGTAAAATAATAATATTAACAATTTGTGCAAAGTTGAAAACAAGTGAGAGAATGGTTAGATGTTGTACTCTTTATAGGTAGTCTTAGTTAATGGATGTCCAGTTGGTCGATTTAAAGGTTAGGTAAGGTGACTAGGAATGAACCCAAACATTTCTAATCCGGAAGAATTATGTAGAATAGGAATTCAGTAGGATATTCAAATTCAAGTGAATGAGAAGAAAAAATGATGGTTAAGTCAATAGGGTGATAGTCATGTCTAGAGTAGTTAACTCAGTTAAATTTGACAATAGATTTAGAAACTAGGAAAAACCTATAATCAACTTCAGAATTTGAAGGGATTATAGTTGCGCTAATTAAATTAGTCCACTTATAATGGTGATATGTGATATTTGGAGGAAAATAAACTATATCAAGAACTATTCAAAAAATGGAACTAGGTATCCCAAGATTGCCAAGATTTTTGTAATCATATTTAGCCACCTAGAATGAAGAATATAACTGGAATGGATTCCTATTTATATAAATAGATAATGATCTAAGGATGATATAATTTATGAATATTCACAATTGGTATAAATTGAGTGATGTATGAGAACATTGATCTTATTGCAAGCTAGGGTAAATATTCATTACAATCGATATTTGATATTGTAACAGCCCAAATTTTCTATGCTTTTTAATTTTACATTTGAAAAAATCCAAAGGGGAAATGGACCCCAATGGAGAAAGAATTTGTGGATTTATTTAAATATTTATCAATAAAAATAAATGGAATAATTATGTGTGCAATATGACTAGATTGATATGGAGATCCTAAACCTTGATCCATGAGGATATGGATAAGGTTAGAATTTCCCAAAACCTATCAGAAAAACCTTGAAAGGAATATTACTAAATTATATTGGGAGAGAAAAATCTAATTTCCCCAATGAAGAGAAAAGTAATTGGGAAGAGGAATAAAAGCTAGAAAAGTGGAAAAGACAGCTTTAAAGTACCTCATTGAGGGAAGCCTCGGAAAAAAATAGAAAGAAAGCATCCTGGAATTTCTGGACGCAGAAATTATAAACAGGCTTGGGAAAACACTGCTTAAATAAGTTTTTCCATGATAGAAAAAGGGTTTTCTTTCACTGGAAGTGGGGATATCATCTCCGGGGTGAGTTAAGGAGATAGATCTCTATGATTGGGAGGACTAGTCATAATTAATTAGTATGCACACTGAACTAGCTTATTCAAAATTTATTGACTTAGTCTATATGTAAATCTCTGAAAAAAAAGGGTTACAAATATATAAATTGAATAGATCTAATTCCCTGGATATTGATATGCCAATACATTCCTTTCCCATACATTTAACAGATTTATAATATTAATATATTACTAATCGATATAGTTGCATGGGATTAGGTAAATGAGACCCATCTACCAGAATGTATAAACTTGTAAGGTTTAAATCTGGAGATTTGAATCTCATTTGAAAGCACAAACTCTGTTAGGAAATGGTATAGTATTAAACCAATTTAAACTAATATAAAAATATATTTTATTAAATAAGAATAGTGTTGTGATTTTAAGAAGAATAGAATTTGAATGCATGAAGGAAGTACAATAGAGATAAGTATAATATATCTATACATTTGATCATTGAAATTTTACAATGTCATCTTGTCAATTTAAAAATGAAAATATAAGCTCTACTAGTATTGTATTCATTTATATCATACTTTTATTTTCATGAAAAGATGAAATTGGTATAGTTAAATACATGCAGACATTAAGGAAAAATAGAGGAATACTTTTTAAATTTAAAATTTAGAGGACAGTATCAGTGTGTTAGAGAAAATTTAATTTCTGTTATAATGAGTGACATGAAAGAATCATAAAATTAACTCCTGACAGTATAATATGAGGAATGTTGATAAACTCTACTACAGTCTAGAAAAATAGAGAATTATCTTATTTTATCAATTGGAATATAAACTGTAAATATTAAATAGAAGAGATGGACAATTGTATTACTTCAAGGACTTATAGATGCTTCAAGAAATACTAACAATGATAATTATTAATGTGAATGTTGTAGCTTTTTATCTGAAGAAAAATACTTAATACTACACATGTTACATGATGTCAGGGTTAAATATTTGAAGAATACTAATTCTTCTATATAAATCACTGTAATAAGAGTATTGAAATTTATGATAGGAAATTCATAATCATAAAAGAGAGGATAAATACAGATACTGTAAGTTCAAAATGTGGAGAATATTTCACTAAAAAAAACCAACAGTCCTGTTGTGATAACTTTCTCAATATGCGAGTTTCAATTATTACAATATAAAATTGTGAATTTAAATAGATAAGGGAAAGCCCTATGAAATTTGGTAACATTCCGATAAATACAAGAATAAACTTTGCCATTTAATGTGGAGCATAGCTGGGTGATGCATTACCAACTTGTATATATATAAACAGGTATACGTCAATAACGTGACATGATGTCGGGCTTTGAAGAAAAGCCAAATTTTAGAGCTACCTCGAAGAAACGTACTTGCATAGATAAGAGAATAGGTCATAGAGTTTTTACGAGTTGAATTTGGAACAGTATGATAATTAAAAATAAAATAAAAAATCCCTTGCCTCATGAATACAATGCCACTCATGAGGGTTAACTGTAGAACAGCAAGAAAGGAATGATATTTAGGAGAAAGTTGCTAAAGATAAATAACGAGTACCCTAAATGATTAATGAAAAAGGAAATTAGGTGATGCCAAAAGCAATTTCGAGGAATCCTTGTGATAGGTTCGAACCTCTGGGCCATTCAAATTGATGTATCATCTTCGATGAAGTTTTTTGGGCAAACCCATATTCTCTCAGCTGAAGATGAATTGGGGTTATGATGCTGAGAAGTAAGTAGGCATAATGCCTAGGGTTATCTACACTGGCCATCGTCACAGATATGCAAGTAACGCATACACGACCAGAGCAATGAAACCAAGAAATAATTAGGTCTGGGGGAAGAAATAAATAAAATTTCCAAGAGATACTAGCTGAGAATTAATTCTTTGAAATCCAAACTCTGAATGAGAGTTAAAATCAAAACTTTTTAAGACGTAAAATCATAAATTCAGAGAAAAAAAAATCATAAGAGCCGCTAAATGAACTGTGAGTTAATAACTCAAATCTAAATATGTTACAAATGACGAAAATTTTAAATCTTGTGCAAACCATGTAGCGTTTCAAATACAAAACGACTTCAAAAGAATTTAAAATTATAAAGACAAGAGGATACTTACATTTTCATTTTAAGAACATTTGCAAATAGTGAGAAATTAACTAAACTAGTAAGTCAAAAAATCTCACAGTAAATACATCAGTTCTTGCAATGAAAATTTAATTTATACATACAATTTTTACAAACTGGAATGCTGGAAGAGCAGTCCAATGGTTGGACGCTTACCAAATTTTGAAGACGAAGTTGTGGGAGTTGTTAAACCTTGAATGAGTTCATGGATTAAATGCTCAGGAATAGAATCCTCAGTCCCGAAATGCAGATGAAATCACCACTTTGACAACCCAATAGGAAAGTGATAGGTAGTGAAACGATGAGTTTAATAGAAACTGAAAGTCCAAAACCCTAAAGAAATCTGACTTTACACTTAGAAAGTATCTGACAATTAATCCTCGGATCGATAGCCAAACCAGTGGAAAGGAAAATTCATATCTTGGGTTTAATTGTCAAATGTACCATAGGGGTTGAGAACATTAAATTAACAGACAGATCCGTAGGATTAATTCATACGTTAAGCCTTTTACTGGTTCGATGAATTAAAATCGTGAGTTGTATGTACATCGTGTAGACTAGTTTGGGAAAACGAGGTTACTTCATAAATATCTGTGAGTGAAGTAAACATTACATGACACAGTTGAGGTTTAGTGTTGTGTTGGGATTGAGGATAGGCTAAGAAAATAAATGTGATATGATTTGATCACACGTGTCACCAAAAAAAAAAAAGTTATTTAAGGTATATTAAATCAAGAACGAAAACCCTTTTAAAACGAAAGGTATATATGTGTAAAGAAAAACTAGACTTACGTTGGGAATGGAATCCGACATAGGATTCTTATAATGATAGGATTTCATTAAGCATCATTGCATAAGGGTATCTCTATCCTTACATAAAATCTAAATAAAATTCTCGTTTCTGGGAAAGGGGAAAATAATATATACCTAAGGGGTAAAGTTATTGAATTTGATTTATAAGTCAAGTTATATGATATTGTTATAGCTGAGATTTTATAATTAGGAGGGGAATAAGTATAGTGAATAATTTTCATATAATTATGGTTATAAGTATGAACTCGTACAGTTAATATATATATATATATATATTCCTTGAGGGAAATTACGAGTATTAAAAAGAAAAAAAAATATATAGTGAGGGAAAAGTAAGATATTAGTAATGGAGAACAGGAAGGGGGAAATTCATACATTCCTATAAACTTACTCACTATACAATGGAGTACAACATAGTAATTCGTAAGCAGTAGAATTAAACAAAATTTAAAATACTGACGATATCTCATCGCAAGATGACGAGATGAAATTTAAAATGAATTAGTCAAATGCGATGAAGAAAAACAATATTTTTTTGTTGATAAATGAGAATCATTACAAATATCTAACTGATAATATATGAGTGATGAAGCTCAATGATTGGTTGGTTATTTTGAATAATGTTTTCCAAGGAAAAATAAGTGTGCTATGTGAATATCGGTGGTGTGCCATTAGTTATTTTCTATTATTTAATTTTTCACATCTTCACTTAATGTTTTAATTTAACTTAGGCTCTAGTTTGGTTTATATGTCTAGTCAACTTGTATGTGGAACTTTGGTATCTAAATTGTAAGTCAGGTGCGTTAATCCCAACAAAAAACATGTATGCACTCATGGATCTCCTTATATATATATATATATATATATATATATATATATATATATATATATATATCCAAGAAGAATTGACATAACCACATATATCCATTTATTATGGGTCCCGTAAAACATCATTATCATTGCAAATGGAATATTCAAAAGTACTTCTCAAATAAAAAAAGACCACTTTTAGTACACCCTAATGATCATGTCCATGATTATCCATGACTACATTGAATTCTGCCACTAACTGGGAAATAATCTAATACATACCATATATTATATCAATCTACTAACTACACTGGAATAATGAATAAAAACCATATCCTCAATATCTTTAAAATTTGTAGGGAATTACTCAAGTAGACATTTAATTGAAAAATAATTTGAAACATGCAATGTTTTAAAATCAACCATGAAAGTGTACTATATATCAAATAGTTGACATAATTACTCTTCAATATCAAAAGCCTTGAATTCAGTCTATCTATGTTTGTCTCTTATTTGAAGATATATATAGTATCCCCAAGAAATTCGTATCAAAGTTTACCACAAATTTATATTTCAAATCATAAATCACAACCTTATTATTATGAAAAAATAATATTCCATTTACTTATACAGAAATAATAATGATATTAATTAATCTTGTTTATCATATACAAAGTAATCTCATTTGCATGTTATAAATCCTAATCCAAAAAAAAAAAATCAAAATTTCGACAGCCCATTCTAGGGGATTTTATTGAGATCTTATAAATATTTAAGGTTAATGGGTTTCTGTCAATTAGGTAATGGGAAATTTTCCCATCTGTCACTCTACTTAAGTTAAGCCATTTCCTCTACTATGGCCAATCTCTAGGACCATATATATTCCATCTCTAGTACTTCCTTAACTAGTATAGGCTCATTAGTGTTACCAGATAAATAATATATTCAATTGAAATTAGAATAACTATAATTATAACTATTTATTTCCTTATTTTATAAGTGCGACTTCCGAAAGTTTGAGGTTTATTTTTTTCTTCCCCAAAGAATCTCTCTGAACCCTTTTCCTCAAAATTCACTCATGAACTTCTTTTTCATTTTTTCATTTAACTTTATTTGTCTTCTTTGGTAATTAAACAACTAAGTTATTCTCATCCTCTTCTAGATGTACCACTATGGGGGAAGATTTGAATTCTCAAAAAATAGGATTTGTACTCTACAAAAGTTTTCTAGCCATGAAATACCAAAGCTTGTAGGCTTTTACACCAACAATATTGATAATGAAGATGCATTTCACTATGTTTTCATCTAGGTTTGACCTGCTCTTATCAGGCTGATATGCATATTCCCCATAAAAAAGATGAAGAACCTCAAGAGAGGAGCTATTCTACATCTAGACTTTGCGAGGTTCCATATCTATAACAGGTAATGTAGGAGAGCTATTAGTCAAGTAACATGTAGAAATTGATTCTTAATAGAACATTTTTTCTAATACAAATCCAGTAAGCATAAGCCTACCTCTCTACATCAACACTCTATTCATTTTTTCTACAACTCCATTATCTTGAGAAGTATATGGAGAAGTATTTTTTCTTTCAATTCCATACTCTTTATAAAAATTATTAATATTTTTAGAAGAAAACAAAATTGTTATCGATGTTGAACACCTTAATATTGATACCAGTTGGATTTTCAAAAAAACGTTTTATCCACAAATGAATAAAAAAAATCAATATTTAGTTCTAGGAATATATAACCATGTCCTTCTACAATAAAGGTAAAGGGACACATATAATGAAAATCCTTAGAGAAAAAAATAACTTTCATTGAAGCAAATACATAAAAATGAATTATGTCGAACAACCCAAAAGATTTGTAGGAAGTAGAATGAAATTGAACATGAATTTGTTTCTAATATCTGCAATGTTTTCGAAAACCAAATTTGAGATTAAAATTATTCAATCCATATACACGGTTTTTGTTTTACAATTATTGTATACCCTACTTACCTATATGGCACAAGATTTAGTGCCACAACATTCTCTTCTTTGTAAGTAAATTACTTTTTGAAAAAAAAAATATTTATGAGGTCCTAATTGTGGGGTTGTTGGTCCTAGAATTCTCCATACTATAGAATTTGAAGACATATGGTTCTCAATAATACTTGCATCAAGTGAAAATGAAGTGTCCACATGAACACCCTTAGTGAGTACCATACCTACTTGAACCAACTTTCACCCTTTTTGAAACAGAACAACCTACACACATGCATACACCACAAGGAAACACCTTCTAGAAATTTTTTTTCTAGAATATACCTAAAGCTTTATCCCTTCTCTATTTAGAGTATATGTTTCTAGTGAGGGAAAAAGGTTGGAGGTTTTTAAAAAAAAAATATGCCATTGCATTTAGGTTGCAATAATCCCTATTGTGCTTTTGAAGCACAAAGTTCTATTTCCTAGAAATTAAATTGCAACAACATTTGTTAATATAAAAAACTATTACTTTTTTTTTTCCTTATTTTATATTCATATTAATGATCTAAAAAAACTTAATTTCCCCTATCAGCATAAAATGTACAAACTAGAAATTATATTGGGTTTGAACAGTTAGTTATTCAATAAAAAAAAGATTTATAAAGTAAATATACTTGACAATGTGATTAAAATACATGTTGATATGTACACAATATTAACACCGCTACAAGAAATATTGTTCTTCTTGATAGTACTAAATATCAAATGGGTGCACTACAAATATATTCAGTGCACTAAGAAATCTTACCATTTGGAGCATCGATGCACTAATGCATACAATTCACGAGAAAAAATTCATATTTTATTTGAAAATGCTATTTATTCTTTTTTTTAACATTTAATTAAAATCATACTAGTGCATTAGGAATATTCGTACAAATTGGAGCATTAGTGTTAAGAAACCAACTCAAAAAATATGATAAAATAGAGATCAACACCTTAGAAATCAGAAACTTCGAGTGGGAAACCTCCTTTACATTACATAAATGAAAAATTCTTGGATGATTCAAATGAAAAAACCTGCTTTACATGTGGTCACAATATAATCCTAGCTGACCTAATTGTTGTATCTTAAGAGACAATCGCTCAGTTGTAAAATGAATCAGTGCTTAAGAAATTTGAAAGTGTGTCACATAAATAATTTTATCATTAGGTCCTTCTTCTATCTCTATCGAAACTAGTTTTCTAAAACCCTTAATGATCTAGAATAATAAAATATTTCATAATGCGATTCATTGTTCATATCTAAATGAAAAGAATAAATGCAAGGGAAACTCAAATTAATATGCTGAAAACATATAATATACCACTTTTAAGTTTCAGAGGAAATTCACGGAGAGAGATGAAATTCGAAATAATATGTTGTAAACATAGAATCTACTAATTTAAAGCTTCATCAGGAGTTTGTGAAGAGAGGGAAAACTCAAAATAAGATGTTGTAAACATAGAATATATTAATTTTAAGTTTAAGAGAGAATTTGTGAAGGGAGAATAGATGAAGTGAAGGAGCACAAATTAAGGTTATTTAACTCTTACTCACATATGTAATTAAGAGACCAGATGTTACATTACTTCACTTCATTCAAAGAAGAAGGGACACAAAATGGCACAAGAAACACTAATCACCATCAACAATTGCAGGAAGCTTACTGCTTCTTTCATTTACCCATCAGGAAAATAAGTACCAAATGTAATCCTCAAGAGGTCCAGAACTAAGTACCCCCACTTCACTCTTTCTCTCTTACTTAAATACAAACAAATGAAGTTTGTAACTGCTTGATCTTCTTAAAACACTTAAACTGTTAAAATAATTACTACATTGAAATCAAGGACACCATTGTATCTTCGATCTTAACAAAGAAAACAAAATACACTTGGAATATAATCCTTTTGCTAAGTATAAATTGTTGCTAATGTGTCTCCTTCCGTTCCGGCTGTGATTTCCTAACATCATGCATAAACACATCTCCACCTGACTCTGCCCATGGTTTTGCATTTTGAACGTTGTCAATATGTCAGCTGCTACCCGACTCTGCCTCTTCTATGTGTGTGTGCTTTGTTTAGTCTTCTCTTCTCCTTTTCTCTACGTCAGGTCACTTACCCGAGTCTCTCTAATATGTTTTTACTATTTATTCATAAAATCATGAAAAAAACTCATAAGACCGAACTTAAAATCCTTTATATTTCATCATGGAACCACATCGCGTCCATTCCGACATCACACTTCACATTTTGCTGTATTTGAATTTTCCTTAGCACTTATATTTCAAAACTTGCAATGTGCGCTATGCGATCAGGTCCCACCTGGCATTGCACATCACACTTCAGCAATTTTATCACTTACCTCTTGTGTTTATCCTTTAAAACATGCAATTTTCGATTGGGACACACCACATCACACATAAAACTTTGACGATTATAACACTTGCCCTTTTCACTTAACTTTTAAAACTTGCGATGTCTGGTATGCGGGCTAGGGTAACGTCACTTTGCCTCGTCACCTTGCCACATCACTGCCACATCATCTTCCACGTCAGCTAGCCACGTCACCTTGCCATGTCATCATAAATCAACTATGATTTATGGGGTCGGGGCAACGTAATCTGCCACTTCACCTTACCACGTCACTTTTCCATGTCATAGCATATCGCACTTCAGTGAATTTAAAATTTACCTCTGCATTTCTTCTTTAAAACTTGCTATTTGCAATTGGGTCCCACCACATCTTATATTTCACTTCAATGATTTCAACATTTAACTCCCACACCTATCCTTTGAAACTTGTGAATTTTGATTTGAAATTTAATCTCTACCATTCATCTCTCCACTTCAATTATGTGCTTTGATCCTAACCGTCTAATTTCCCCTTTGTGCATCCTGCAAAACTCTTAAGTTTTGAAGGGAAATGCGCCATTTCTCCACCTTCAGAAAATTAGTTACTTTGATGCACAGTGTAACCCTCCTAGCCTTATCTAGTGTTCTGCCATGCTAGTCCCTCTGGAGCTTGCGAATGAGTCCAACTCAACCTTGTCTGGTGTGCAATGTTCTAAAATTTCCCATCGGTCTAGATCTTTAACTATTTTGCACATTAATGAGATCGACTGGACCCCTTATACATGCTTTTCTCTTTGCTGCTCCTCTAGTTTAGATTTTGGTTCTAGTGCACATGTGATAAGAATCCTCATTGAGCTTGTGGTTATCCTTTTGAGCATATTATAGGTCTTCTTTAAATTTTAACAACTGTTCCTTAATAACCTAGAATTTTTCAAAACCTCTCTTGACTTTTAGCTAAGTCAAATTAGGCTACAACATCTGGCTACAATTGGGGACAACATTTTGGTAGCAAAGCGCTCATAACTCGTAGATTAATAGCTTTTATTGGGCATGGATTCAAGGAGTACTTGTAGATAATTAGCCTTTATTAGGCATGGAGTCAAAAAACACTTGTAGATCAACTGAGTTTATTGGGCATGGAGCCAATACCAAATGGGAGATGATCCAGTATGAAAACCTCCAAAAAATTGCTACACTTTGGACTCCTTCCTTTATTATTAAATTGAAAATACCAAAATGAAAATACTACAACTAAAAATTCTCTACTTTTGAGCTTATTTATGCACAAATCCTACATATGTATTCATATTTGAACTCAATTAGGTGAATTCAACCTTCCAATGGCACTAATCCAACATGTGCATGTTAGGCCTAATTCCTCCATACTGTTGAAATTTTAAGACCATAATAGGGAGATACCATGAAATTTTTCCAGATACGAAGATTTGCACATACCTTTCCATAGATGTTTGGTGCTGACAAAATAAAGTTTCCATATATTCTACTACTTGATCATAGAGCTGATGAGACCAATTTTCTGCTCCCTGCTTTTCTTGAACATTTTTCTGGTGTAGAATTCTTTGAACAGGGCAACTTCCTTCACTGTTTGACTTCTCAACTTGAGGTTGTATACGAGAAGATTTATTTTTGTTTTCTGGTGATAACCATTTAGGTTTGAAAGAGAAATATAAGGGTTTTTCCTCATCATGCTCATGTTTGTCTTATAATGCCAACTCATGATAAAAATATTCCTCCCCCTGTAAACACACATGAGAAGCTTCTCTATTTACAAAGTCATTAAAATTATGGAAATTGTAACGATCTTCTAGGATTTTAGCGTGTAGTTCAGTTTTTGCAACGAATTTTCAACCAAAATCTGTAGAACTCTTTAATTCTAGTGTTTCAGCAATACAGGAATCCCATGACCCCTTTTTTAAATCTTTTTTCATCTTTGAATTTACATTCTCTTGTAAATAAATTCCAATGTTTTCTTCGCATGCACTCTTGTCTTTAGCAAAAAAATCTCAGCATGATAAGAGAAATTTCTACAAGCCAACACATTATCTTCGATTTCCTGTGCATAAAGAAACATCAGCTCTAGAGTGCAAGTCTTTCTCTCCTTGAGATAAAAAGCCAACACAACAGAAAGAGACCTCAAAAAGTAAACCATAGTTGTAGCTTCAGGAGGCTGATTAATCTCTTTTGGCTTGCTGAATTTTTTTTTTTAAAACCTCCTATTAAACTTAGCGATTGATTCGTCACTCTGCCTCTGGATAGAATATAATTCCAAAATATATTATTTCATATGACTTACGTTCACCCCAATATCTAGGAAATATATCTTGAAAACCTTGTGAGGAACTAATTTAACTTGCTTTCAACCACTAGAACCATTGATGAGCACCTCGATTTAATGAATGACAAAAAATCCTTAAAGCCACATTTTCATAAACAATTTGAAATGTGTGCAAAAAGTACTCAAATTCCAAGATATGTTTTTCAGTTGAAATATATTCCTCCTCTCCAGAAAAACTTGGCAAAAATTTGAATCCTTTTGAAGGATATTGATGGAGGATTGTGGGCACCTAAGGTTTGAAAATCACCTTGGTTCCAAGCTGAAAAGAAGCGGATTTATGATGAGGTATAATTTTATCACCCAAAGATCATGAATCCTCACCTTTATGCCCAGACTGTGACATATTACTTTCATGAATAGTAATGAAACCATTATCTTTCCTTTCATATTTAGGAGATAAAGTTGTGTGAAGATAATTAATACAATCAGAAAAAAAAAAAATCTTTCTCCAATAAAGAATGTACATTTTGGGCCTTATAATCTTATGATAAAATAAACCAGGAAAGTATATTCTTGATATGTAAGGGAAAATGGACCACCAAACTGATAGTGAAAAATAAAACTTCCTTTAAAATATTCAAACTTCGATGTCTATATTTTCCATGGTGCTTTCCCATTTTATTGCCCGCAGAATTCCTCATCTAATTAAAACTTCATCAGTGGAGTTTTCAAGTGAATAATAAAAAACCAAATTTGTATCTAAATCTTGTTCACAATTAGGAAATAGATTTCAATACCCAGGGAAAAATAACTCCATGCCTTCATTCTTGGCAACGACGCCAAAAAATGTTGTATCTTAAGAGACAATCACTCGGTTGTAAAAGGAACTAGTGCTTAAGACATTTTGAAAGAGTGTCATAGAAATGATTTTATCATGAGGTCTTTTTTCTATCCCTCTAGAAACTCATTTTCTAAAAAAATTAATGATATAGAATAATAAAATATTTCATAGTGCCATTCATCGCTGATATTTGAATGAAAAGAATAACTACAGGAGAAACTCAAAGTGATATACTGAAAACATAGAATCTACCACTTTTAAGTTTTAGAGGAAATTCATGGAGAGAGATGAAACTAGAAATAATATGCTGTAAATAAATAATTTATTACTTTAAATATTCATCAGGTGTTTGTGAAGAGAGGGGAAACTCAAAATAATATGTTGTAAACATATAATCTATTACTTTTAAGTTTAAAAGACAATTTGTGAAGGGAGAAGAGATGAAGTGAAGGAGCACAAATTAAGGTTATTTAACACTTACTCATATATGTAATTAAGAGACCGACCACTACATTGCTTCACTTCATTCAAAGAATAAGGGACACAAAATGGCACAAGAAACACGAATCACCATCAATAGTTGCACGAAACTTACTGCTTCTTTCATTTACCCATTAGGAAAAGAATTACCAAATGTAATCCTCAAGAGGTCCATAACTCAGAATCCCCACTTCACTCTTTATCTCTTCCTTAAATAAATAAAAAACAGTTTGTAACATCTTGAGCTTCTTGAAACTCCTAAAGTGCCTAAACTGTGAAACTACATATTACATTTCAATCGAGGACACCATTGTAGCTTCGATGTTAACAAAGAAAACAAAACACACTTGGAATCTAATCCTTTTTTTTAGTTTGATTTGTTACTAATGTGTCTCCTTCCATTCCAGCTATGATTTCCTAACAATATTCATAAACGCATCTCCACCCGACTCTGCCCATGGTTTTGTGTTTCAAACACTATCATCATGTCACCTGCTACCCGACATTGCCTCTTCTGGGCATGCCTGCTGTGTTTAGTCTTCTCTTTTCCTTTTCTCTACGTCCAGTCACTTAACCAAGTCTCTTTGCCGTGTTTTTCTTATTTATTCATAAAATGGTGCACAAACCTCATAAGCCTAGACTTGAATTCCTTTAGATTTCATCTTGGAACCACATCACGTCTGTGCCGACATCGCACTTCACATTTTGTTGTATTTAACTTTTCCTTAGCACTTATCTTTTAAAAATTTCTATGTGCACTATGCAATCAGGTCCCCCCTAACATCGCAAATCACACTTCAACGACTTTATCAGTTACCTTCAGCAGTTATCCTTTAAAACTTACAATTTGTGATTTGGGATTGGGCCCCACTGCATTTCACATCGCACTTATGTGATTATAAAACTTACCCTTTTCACTTAACTTTTAAAACTTGCGATGTGCGGTATGCAGGCTAGGGCCACATCACCTTTCCATGTCGCTACCACATCATCTACCATGTCAGCCGGCCATGTCACCTTGCCACATCATCATAAATCAACTGCAATCTATGGGGTCAAGCCCACATCATCTGTCACGTCACCTTTCCATGTCACAACATATCGCACTTCGGCAATTGTAGATTCAGAAGTGTCCTCAGATACATACCTTTATTGATCATAAAAAAGATTACAAATCAAAATGAAGGATTTTACAGACGTAAAATCTCACTCTCTCATTACACTCACATTACACAATGAAGTTAGGAAACAATCCTATTTATAAGTTGTATGTTCTAACTTAATCTAGTTATGGATCACTTGGAAAATAAACAAGTGTCCATTTACAATAAATGAGTTTCTAACCACTCTACTAACTTCACTCCTAACTTAGAGCCTAGAGAACGACTCTTTTCTAGAGTCCTAATTTTTATTAACAAATTTCTATTTCTAAATATCTCTAATATTTATTAAATATTCTAATTTAACAATTATATTTATCCTAACTTTACATTATTAAATTTATGTTTTTTTTTATTTATAATTGCCTTTATGAAATAGGCTAACATTCCCCCCTTCAAGGATAAATCCAAAAGAAGAACGAGGAACCATCTTCCAAGTTCTAAAGTTGATGCTGAAAAAAAATCTTCAATCTCAAGAGAACATGAATCAGTTGTATGTCTGATTCATCTCTTAATGTTTCTTAAAAACGCCATCAAGTGCCAAGTTGCAGAAGGATCCATCTATCCATTCCATGAAATCAACATCAAAGTTTGTTCAAAGCCCACTGCTTGATGATGTCAAAAACAACTCATTGTTGCTTTTGTTATCCTGAAAACTATGCACTTCTTCTGTGTTGTCGACTTCCCACTGGAAAATTTGTTGATGCCCACTGGCTATTGAAAATTCCCACTGGCTGCTTTTGCTGGTTGTGTTAAGACTTTCAGTCTGACAACCACTGTCAATTTCATTGAAATTCTCCCCCCTTTGTCAGTTGAAAGGAGAGACGCTTCTCTGTAAAATATTCCTGAGCTCCCCCCCCCTTCAGGTGTAGGAGTTTTACATTGTTGTACTCCCCCATTCAACTGCAGGAGATTACCATCATCTTTCCACTATTTGCTGCACAATGTGTGATCGTATACGGTTGTAGAACTGAAGCAATCTTTTAACTGTGGATGACCATTCCCAAGGGTCGATCCATTCATAATGTATCTTCAATCTCTTTGATTTGTGTTTATTGCGACATTTGTTTGAGGAATGATTGGACTTCCCATAATGGTGATAGGGATGGAGATAAAAACACTGATCTTCCATATGACTGGTTCTTTGACAATGAGAGAATTTCGGTTTGACTTCAAGTTTAGGTTGTGGGGAATTCTCTTTTTCGGCAACTTTGGGTTATATGTACTGCTGGTTGTCTACAACTGTCTCTGAATGTGCTGAGGGGATCTGTTCAAGAAATCTCGCACTGAAGAACTGAATGGGCTTGGAATAATCAGGAATATGTAAGTTGGCATCATCTTGGACATATCCTAAGCCTCCTCGATTCTTTTTATTCTGAATTTCTTCCTAGGGCCTGATGATGGGCTTGGGAGAAATTGGATCTAGAACAACTACGACACTTGAAGCTGGTTGAATGAATGACTTATCATCTGGATTGTGCAAAGACTTATCATATGGATGGTTGAAAGACTTGAAAGTATCATTATTTTCTTGCAATTCAATCCTTTGAGGTTGTGACTCAAGCTGAATAAACTCAATAGTTTCATGTGTTTTTTGTAGATGCCATGAAAGATCAGCAAGAGTTTCTTTGCTGACATGCACCATGTCTTCATCGCTTGAGATGATAAAACTGTGAATAATGTTTAACAACTGAATATGTTGCGCCATCTGAACTTACGCACTTGAAATCAGGCTCTCTTGTTGTAGATGTCGTACTTTGAACTGTTTCACTTGAATGACAAGCTTTCTTGAATGTGGCTTGAATGGCACGCTTGCTTTGATTTGTTGCTGATTGCACTTGCTACAGTTGTAGAATTTTCTTGCTTAAACTCTAGAATTCATGCTCGCTTGATGATGATCACGTTTTTTTAAGCGCTCACTTGAATGAATAGCCACGCTCGCTTGATGTCGATGTGCTTGCTTGATTGATGTTAGAGTTGAACTTGTTTGGTTTCTTTTGATCGTCACTGCAATAAACTTCACTCTGGCTTGCTTGATGGTTTGATATTTGTACTGTCTTGACGCAAATTGCTTTTAAATCATGCTCTCTTGGAGATGTAAACTTGTTTCTTGTTTGAAAAAACTCATGCACTCAATTTATTTTGTGTAAAGGAAGGGTGTCGAACACTGTCAACAATGCACCCAAGAAAGCTTACAATGATTCACTTTAAAATAATGAATTCACTTGTCTTCTTAAAAATTCATTAACAATGAATTTTTAGTGATTAACATAACATAATGAATTTGATAACAAGTTCTGAAAATAATGTATAACAACGTTGATGTAGACTTTTGAGTGTGCAGGTACATGAACTTGACTAAGTGAATTGGCTTGTTGATTTAAAATGCTGATGTAGACAATCTTCGATTTGTGCAGATGCATGTGTTGATCTTGCAGCTATTTCGTTATGTGTTGTGCTTGCTGATATTGAATTTCATGTATGTGATGAAATTATTGATGTGTCACAACTAGACACAGATAAAAAACAACAACATGAAGCCAAAAAAAAATGCGCCATAAAACACACCTAGTGTACCTTAGATCCCCTTATTCAATTTCGAGCGGATCTAGGACACATCAACACCAAAAAAATTGATATCTTTATTAATCACTGAGTACATCTGAAGCAATGATAATGCCAAGCTGACAACCATTTGAAACAACGCGCCTTCAAAGTCTGAATGAATAGTGACATGATCTCTTTCAAAGTAAAACAATACTTTGAATTACAATAAAGGCTTTCCCTTATCACTCCAAATTTACAAAGTATGCACCTTTTTTCTCCACAAAATATTCTTTAAATTTACAAAATGTAATGCACCTTATCACTCCAAATACAAAAAATTTATAAAATCACTTTATAAAAAGTGAATCGTTTTTTCTATTAACTTCACTTATCACTCCAAAGAAAAATCACCTCAAAATAGGACACTTATCTCTCCAAAATGCATTACAAAAATCACTTCTCCAAATTCAACAATTGTGCTTGACTCATGGCAAGGCACATACATAAAACTAATTACTTATCACTCCAATTAATTATATGCTATGATCCCATTCACTTTTCAATATTCTTCAATTATCCAAGTGCTAATTTTCAAATTCCTTTGGAAAATGTTTGCCGTTAATGGTCATACCATAATACCAAAAATACATACCAATGAAGGTCGCGCAAGGAATGTTCTTACCATAATACGAAAATTACCAATCGAGGTCATGCAGTGAATGTTCTCACCAACTTACCATACTATGAAAATTACCAATCAAGGCCGCATCGCCGAGCGAACATGTGGGAGTAGCTTCGTTGGCTCCAATTTAAAAAAAAAAACTGATTGCAACACTCTTTCCTGCATTAAAACATAGCTACAATTGAAACGTTGTTATGTTTTGCTGGTTGCAAACGCTGGTATTCATTACACCTTTGAAACGCTAGTTTGAATTAAACGTAGCTTCCTTCAACCAAATACTGTGAAACGCTGGCTGCAAATGCTGGAAGCATAATCGATGCCAGCAGAATCGATGCAGAATTGATTCAGAAAAAGTTGGTTCTAATATTTTAAAACGATGTTTGAATTCTGAACGCTGTTCTCAATGCTGAACATTGTTCATCGATGCCAATTAAATGTTGTTTGAATGTTGAACACTGTTTGAATGGTGAACATTGTTTGAATGCTAAACGTTGTTTGAATTAAACGTTGTTTAGAATCAAATTAACACTGAGGACACTAGTTCTTAAACTTAACTGATCTTCAATGCTTGTCACCACAATCGATGACTTAGAATTCAAATTCTTCAAGCCTGTTCTCTAGCTCTCACATATTCCAAGTGCGGCTCTTGACTCCAGCACAATGAACCAAGCACTGGTCTCATTCCAGAACAGGTCTCATTTCATGCCACAATCCTTTTGATCCATCAAACAACTCAGCACACAATGACTCGCTCCTCCTTTGCAGCTTTCAACAGATCTCCACACATACGCGCAAAATTGGACAACGCTTTCAGATGAAAGAGTGGATCAAGCCTATAATATATTGACTCTACAGCAGCCACCTTCGACTACCAATAGAAACTGTAATATCCCTCGCATAAGCCACCATAAAACCTCTCATAAAATGAGGGTTATTAAATAATTAAATATTATTAATTATTATATTGATATTAAATGAAGAATATTCTTGTAATTGTTGATTATAAGAATATTGGAAGAATTATTTCTTAATTATTTTATTTATAATAATTTATATTCTTCCATGGAAATAAATTATATTTACAAGTTGGTATATTTTATGAGTTTTAGAAATAATAAGTAATAGATTTGGAAAAAGTATGGATAAGTGATATTTTTCTCATAAGGAAAAATAAAATCTACCTTTAAAAATAAAAGCATGAGGGATTTATGGAATGCTTTTCTGATTTAGGAAAAATCAGATTTATGGAGGCTTTATGGATTGCTTTTGTGATTTAGAAAAGCTGGAATGCTTTTATGATTTAGAAAATATGGAATTATTTTATTTTATTTTCACACTGGCTTGCTTATACAATGTCCTCCTTGAGCCTATTGCAGATTTTCCTAAGAGTGGAATTTCCTGCTTCTTCCTTGGTTGGTTTTTACTTCTCTTTTGGATCCATTGTTTAGATCTATAGATCTAAGGTTCCTAAGAGCAGAAAAATCTAAGATGAGTGTGTCAATGATTTATTTTACTATTGAGACAATATTTGTCACAATGTGACATTGGACCATGGTTGACCATGGTCATTCATGAGTATAAACAGAAGGGATTTATATCAAACCCTAGGATTAAGATTATAAAGATTATGAATGATATTATACCCTAGGAATATGAACCGTTAGATTAATAAACCTAACTTATTGATATTATAAATCCAAGAAAATAATGAACCCAAGAGAGTAGTAATAAACCCAAGGGATAAATATTATAAACCCTAGGAATATGAACCTCCCTCTCGGGTCATGCTATATTTTTTCTTAAGATGGATCTATGTTATCATGATATTAATAAACTAAAACAATATATCATTTTATTTTGTTTCACTGGCATCGGAGTCAATATAGAGTATACTAAATTAACATATTATGTTACTTCACTGGTATTGGATTCCAATTTATCACTTATTATAGAAGTTAAATACAAAGAATCACTAGAATGCCTAGACTTGTCTTCTAGAATGCCTAGAATTGTCATCTAAACATCACACTCTATATATTTCAAATCACAATGAAATTACAAAGCATGTGTGCAAGAAAAAACATCGTTCAAAACACACATGGAAAATATAGAAAGCATAACTCTAGTACTATTGGGGCATGATGAAAGACTTTGTAGGAGATGTGGAAAGGAGAGAAATTCTTGTTGATGGAGCACAAACTGTTATACTAGCCTTGAAGATTAGTTTTCTTGGCTTTCCATAAACCATTTTGAAAATCAACAAGATCCAATAAAAATTCCTCAAGAGGTTCCTCATTTCAAATGATTTTCCCAACACTCGGACTATCTCACAATGGAATGTCTAATCATCTCCCTATTTTTCTTGGATCATGTGTCAATTCAAATAAACATGCACACCCACTTTGTTTCAACCACCCTTAGTTTTCTAAACAAGATTTTAAGAATATGGTCCAGGACACATGGTCACACATACATCCCTCATGATTTAACTCCTATATGGATCAATTTGCAAAAAAAAATTCCATACTAAAACAAGTCGTGAAAGGATGGTCTCAACGTCATACAAAAATTTAATTAACCTATTCAGATTAAGTGGAACATAACATAAAATAATTGTATCTTAAATTAAATTGGGTGTTCCCGAATGTTGTACTAACGACTCTTAAATAAATTGAACAAGAGAGATATGATATATCTAACAAAGAAGATAATTTCTGACAACATAAAAGTAGATATGTGTGGATTAGTGAGGGAGACAAAAATACTAAGCTTTTATATTGCATAGAATAAGGTATCATTTACGAAAAAATATTAATAAGATGTATTTTAAATTTTAATGGTTGTGAATGTTACACACATGACAATACTCCCCATCAAGATAAAATAATTTACAAATTTTTTGGAAAAGGGAGAACTATTTGTTAGAAAGAAGCAAATATCTAGTAAAATTTTTCATAAATCAAAAATCAATGAGAGGTCATCATAAAATAAAATAAATAAACTAACCCTAGTTAAGATAAATTTGAAATAAGAATAAAAAAAAAATTCTTATGTTAAAATAAAATTTTTAGGGTACTCCATTTTTTTAATTAATTTTTTTTTGGTAGTTTTGAGTTGCTGAAGCTATAGGTGATTGGTGGTTTATTGGATTGTGTGAATAAACAATATATTCAACCATGTATTGGGTTATTCACCATGTAAATTGTTGCAATGGTCTATTGGAATTTTCGATATAAATTTATGATATGTACAAGAATTTATAGTACAAGTTATAATGTGGCCACCAAGAGATGTAAACCTTGTAATGTCGAGAGAGAAATGAAAAATACTAAAATAGTTTGTTTTTAGTGTCAATGTAATTAAAAAAATGATTCTTTTTAACTTCAGATATGATGTTTTGAGTGGAAATATTGGAGATATTAAATATCATTTGCTGCACTGCACTAGAATTTCCCATCAAAGTTTCATATTTTACACCAAAAGTTGTGAAGTTGTGATGCAAATTTTGATTTTGAAAGATAGTCATCATATAGTTCATGAATTAATAGTATTTTTTTTAGCTTATGTCATCTACTACTTGTATTTTTTCAAAATCTATCAAATATTTGTTATTGGAACTTGAAAGACCGTCTTTGGAAATTAAGAGGCCATGTATGTTGAAAAGATTGTAGAATCTATCAATTTGGAATAATGTATGCGATGTATCTTTATATTATAGATTTGAATGACATTTTGTTTACTAATTTTTATCTTCAATCATATTTTATATGGCACGATTCTTCTGGAATTTATGCCTTATGGTGTTTCCTTTGCAACATTAGGTGAAATTTATAGTTGCAACCCATTAGAGAGTGCCAACCCATTGGGAAGTGCCATACATATTAAATACCCAATTTATAGCCTTAAAAATATGAAATGAAACTATTTACAATAAATTAACATTCTTTACACTTTAAAATTATTAAACCCAAATTACAAAGCTTAACTTTTATCATATAAATTACATTGTTTAAATAATGTCTAATTTAATATATTGTATTTATAAATATAAAAGAAAAAATATTATTTATCATGAATTTTAGAATGCATATATTTCAATTTATCAATGCAATAAAGTTAAGTATCCCAAGAAATTCACATATACAATACCTTGTTCATATACCATTTATTTTCTTAGGATTCACCTCTTTTACCATATAGGTGAAACGAAGTTATTTCAAGAGAAACAAGAAAATTGAGTTCTATTATTTTTATTGGAAAACTAAAAAGTTGTTCAATTTTATTATTCTATTTTCACATGTTAGTTTTTTATATAAGATATAAATGACCCATGAGTTTGAAGCTCCATTGAAATATCCCTTGCAATTTGGTCCTTTAATATTCATCCTTAAATGCTTAGGCTTAAGGCTTAAGTGTGCACAAAGAAGGATTGCAATAAAGATGGTTTTTTTTCTCACATGTTCCAAAACCCGTTATGAATGAATATTTTGGACGTGTAAAATATTAAAATGTTTATCTCAAAATATCATTTAGAAAAAATTCTCACCTCTTTTATTTTTTTTTCCATAATCTTATTTGAAACTAATCATATATGAAATATTAAATTTTTTAATATAAAAAAGGGTTAAATTTTAATTAACCTTTCAAATTTAAGATTTAAAAAATGTTTGGGCTAGTAATAAGGGGAAATATTTTGTATAACTAGGATGAAAAAATAGAAACAATGAATTCATGGAATTGAGGCTTACAACATGGCTTACTTCAAGGCCTACTCCTGGTTAAGGAAATGCATGTTCCTAATATCACTATTATGAAGGATTCACTTATAATCACCTAATACCTACAAAAAGGAAACATAGCCAAAGTATCAACATCTAAAGCTCATACTATAAATAATAATATGATTACTAGATGATTTTCCACAAAAAATGTTTTACCATTTCTTAAGAAAATAGAACATAGGTGTTGATGATCACGCTAATAAGGAATTCCTTATCAATGTAGTCCAATTAGAATTCAATCATATATAGGGCCTTAATATCCCACCTCTTCTTACACACAAAAACTCCATGATATTGAAGCATTATCAAACACACTTGCATCTCCAAAGATACTTTATACATGGAATCATATAATTAATTTTGGATGAGACCAGTCAGTAGTCATGGAAGCACCAGTTTCAAGGACACGTCTAGGCTCATTCACTCATCCTCCTAGCATGATCATAATACATTATGTTGGTGGTGACCTGATCTCAGTGGAATTCCTCCAACTCCATTGGTAATTGACATCAGGGTAGTGGAAATTATGTTTCTCTATGGTAACATTAATAGAGATGCATGTGAGTATTTTGATGATATGTATAATTGGATGGAGGACAGATGCTTTTGAGCTGATATAACTTTCTAATTTCGTAACCTTTGGGTTCAAATTTAAGTCAATGGCTTCAGAAATTGGTGATTCCCTGTAATCATTCTACAAATATTTCCACAACATGAATTCCTCGGTTGCATCACTACAACATCTAGAAAAATCTTTTTTAAGGATGTTTTGTTGGCTTGGTGTGCTGAGTTGTATCAGTGAAAATATTTCCTTTCACAAACTCTATATAAGCAAGTTACAAATTGGCGCACCTAGGCTCCTAGTTTGTAGGATCTCTACAATGTTTCAACATGTTTGTTATTCCCTTAATAATTTTCCCATGAAATTTCCACTAAAATTTAATCATTGAGTCTCATAGGGTTTTCCTATTACATGAAAATTCATATTATTTCTTATTTAGTAGTGGTTTCTTAACTTTGCTAGATCTATGGATTCCTACACAGGAATTCGCCCATATGAACATTTAGCTTGCTTTGGTATATTTTTTTGTTGACCATGTGCTACTACTCTATGGGCCTACAATGGATGATATTTTCTACACAACTTGGTTAAAATATTTTGAGGGTTTTCTTGCTATTCATTCCCAACTACACTGAAATGAGCCTCAGTAAGGTGAAAGAACCTAGTGATAGTGCTAATAAAATTTGCAACAATTGCATCCAGTACATGCAGAGTTTGTAACTTTATATTTTAGAGAAAATTATGAAATTACGAAACCAAATGAGAACCATTATTTAGCTTGTGGAGTATATCTAGGATTTAAAGTCTGTATTGGCTTGCCAATATGATGAGATAGGTGCTTTATGTCAACAATTTGAAGTACTCTAAGAATAGACCACTCTCAAAAACTCCCAAAAATCTAAATGAAGTTTTAACAACTACTATTTAGGAAGCACCCTTCCTTACTTCAACTAGGTTCTAGATAAGGAAATTCACCCCATGTTATGATGTATTCTCAATTAAAATTATATATTTTTCTTGATTTTTTTTGCAAGATGTATTTGTGTCATCATACAATCATATTAGTCTCATCATACAATCATATTAGTTTTATTAAGTTGTCTTTTTGAGCTATTCGCACTCTCCTTTTTGAAGGATAAGTCGTTATTTGCATAGATGTAACTATTTTCCCTTTTTCTATTTTACATGACCAAGAAAAGATTTAATATAAAATATACTCATTTCTATGGAAAAAAATTAAAGGTGGCACTGTCTTGGGAGCCGAGAATTTCTTCTATTGTAACTTTTTTACCAGATTCAAATGTTTTTTATTTTGCAAAATATTTATTTAGAAGTGTTCAAATACATATTTTGAAGGAATAAATAGATTCAACACCTTTAAAAACCCCAGGTCCACCTTAAATTCTATCATTTGAAAAATGTAACCTAGATTTCCAAAAAATTCAACTTGGTTTTTCAAAAGACATGCTAGAAAAATCTATATTTTTAGGGCAAAACTGTCACTATTTAGACTTCAGTGTTTTAAAAATTATGTAGAAATTTTTTGAAATATGAAACTAATATTAACTAAAAGACTAAATTGCATATATATAATATTTTTAATATAAAAAATTCTTACTAAATTCAGCTCCTTCTCCCAAAAAAAAAAAAAAATTGAAGAAGAGTTCAAAATATTTATATTTAACATGAAACAAATTAGACACAAATCCAACCATGGACTTTCTAACCAATTTAATAAAATTTTCATCATGTTTATTTTTCATATTCTCACTTATCTTTAACCTTATATATCCTAGTACACAAAAAAGATTTCCACCTCTTGCATATGTTGTGTTGTTATCCTTGCACTTTTCCAACCCTGCTAATTAGTAGCCTAACTGCACACATTACATTTATAAAAACAAATAAATCTATTCATTAAAGTAAATAAATTTAATACTCCGGAAATTCACAAGTAATTTTATCCCTCATTTTCATTTCTGTAATTTATTAAAACCCATAATGCAAATAGGTTTTTGGCCTAATTTTTATTCTGAAGGAATAACCTTATTATGGATTCTATATTATAGAAACAGATGTGCATAGTATTACTTCTGTAGAATTATTTTCCCACACATACAAAGTCAAAGCGGGCGTTATTGTCGTATAGCGTTTGACGAACCCACAATTTTACTTTGTAACCACAGACTCCACGAAGAAACTATCCACGGACACTGAGTGGGGTGCTGCATTATTAGATTCTACGAAGAAAACGTGTCGATACACGATAATCAAACGGTAAGCATTATATGGCCAGAAGCATTTAATGGCCAACAGACCAGAAAATAAAGTTCGCTGTAGGTAAAAGTAATTATAAGAAAAGTAATAAATAATAACATAGGTATTTTAGCTACACTAAATACAACAAATTAACCCTATAAAACTGTACAAAAGTATTAATGCAAAGCTATGGCATGGTTTTTTTATTAAATTAATTTTTTGTTCTTGTAAATCTAATTTTAACCCTATAAAAATTGTGACAATTCAAAAAAAATTTAATAGGGTTATTATGGACTTGATACCAGAAATGGTTTCAAACGCCAACTCAATAAAAGGTGTAGTTAAAAGCAATTATAAACAAATAACAAATAAGAAAAAATAAATTTAAATTGTCATTTACTGTAGACCTCTCGGCTCCCGTATTCAACTGGAATTAAGCGTTGCGACCTCCTCTCGCCTCCCGTATTCAACTGCAATCAAGTTCAAGGAATTCCTATATATATAATTTATATATAGCTAAAAGAAAAGAATGGGAATTCATATAGAAAATGGCGAATTCATATATACAATGGTAAATATAAACCTTGGAATTCCAGCTCTGCTTGTGGTAAGTCTGTTGCAGCATTTCCACAAGACAACGTCCACGATCGGTGAGATCCATCCATCAATTAATTTGAATTTGGAGACCAAACCAAACAGTGGACAGATATCGCCGATCCTGGAGGTTCATAGGTGGACACATATCCCCGATTATGAATTGCATTGCTGCTCGCCGATGATGGACAGATGATGATTATAAAGACTCGTCTCCTCTCGCCATCTCCACCGACCTGCAATGTCCACCTTTCCAACTGCAGTTTGATATCCACTGACCTTCAATCTCCACCTTTCCAACTGCAGTTCCTGCTAGTGCTGACCATGAGTACTAATAACTCTAAGTAACACCTAACATAACTCAAACTAACAGTGTGTGGTGAGTGTAACAATGTGTTTAATTTTAAGCAATTCGAATACGGACAGAAACATCGCACCATAGCAACGCGCTCTCCGCGGACGGATAGAGTGAACGCCACTTGCACTTAACCTTTAATGATGCAAGTAAGATGGAGCGAAGGTACATGGGCTTGCCTTCCGAGAGTGATTCGTCATTGCCATGGTGTCACAATGAACGAACAATCACCCTTAATGGACTTCATTTTATTAATATTAATTTTAATTTTGTTTAAAAAATTTCAAAAATAAAAACAGTAATAAATTAATATGAATTATATAGTTAATATTTTTAATTAATAAAAGAATTACGATAAACTTAATGTTAAAATGAATTTATAATTTCATAATTTTATTTAAATATTAATATATTTTCTTTAGTTCAATTGCAATTTATGTTTTATAGGCTTTTTAAAATACTAAATTCAATTTAAAAGGTACAATGAAAAAAATTAAAAATAAAATTCATATACTTTGTTGATCTAATAGGATAGAAATTCCATGATTATATATAGAAGGTTGTAATTGAGATTGAGTTAGTGTTGCCGGGGTGGGGCATATGGAGGGAAATATGTTCACACACATACCTTCTATGGATGCATTTAAGATGAAGGTGATGATTTAATCCATGGCTTTTCATTTGCATAAGAAATTCACTTATCATATTATTATCCCTACTACCTCTTGAAGGCTAGAATTATTATATTATAATTATTATAGTGGATTATTCATGACTCAGAGGATGAGAAGTGCATGAAATTGCAGACAAGAAGCTATGAGGAAACGATAGTGAATGGAATTGTGTTAATTGTGGAAGCTGTTGTTGGGGGAGTGAAAGAAAGTGAAAGTATGTCAAGGAGATTGAGTTTGTTATATTATATAGGAATGATGGTTTATAAAATGGGTGGGAAGGAGAGAACAAAGAAAGAATTCAAAGGGTTGTTCCTAAAGAAAGGCTTCAAAAGGTACACCATCATCAAGTTTCTTTTCCTTAAATCAAGTTGCTTTTCCTTCAAACACTAATTGTGTTGTCCAAATCCTAATAATATCTTGTGTTCCGTTGGTCAACTAGCAATATTGCAATTTGAAATCAATATTTATGTTTGTAGGACGAGAGTATGTTTTTTTTCGGTATTTTGTAACAACTAGTGGTGTATTTATGTTTGTATGCCAATAATATGCATTTCATTAGTATTTCTATAGGAGGAAGGGTGGGGTAATAATGGGTATTCTGTGTTGAGATAGATAGTATGTCTTCTCTGGGTATTTTGTGTTGGGAAATAATATGCATTATTATGTAGATATTTTTTAGTAGTGATAAATAGGATATGCCATTTAGTGTTTAATGTGCCTAACATATAATTTTTCATTACTAATTAGTTATAATTTTATCATAAAGTTAGCCAATCTACTAATAATAATATTCTTGTTAACCTCTCAATTTTATTTTTCATTTCTTTGCTTTCCTGTGATGAATTTAGAAAACTGGAAGTTCGTGGTTAAATATTTTTCATTTCAGTGGATTTTCCTACGAGGAATAGAGTTTATACATAATACAGCTAGCATATATGGTGATAGAGCTATATTAATCTCAACTCAAATAATGTCTACCTTTGTTTCTTATTTCTTGGATTCCTTGCTGCGGTTTCAGAAGTTATATCTCATGGTAAATTTTTCTTCCCATCCATGATGAATTTTTCCCACATACAAAGTCCATACTCCAAAGAACAAGAATCTTAGGTTACAAAGTCCATGCTACGAAGAACAAGAATCTTAGGAAATTGCATGTAATTGTACATTGTGAAGAATAAAGAGTCGTTAGCTCTATAGAGTGCTCTCTAGAGATAATCTCAAATAAAATTGTTGTCACATCTCCCTCTACCCCAACATTTTTTTTTTGTATGTTATTAAATTTTATAACTCATTTACCTTCTCTACTTATTACTCTTCAATTCAAGAACTAGCATATGCTATTATCCCAAGTTCACAATGGAACATATTAACAAAACTTGTATATTTCTACTATACAACGAAATCATCTGAATTCTCTCAAAATGTGAAAATTTTAAATCCAATATTAAGGCTCACCTACCTTTGCACTTCACTATGTAAGATAGCTCCTTGTTAATTGAAAATAACTTATTAAATTACTTTTCCCCCACTAACAAGGTCGAGGCCATCACCTTAACCAATCGATGGGTTCATTCAGCATTGTCGGAACACACATCGTATGTACATAGGGGTTTCGGTCGCCATTGTGGTAATTTATTTCAAGGGTTAATTTTTCGTTTTATGCGATTTGATATACAACTAACGTCATACCTATGAACATCATCTGGATTTAATTTAACGTCCTATCCGCACCCATTTCTACCTGTATACATATTTTGTTTGTTCCGTTGACTTACAACAGACTATCAAATGAACTGGAATCTCGTTTTATCAGTACACGAATTTAATGATAGGGTTTTGGTTTTCTACTTGCCTGTGGCGGAATTAATACTTGGCTCGTACGTAGGCCCGAGGGTTCAGGCTTGGTGATCCTAAAGATGCCACGATGGTCCTTGGGGCTGTCGTTTTGCCTTCATAATTAATTAATCGATTTTCGCGTGGAAACCATACACCGGTCACACGGGTGAAATAACTCTACAGTCCTGCATGATTGAGTTTGGGGTATTCGACTACTGGTGATAACGTAAAGTCCCATTTGTTTATCTCTCCCGTGTGTACTGGATGAGCTGTGGGTCGAGGTTTCCAGGGTTCATAGGGATTCACTCGAGATGGACGGTGATAAAACTTGTGCGCTCTTAGGGTTCCTCTGAGGTGTTTTACATAAGTTCAGTTCATTCCAGCCTCTTCTTAGTTCTCACGCCTATGGAGGAGGGTTTTTCTTACAGCCAATATCAGTCATGTAAATCGATACTTCTGGTATGAATATCAGACAGTTCGATATCTGCTTCTATTGGTCCAATTTCCGAACCCCTGTGGGTGCCTTCATGATTTGGGTGAGTTGAATGTTTCATTAAGAACCGAGTATTTGACATCTTTGCTGATATATATATATATATATAGCTGGTTTGATTTGTGGCTATTTGGTTTATGCGTAGATTTATGGTTTTTTTTTTTCGCTCCTTTCAGACTGGCGTGATCATACGGGAAGCGCTGTAGGTATGGCATACTTCTCGTTCGAAAATTTTCTTTTCTCCTTGTCTTAATGTGGTTCCTTATGGTCTTATTCGAAGTTTTCCCTACTCTTTCATTTCCAGAACGAAAATGCTGACAGGGTCTACAATCAACTGCAAATAACGAAGCCAACTTCGCAACCTAGTTCAGTTACGCAGATTCGGTTGAGTTTGGGAATGGCCAGGTACAGTTTTACCACTCTTTAACGCGCTCCCTTCTAGCTGCCTACGTCTAGAATCGTGATTGTAATATTTCTGCGTGCAGGGAGAGAAAAGCGTTTCCGGGGTTTGAGTTGGCGAGTGTTCTGGAATCTCGTTACGCTAAGATTCTAGGCGTAAACGAGCATCGTCGCCCCTCTTGTGAACTTATGTTTACTTCTTGCCTTACAGTCAAGGGTTAATACCTGGATGTTATGTATTTTGTTTTTCATTTCGGAACTGGGGTTTTTTGGTATACCACTAGTCTGCGGTTTTAGTTAAAATTTTGTTTTGTTTCGTGGGACTGAACCTATTTACATGACTTTCGGCTATCGAAGATTGTCATGATGATGATGACAGTTCAGTTTAATATTCTCTCATTTCCTCTTTCTACTGGTTAATATACCTATGCTCTCATTCTGCATGTTTAAATTGTGGCTCGGCTACTACGAACCTATGTGTTTCTTCCGTTGTTTATGGTTAACGTGAATCAACTTTCGTGAGGATTTTTCGTATACAAATGTGTTGTATACTATTCATATTAACTGATATTCATCCACGGTGTAGTTTTTATTTCTATATTTTTTTTTTCATGGTTCAAATTATTCGGCACATATAAGCCTTCATTTACAGGCAGAAGTTTAGTTATTAACGCCCAGTTCAATAGGGTAACTGAAGGCTAGATAATTTATGATTGTACTTAACCACTTTACATTCTGTTATCGCACCAATTATAATTACTATGGCGGTGTATATGTAATTAAATGAACCCTCTACGTTTTCCTCCACAACCACTAAGAGATCCTGAAATAAAATTGTACATAATACTTTGATTTTTGTATAGATCTTCTACTTCACACTGAAGCTGGTAGTTACAATAATGGTAGGTCCTACTATAACATCTCCTTGTTTTATTTGCAATTATATCTGTATATACGTTGAGGCAGGAAATTGTGAAGATTGGCAGGGTATGATAACTGCTGCTATTATTCTATTCGAATCCTATTAAAAGGAACGATTGTATGTTGAGATGCGCCATTCATTTTTCTTTCATATCTAGAATGTATATTGAACAGAATAGTGACATTTTGGAATGTGGTTCTTAAATGGCAGAATGTTTGAATTACTATCTGGTATAACCATTTAGAAAATCCTATGCTTCATAAAGTGTTATTTTTTTTTTTTCTAGTCACAATACTATAGAGTTTCAAGGTAGATAGTTAGACTAAATGGAAGCAGATTAAAGTTACATGGAAGTAATGAATAGTAATCTCTATATAACTGGTGTTAATTAGGCAATTTTAGCCAGTGTAAATTTCCATTCTTTTTCTACTATTTTCCACTATAATGCAGAGCTTCAGATTTTCTCTCTCATGGATGTGTATACTAAAGTCATTCTAGAAACAGAAGCAGATTAAACTAGTTCACAAATTTTTTTCCTGTGAAGAATAAGTATCTACACATTTAAACCAATCACTGGTTTAGAGACTCTGTAAGATTCTACTTCATAGATTTAAATTCTACAACCATACAGGATTTCAAGGGTACTTCCTTTTGATTAGTTATGTTAAATGTAGAATTTATGTGCTAATCTAAAGTAAAATTTTATATGTAGCCAATTCATGCTATATAAAATGAACAACAATAAACCTAAAGACATACCACTCATGCAATTTACCAACCTCCCAACCTTAGAGTCCTTCTATCTCCCAGAACTCACCCCCGAGCTGAGATCCTCTCTTGTATCAGATCAACCTCTAATCTATACAAGAGTAGCTTATTTAAGCTATTGTTCCCCAAAGCATGTTTCTAATTCTGCGTCCAGAATCTCAGGATGATTTTCTTCCTGTTTGCCTAGGCTTCCCATTTTAGGGATTCTTTAAAGCTTTTTTATGCTTTTCCTCAGCTTTTCCAGCTTTTTACCTCTTCCCAACTACTTTCCTCATCATTGGGGAAATTTAGTTAATTTTTTTCAAGGATTTTTGAAAGATTCTGGGGATTAGTTTCCTTATCCATCCTCATTGATTTAGCAAGTGATCTCATCAATCTCATTTTGGTCAATCTACACACAATCATTTTATTCATTTCCTCAATTTAAATATTTAATTACATTCACAATTTTCATATCCTTTGGGGTCCACTCCCCTTAGGATTAAAGTTCAAATGTCTAGCTTTGAAATTCAAACACATAAATTGGGGGTGTTACAATTGTATAGCGTTCTCTCTCTATATATATAATCTCAACTAAAATAACGTTTACCTTTGTTTCTATGTTTTCATTTAAATGGATTTTTACGAAATACATAGTCCATCCTACGAAGAATAGAGGTTATACCTTGTCAGATAAATAATGTCACACATAAAATTTAAATAAATAGAAGAAAATCAGGAATAAAGGTGAATTTATTGCTTCCTGTCCAAGTGAACTAACTAGAACACCTCAGCAGGATAAGGTATTCAAGTCTAGAAATATTTCCTCTTCTACAATAGATATGCATAGTATTCTCATTTCTCCATGCTTTTTAGCTCAAAAAATTGTGTTTTAATCCTAAATTTCTCTTCAAGTTCATCAGTTGTTGGAAAAAATACAACAAAAAATTCTTCCGTGAGAGTCAAAATGTTCTCCGAAAAATCAGATTTAGGTATTTTCAAAACACAAATAGATGATAAAACACCAACACACTTAGATAAATTGATGACCGAGGGAGACGAGGACATGCCAAAGTCTTCAAAGAAAGTAAAACATCGAGGGATAAAATAAATCCAAGGAAAAGTGATTCTCTCAATATTCTAAATTCAAATAGGATATGTTCAGAACGTACCCGCGATTCTATTAATAAAGTATTGAGTAATATGCCTAGTAATCATCGTTCCTGCCTTACGTAGCATGTTTAACATAATCATAATAGTTTCCAAAATACAGTGAAAGACAGCACTCCACACAGCAGAAAGAAAAAGAATTCACCAAGCAAGGAGCATTTTTTGGGTAAATGGGAAAAGAAGGTTATGGGGATTAAGACCTCTACAACAAGGGAAAAATTTGGTCCTAAAGCTAGAGAAAACATAACTGTTGGATCCTCTAAGCATTCTCGTTCATCCACACATAAGGAGGAATTAAAATATCTACCCTAGATGCCGATCCATACACCATTTGACTAAAAAATAAACAAACACCCCAATATACATGCAAGACAAGTTAAGCACGACTAAACAACAAATTAGATTTGTCATCTTTTACTTCTCCGACACAATGAGACAGGCACCATCCCCTGGATGCAAATATGCAGAGATCAAAATGAGTCAAGGTTTAGTTTTCAACTCCACATTTAATATTCATTAAATCCATTTTTCATGTGTTTTCTAGTTCAAACTTATGAAATATATTCATAGATTTTTCTGGCAAAAGTGATTGTTAAATAGTGCAAAATATGGATGTTTGGACATGGAAGTTCGTGGTTAAATATTTTTCATTTCGGTGGATTTTCCTACGAAGAGTAGAGTTTATACATAATCCAGCTAGCATATATGGTGATAGAGCTATATTAATCTCTACTCAAATAACGTCTACCTTTGTTTATTGTTTATTGGATTTCTTGCGGCGTTTTCAGAAGTAATGTCTCATGGTAAATTTTTCTTCCCATTCATGATGATTTTTTCCCACATACAAAGTCCATGCTACGAAGAACAAGAATCTTAGGTAATTGCATCTAATTGTACGTTGTGAAGAATACAGAGTCCTTAGCACTGTAGAGTGCTAGTCTCAAATAAAATTGTATAGCGTTCTCTCTCTATATATATAATCTCAACTAAAATGACGTTTGGCTTTGTTTCTATGTTTTCATTTAAACGGATTTTTACCATGGACTATAATAATAGAGGTTATATATAATCAAGCCGACATATGGCTATGAGCACGCTCTCTATATATATAATCTGAAATAAAATAATGTCTATGTTTGTTTCTTGTTTCTTGGTTTTCCTGGAATTCTCTTAGAAACATTCAAGTTCCATGGTTAAATTTTCTTCCCATTCTCGATGATTTTTCCCACCTACATAGTGCATGCTACGAAGAATAAGAATTTCAGGTAATTGCATCTAATCTTAAGATGTGATTTAGTTGAGTTACAGAATAAAGTCATTTAAAGGATATTCTGAGGATGGAAGGATATTTTGGAGCTTTCGATTCTATTAATATCAATAATCCTCCTCCCCCAAGATAATTTTATAGTGGTCATCATCATCAAACGAAGTCGCATTACAGAGGAGTTGTTCCTCAGAGTAACGGTAAATGGGGAGCTGAGATTTGAGTAGGCAAAAATGATATTTGGTGGGGAACATTTGATAGTTAATATGACGCTGAAAGAGCATCTAACAGGTCCATCCTCAAATACAAAAAACCGCATAAGAGAGACTGCATGCAAATCTCAGTAAGGAGAAAATTGAAGAGGAAATCAAAGTTATGGCTAAGTACACCAAGGAGAATATAGAGGAAATCATAAAACATCATTGATATGTCGAGAAGCTACGGAGGTTTAATTGTGATGATGGTCATGATGGTGATATAAAGAGGGACACAAAAATTATGTTCAGTAAAGAGTTGACCCAAACAGATTTAGGCCAAAAATTGACTATTATGAAACAACACACAACTTGTTATTTTACTATGGATGAGGAGGAGAATGGAAAAATTATATTTGTATTGAAGGAAAATTAGGAAAAGTCGTGGGATTTTGGTTACACTAAGAACCAGAGATAAGTGACATTCTTCTCTTTGAGAGATGCCACCCATGAACTATACTCAAGTCATTTGTGAGGAGGAGGAATATCATGTCCAATCAGTCGAGCCTTAAGGTGAAACCATTCATGGCTGATCAACACAGACTCAAGGTGATACCAGTAAAGGCTAATCAGTCCAAAGTCAAGGTGAGATCATTCATGGCGAGTCAGTGTAGCCCGAAGGTGAAACTGATCATGTCCAATGAGCGCAGTGTCAAGGTGAAACTAGTGATGTCCTATCAATACAGCTTCAACGTGAAACCAGTCATGGACAATCAGTTCAGCCTCATGTCCAATCAGTCCAACCTCAGATTGAAACCAGTCATGGACAACCATTGCAGCTTCAAGGTGAAGCCAGTCATCGATAATCAGTCCAACCCCAAGTAGAAACTAGTCATGGATAATAAGTCCAACATCAAGGTGAATCAAGTCATGTCAAATCATTGAAGCCTCAAGGTGAAACCAGATCAGTGAGGCCTCAAAGTGAAACCATTAATGGCCAATTAGTGCAGCATCAAGATGAATCCAGTAATGTCTAATCAGTGCAGCCTCAAGTTGAAAGCGACAACTGTAGTGGTGAAAGGCACAACAAGATAGGGATTTCTGAACTGAGCCAATAAAATTATAAAATTGCTATTATGCTATTTGGGAAAGAGCTTACAGGTTGAAATGTCCAATCAGTACAACTTTAAGTTGAAAGCAACAAATCTAGTGGTCAAATGCACAACAAAAAGGAGTTGCGATTTTTTGAAGTTTCAGGTGCCGGGAATTCGGTGAAAAATTTTGAGATAAAATTTTGGTTTTTGTTATTGAAATTGGTTTTTTGACTCTATACATGGATTCAGCACCCTCAAAAACCTCTAGAGCACTTCGATTATGCAAAGTTAGCAATCAAACTTCTCTTTTCAAAAAATCGCACTAAAGACTACTCGCAACAAAACTGTCACTCTAGGAACCCATCAATCAAATGATAAAAATATGTGTATGCTATTTCGTAAATAAATTAAACCAAATCGAAGAAGGGAAGAGAAAATATGGAAAATGGGATTATCTTATGAGTCTTAGGGTTAGTTTCCTTGGGAATTTTGATTTAAGGTACTATACATCGAATTTTTTCGTTTCGGTTTATTGTTATGGAAAATGTATTTACAGTTGATATTTTTTAAGTCTAAATGTTTTGGTCTAAGATAATTGTATATGATTTTGAATGAAAAAAAAACAGGTTAAAGTTGTTTTTGTATTGGTATATTATTATGGATTGTTTATATAGATAAGTACTTTGTTTATATAAGTTTTATTTTTTTGGTCCTTGTTTTTTATTGGTTTGAGTACTAACAATTTTAAAAAGATTTCTTTTCTTTTAATATATATTTTTTATTTAGATGTTAATGTTAACATATTCATATAAACTATTATACAACAAAATTAATTAATTAATTTCATTATATGTGATTTCCAAGATATATATATATATATATATATATAGATATATATATATATATATATATTTTTTATTTTTTTTTTCTTTTTTGTATAAATATTTAAATTTAAGTTTCTTTACATTTTTTCATTTTATTTAAGTGAATGATATTAATGCCACCCATTTTTAAAATATTTTTATAAATAAGAAATAATTATAGAGACATTGTATTTTTTAATATAATAGAACATATTATAATCCACACCATGAGAAGGGTGCAACATGTATTATTGAAACCAACCATAGAGACATTGTGTATAACTATTATTTTAGGTGTTTAAGTGAATAGAGACATTGTGTATTACTATTATTACACAATTATTTTAGGTGTTAAGGTGTATAATTGTTTATGTTTTTTTATGGTTTAAGAGCTTCAACCTTTTTTAATTTTTATATTTTTTTATGAATATAATAAAATAGTAAATAATATTAAAGTATTTAATTAGAGAGATTTTTTAAACAATTTATTTATGGACTTAACATTTTAAAAAAATATTATAATTGACTCATTTGTGATATTTAAGAAATAGTTACATCTACTAGTGCAACCACATTTAATAATGTGGTTGATATACACTTATATCTACCACATCAATAATTATTAAATGTATAATGTAAATGTGTGTTACCATTTATGATTATTAATAATTTTATAAATAATCACCACCATATATATATATGGTTACCATTTATTATTAATAATAATTTTATATTGAGACAATCTTTGTCACAATGCAATATTTGAAAATGGTTGATCATAGTCAACCATGATTGATTTTCATATCAATCCATTGAGTTTATAAATATAAGGGTTCACATTTATAGGGTATAATATTATATAAACCATAAAATAAACATGGTTGACCATAGTTTACCACATGGTCAATTTTTGTATTGAGAATATCTTTGTCACAATGTGACGTTGGACCATGATTTATTTTACTATTGAGACAATATTTGTCACAGTGTGACATTGGACCATGGTTGACCATGGTCATTCATGAGTATAAACAGAAGGGATTTATATCAAACCCTAGGATTAAGATTATAAATATTATGAATGATATTATACCCTAGGAATATGAACCGTTAGATTAATAAACCTAACTGATTGATATTATAAATCCTAAGGGATAAATATTATAAACCCTAGGAATATGAACCTCCCTCTCGGGTCATGCTATATTTTTTCCTAAGATGGATCTATGTTATCATGCTATTAATAAACTAAAACAATATATCATTATATTTTGTTTCACTGGCATCAGAGTCAATATAGAGTATACTACATTAACATATTATGTTACTTCACTGGTATTGGATTCCAATGTATCACTTATTATAGAAGTTAAATACAAAATATAGGGATGCTACATAACAACATAACATTTTTCTCCAGATTGTCTTCTAGAATGCCAAGACTTGTCATCTAAACATCACACTCTATATATTGCAAATCACAATGAAATTACAAAGCATGTGTGCAAGAAAAAACATCGTTCAAAACACACATGGAAAATATAGAAAGCATAACTCTAGTACTATTGGGGCATGATGAAAGACTTTGTAGGAGATGTGGAAAGGAGAGAAATTCTTGTTGATGGAGCACAAAGTGTTATACTAGCCTTGAAGAATAGTTTTCTTGGCTTTCCATAACCATTTTGGAAATCAACAAGATCCAATAAAAATTCCTCAAGAGGTTCCTCATTTCAAATGATTTTCCCAACACTTGGACTATCTCACAATGGAATGTCTAATCATCTCCCTATTTTTCTTGGATCATGTGTCGATTCAAATAAACATGCACACCCACTTTGTTTCAACCACCCTTAGTTTTCTAAACAAGATTTTAAGAATATGGTCCAGGACACATGGTCACACATACATCCCTCATGATTTAACTCCTATATGGATCAATTTGAAAAAAACAATTCCATACTAAAACAAGTCATCAAAGGATGGTCTCAACGTCATACAGAAATTTAATTAACCTATTTAGATTAAGTGGAACATAAAATAAAATAATTGTATCTTAAATTAAATGGGGTGTTCCCGAATGTTGTACTAATGACTCTTAAATAAATTGAACAAGAGAGATATGATATATCTAACAAAGAAGATAATTTCTGACAACATAAAAGTAGATATGTGTGGATTAGTGAGGGAGACAAAAATACTAAGCTTTTATATTGCATAGAATAAGGTATTATTTACGAAAAAAATATTAATAAGATGTATTTTAAAATTTAATGGTTGTGAATGTTACACACATGAAAATACTCCCCATGAAGATAAAATAATTTACAAATTTGTCGGAAAAGGGAGAACTATTTGTTAGAAAGAAGCAAATATCTAGTAAAATTTTTCATAAATCAAAAATCAATGAGAGGTCATCATAAAATAAAATAAATAAACTAACCCTAGTTAAGATAAATTTGAAATAAGAATAAAAAAAAATTCTTATGTTAAAATAAAAATTCTTATGTTAAAATTCTGATCGGTGGTTTATTGGATTGTGTGAATAAACAATATATTCAACCATGTATTGGGTTATTCACCATGTAAATTGTTGCAATGGTCTATTGGAATTTTCGATATAAATTTATGATATGTACAAGAATTTATAGTACAAGTTATAATGTGGGCACCAAGAGATGTAAACCTTGTAATGTCGAGAGGGAAATGAAAAATACTAAAATAGTTTGTTGTTAGTGTCAGTGTAATTAAAAAATGATTCTTTTTAATTTCAGAGATGATGTTTTGAGTGGAAACATTGGAGATATTAAATATCATTTGCTGCACTGCACTAGAATTTCCCATCAAAGTTTCATATTTTACACCAAAATTTGTGAAGTGTGATGCAAATTTTGATTTTGAAAGATAGTCATCATATAGTTCATGAATTAATAGTATTTTGTTTAGCTTATGTCATCTACTACTTGTATTTTTTCAAAATCTATCAAATATTTGTTATTGGAACATGAAAGACCGTCTTTGGAAATTAAGAGGCCATGTATGTTGAAAAGATTGTAGAATCTATCAATTTGGAATAATGTATGCGATGTATCTTTATATTATAGATTTGAATGACATTTTGTTTACTAATTTTTATCTTCAATCATATTTTATATGGCACGATTCTTCTGGAATTTATGCCTTATGGTGTTTCCTTTGCAACATTAGGTGAAATTTATAGTTGTAACCCATTAGAGAGTGCCAACCCATTGGGAAGTGCCATACATATTAAATACCCAATTTATAGCCTTAAAAATATGGAATGAAACTATTTACAATAATTAACATTCTTTACACTTTAAAATTATTAAACCCAAATTACAAAGCTTAACTTTTATCATATAAATTACATTGTTTAAATAATGTCTAATTTAATATATTGTATTTATAAATATAAAAGAAAAAATATTATTTAATTATGAATTTTATTTTATATAGTTTTAATTTATCAATGTAATAAAGTTATATCCAAGTAAAATTCACATATACAATACCTTGTTCATATACCATTTATTTTCTTAGGATTCACCTCTTTTATCATATAGGTGAAACAAAGTTATTTCAAGAGAAACAACAAAATTAAGTTCTATTATTTTTATTGGAAAACTAAAAAGTTGTTCAATTTTATTATTCTATTTTCACATGTTAGTTTTTTATATAAGATATAAATGACCCATGAGTGTGAAGCTCCATTGAAATCTCCCTTTCAATTTGGTCCTTTAATATTCATCCTTAAATGCTTAGGCTTAAGGCTTAAGTGTGCACAAAGAAGGATTGCAATAAAGATGGTTTTTTTTCTCACATGTTCCAAAACCTGTTATGAATGAATATTTTGGATGTGTAACATATTAAAATGTTTATCTTAAAATATCATTTAGAAAAATTTCTCACCTCTTTTATTTTTTCTTCCATAATCTTATTTGAAACTAATCGTATATGAAATAATTAAAATTTTTAATATAAAAAAAAGGGTTAAATTTTAATTAACCTTTCAAATTTAAGATTTAAAAAATGTTTGGGCTAGTAATAAGGGGAAATATTTTGTATAACCAAGATGAAAAAATAGAAACAAGGAATTCATGGAATTGAGGCTTACAACACTACTTACTTCAAGGGCCTACTCGTGTTAAGGAAATGCATGTCTCTAATATCACTATTATGAAGGATTCACTTATAATCACCTAATACCTACAAAAAGGAAACATAGCCAAAGTATCAACATCTAAAGCTCATACTATAAATAATTATATGATTACTAGATGATTTTCCACAAAAAATGTTTTACCATTTCTTAAGAAAATAGAACATAGATCTTGATGATCTAAGCATTAAGGAATTCCTTATCAATGTAGTCCAATTAGAATTCAATCATATATAGGGCCTTAATATCCCACCTCTTTCTTACACACAAAAACTCCATGATAATAATAACTATCAAACACACTTGCATCTCCAAAGATACTTTATACATGGAATCATAATTAATTTTGGATGAGACCAACAAGAGTCATGGAAGTACCCGCTCAAGGACACGCCTAGGCTCATTCACTCATCCTCCTAGCATGATCATAATACATTATGTTGGTGGTGACTCGATCTCAATGGAATTCCTCCAACTCCATTGGTAATTGACATCGTGGTAGTGGAAATTATGTTTCTCTATGGTAACATTAATAGAGATGCATGTGAGTATTTTGATGATAAGTATAATTGGACGGGAGACGATGCTTTTTTGAGCCGATATAAATTTCTCATTTCGTAACCTTTGGGTTCAAATTTAAGTCAATGGCTTCATAAATCGGTGATTCCCCGTAATCGTTCTACAAATATTTCCACAACATGAATTCCCATGCATCACTACAACGTCTAGAAAAATCTTTAAGGATGTTTTGTTGGCTTGGTGTCGAGTTGTATCGTTGAAAAGATTTCCTTTCACAAACTCTATAAAGCAAGTTACAAATTGGGGCACCCAAAGCCCTAGTTTGTAGGATCTCTACAATGTTTCAACATGTTTGTTGTTCCTCTACTAATTTTCCCAAGAAATTTCCACTAAAATTTAATGATTGAGTCTCATAGGAAGTTTCTATTACATGAAAATTCATATTATTTCCTATTTAATAGTGGTTTAACTTGCTAGATCTATGGATTCCTACATAGGAATTCGCCCATATGAACATTTAGCTTGCTTTGGTATATTTTTTTGTTGACCATGTGCTACTCTATGGGCCTACAATGGATGATATTTTCTACACAATCAAGTTAAAATATTTGAGGATTTTCTTGCTATTCATTCCCAACTAGACCGCAATGAGCAAAGATAGTGCTAACAAAATTTGCAACAATTGCATCTAGTACATGCAAGTAGTTTGTAACTTTATATTTTAGAGAAAATTATGAAATTACGAAACCAAATGAGAACCATTATTTAGCTTGTGGGGTATATCTAGGATTTAAAGTCCGTATTGGCTTGCCAATATGATGAGATAGGTGTTTTATGTCAACAATTTGAAGTACTCCAAGAATAGACCACTCTCAAACTACCAAAAATCTAAATGAAGTTTTAACAACTACTATTTAGGAAGCACCCTTACTTCAACTAGGTTCTAGATAAGGAAATTCACCCCATGTTATGATGTATTCTCAATTAAAATTATATCTTTTTCTTGATTTTTTTTGTAAGATGTATTTGTGTCATCATACAATCATATCAGTCTCATCATAAAATCATATTAGTTTTATTAAGTTGTCTTTTTGAGCTATTCGCACTCTTTTCAAGGATAAGTCATTATTTTCATAGATGTAACTATTTTCCTTTTTTCTATTTTACATGACCAAGAAAAAGATTTAATATAAAATATACTCATTTCTATGGAAAAAAATTAAAGGTGGCACCGTTGCCTTGGGAGCCGAGAATTTCCCTCCGATTGTAACTTTTACCAGATTCAAATGTTTTTTTATTTTGCAAAATATTTATTTAGAAGTGTTCAAATACATATTTTTGGAAGGAATAAATAGATTCAACACCTTTAAAAACGCTCGTGTCCACCTTAAATTCTATCATTTGAAAAATGTAACCTAGATTTCCAAAAAATTCAACTTGGTTTTTCAAAAGACATGCTAGAAAAATCTATATTTTTAGGGCGAAGTGTCACTATTTAGACTTCAGTGTTTTAAAATTATGTAGAAAATTTTTGAAATATGAAACTAATATTAACTAAAAGACTAAATTGCATATATATATAATATTTTTAATATAAAAAAATTCTTACTAAATTCAGCTCCTTCTCCCATTCAAGAAGAGTTCAAAATATTTATATTTAACATGAAAAAAAATTAGACACAAATCCAACCATGGAATTCTAACCAATTTAATAAAATTTTCATCGTGTTTATTTTTCATATTCTACTTATATTCAACCTTATATATCCTAGGCACACAAAAAGATTTACCTCTTGTATATGTTGTGTTGTTGTCCTTGCACTCTTCTAACTCCCGCTTAATTAGTAGCCTAACTACACACATTACATTTATAAAAACAAATAAATCTACTCATTAAAGTAAATAAATTTAATCCCGAAATTCACAAGTGATTTATCCCTCATTTTCATTTCTGTAATTTATTAAAATCCATAATGCAAATAGGTTTTTGCCCTAATTTTTATTCTTCCTTATTATATCTATATTATAGAAACAGATGTGCATAGATACTTGTAGAATTATTTTCCCACACATACAAAGTCAAAGTGGCGTTATTGTCGTATAGCGTTTGACGAACCCACAATTTTACTTTGTAGCCACAGACTCCACGAAGAAACTGTCCACGGACACTGGGAGTGGGGTGCTGCATTATTAGATTTTGCCGAAGAAAACGTGTCGATACACGGTAATCCAAAAGGTAAGCATTATATGGCTAGAAGCATTTAATGGCCAAATAGACCAGAAAATAAAGTTCGTAGGTAAAAGTAATTATAAGCAAAATAATAAATAATAACATAGGTATTTCAGCTACACTAAATACAACAAATTAACCCTATAAAACAGTACAAAAGTATTAATGCAAAGCTATGGCATGGTTTTTTTATTAAATTAATTTTTGTTCTGGTAAATTTAATTTTAACTCATATAAATTGTGACAATTCAAAAAAATTTAACAGGGTTATTATGGACTGATACCACAATGGTTTCAAACGCCAACTCAATAAAAGGTGTAGTTAAAAGAAATTATAAACAAATAACAAATAAGAAAAAATTAAATTTAAATTGTCATTTACTGTAGACCTCTCGGCTCCCGTATTCAACTGGAATTGCTGCGACCTCCTCTCGCCTCCCGTATTCAACTGCAATCAAGTTCAAGGAATTCCTATATATATAATTTATATATAGCTAAAAGAAAAGAATGGGAATTCATATAGAAAATGGCGAATTCATATATACAATGGTAAATATAAACCTTGGAATTCCAGCTCTGCTTGTGGTAAGTCTGTTGCAGCATTTCCACAAGACAACGTCCACGATCGGTGAGATCCATCCATCAATTAATTTGAATTTGGAGACCAAACCAAAGAGTGGACAGATATCGCTGGTCCTGGAGGTTCATAGGTGGACACATCCGATTATGAATTGCATTGTTGCTCGCTGACGATGGACAGATGATTATAAAGACTCGTCTCCTCTCGCCATCTCCACTCGACCTGCAATGTCCACCTTTCCAACTGCAGTTTGATATCCACTGACCTTCAATCTCCACCTTTCCAACTGCAGTTCATGCTAGTACACTATGAGTACTAATAACTCTAAGTAACACCTAACATAACAAAAACTAACAGTGTGTGGTGTGTAATAATGTGTTTAATTTTAAGCAATTCGAATACGGACAGAAACATCGCACCATAGCAACGCGCTCTCCGCGGACGGATAGAGGAACGCCACTTGCACTTAACCTTTAATGATACAAGTAAGATGGAGCGAAGGTACATGGCCTTGCCTTCCGAGGGTGATTCGTCATTGCCATGGTGTCACAATGAACGAACAATCACCTCTTTAATGGACTTATTTTATTATTATTAATTTTAATTTTGTTTAAAAATTTTCAAAAAAATAAAATTAAAAACAGTAATAAATTAATATGAATTATATAGTTAATATTTTTAATTAATAAAAGAATTACGATAAACTTAATGTTAAAATGAATTTATAATTTCATAATTTTATTTAAATATTAATATATTTTCTTTAATTCAATTGCAATTTATGTTTTATAGGCTTTTTAAAATACCAAATTCAATTTAAAAAGGTACAATGAAAAAAATTAAAAATAAATTCATATACTTTGTTGATCTAATAGATAGAAATTCCATGATTATATATAGAAGGTTGTAATTGAGATTGAGTGAAGGGGTTATGGGGGTGGGGTATGGAGGGGGAAATATGTTCACACACATATCTTCTATCGATGCATTCAAGATGAAGGTGATGATTTAATCCATGGCTTTTCATTTGCATAAGAAATTCACTTATCATATTATTATCCCTACTACCTCTTGAAGGTTGAATTATTATATTATCATTATTATAGTGCATTATTCATGACTCGGAGGATGAGAAGTGCATGAAATTGCAGACAAGAAGCTATGAGGAAACGATAGTGAATGGAATTGTGTTAATTGTGGAAGATGTTGTTGGGGGAGTGAAAGAAAGTGAAAGTATGTCAAGGAGATTGAGCTTGTTATATTATATAGGAATGATGGTTTATAAAATGGGTGGGAAGGAGAGAACAAAGAAAGAATTCAAAGGGCTATTCTAAAAGAAAGGCTTCCAAAGGTACACTATCATCAAGTTTCTTTTCTTAAATCAAGTTGCTTTCCTTCAACACTAATTGTGTTGCCCAAATCCTAATAATATCTTGTGTTCCGTTGGTCAACTAGCAATCTTGCAATTTGAAATCGCATTTTATGTTCGTAGGACGAGAGTATGTTTTTTTCGTATTTTGTAACAACTAGGTGTGGCTTTATGTTTGTATGCCAATAATATGTGCATTTCATTAGTATTTCTATAGGAGGAAGGTGGGGTAATAATGGGTATTCCGTGTTGAGATAGATAGACAGTTCTCTCTTCCGGGTATTTTGTGTTGGGAAATAATATGCATTATTATGTAGATATTTTTTAGTAGTGATAAATAGGATATGCCATTTAGTGTTTAATGTGCCCTAACATATAATTTTTTATTACTAATTAGTTATAATTTTATCATAAAGAAGGGAATCTACTAATAATAACATTCTTGTTAACGTCTAAATTTTATTTTTCATTTCTTTGTTTTCCCTGTGATGAATTTAGAAACCGGAGGTTCGTGGTTAAATATTTTTCTATTTCCGGATTTTCCTACGAGGAATAGAGTTTATACATAATACAACAACATATATGGTGATAGAGCCATATTAATCTCCAACCTAAATAATGTCTATCTTTGTTTTTTGTTTCTTGGATTCCCTTTGCCGTGGTTTCACATTCATGGTAAATTTTTCTTCCCACTCATGATGAATTTTTCCCACATACAAAGTCCATACTCAAGAACAAGAAATCTTAGGTTACAAAGTCCATGCTACGAAGAACAAGAATCTTAGGAAATTGCATGTAATTGTACATTTTGAAGAATAAAGAGTCGTTAGCTCTATAGAGGCTCTCTAGAGATAATCTCAAAGCAAAAATTGTATAGCGTTCTCTCTCTATATATATAATTCCAATTAAATAACGTTTACCTTGTTTCCATGTTTTTATTTAAACGATTTTTACTTAAATACATAGTCCATCCTACGAAGAACAAGAGGTTATACCTTGTCGCATAAAATAATGTCACACATGAAATTTAAATAAATAGAAGAAAATCAAGAACAAAGGTGAATTTATTGTTTCCCTATTCAAGTGAACTAACCGTAACACTCAACAGGATAAGGTATTCAAGTCTAGAAATATTTCCTCTTCTACAATAGATATGCATAGTATTTCGTTTCTCCATGTTTTTGTAGCTCAAAAAATTGTGTTTTAATCCTAAATTTCTCTTCAAGTTCACTGGCCCAGCGTAGGAGCATCCAACTCGAAGGAGGGAAAAGATGGTTGACCGTTCCCGACAGAAAGAAGACTTATGCACGGGTATGTTGCAAGGTGGTTATGAAACTCGTATTTCAATTTCTTTTTATTTATTGTTACTCGTAAATTAGGCAGAAATAATAGACTAGGCTATTAACTATTTTGTTAATTAAAGAGTGTGTCCGTTTTTTCTTTAAAGACAATTAGAAGTTCGTTGGTCTTCTTTTAAAGAAAAGAAAAACTCGATTAGATAAATTAGAACTATTTCAAGCATTTACTTCCAATCAAGACAAGAAACTCGTTACACGTTCTCTTTTGGCAAGTATTTAAACAAGAAAGTAAATCATATGTAGGGTTCGGAAATTTTCGGTGAAGAAAAGCATAATAAGAACCGCAGTTATTTAACCATCATGATATACGCCTACAACTAATCTCTGCCATTATTCTACCGCATTAGATTTTCGATTTTAATATGTATGGTAAACAAAGTATAGGGAAGTTAAAAATTCTTGCAAGACAGGAAAGTGACAACACAAAGAGCAAATTAGTATCCGACAGAGTGCGGCAAGGAATTAGCGCACAGAAAGGAATGGAATCATAAATAAAACAATAACCAATTTTTCCAAATAGAAAGATCCGGAAACAAACTGCCATCTTACCCGTAATACACCAAAGAAACACTGTAATGCATTAAGAGCCCTTTCAAATTAACTGAGTAAAAACAACATAGAAATATTCAGGAATAGTTCAATATACATTTTGTAGAAACCCCTTTGTTTTGTAACGATAAACACAAAGTAGGGTTTAAATATATAAATGAATGTGCTGCTCAACCGCGATCGTGAAGACTTACAAATTGAGCCATATAGAAACCCTATAACTATTTCACACAAATAGTTAAGGAGGGTTTATCGAAACAACCCTCAAAGACCAAGAAATCTGGTAATGGAGCGGGAACCGTAAAAGACACAAAGTAAATTCCAAGTTAACCAATCACAGTAGAAAAACGACCCTACCCGTTCCTTGGTTAATGTCTTTCCTAGATGGCCGAACTCACTAAGATCTCAAGGTTAGTTTACTCGCAAATGGAGTAAGCAAATAGGAGTTAGAACTCGGAGAATGTCATGACAAAACGAAAACGAAATTTCAAAACACGAGAGAATGGTGGAATGAACCTCGTAGCATTTATGATCCGTATTTACAGAACGAACAGAATAAACACATAAACATAAATACAAAGAGATGTAACAAAAGGAAATAACATTTCATTTCATTACTATCAAAGAACTCGAAATTTACTTAAGGCATGCACGTGAAAACAAAATTAGCTAGGCGCTAGTAGCTATTCTAGAAGAGATGTGGCCGCTGGCTGGGAGTTCTCCGAACTCTGAGTTACAATGAGGCTCGAGGCCTATTTATCATTTAGAAACAATGGGAAATCCTAAATGTACCAAAACCCCAACCCTAGGAGACAAAGCGCTAAAACTATGGGCCCCGTTTGCAAATTGGTGTTTCAACTTCCCAAGGGTAACTTGGAATACCATCTCCGCTGACATGTACTATACCTCGTTAGAAAGATCTATCCGAGGACTACAAATTTGGAATGAGAAACATTCATCATGGATCCATGTTGCTCTCCGTTTTCCCAAAAAACGTCGTTTAGGCCCCAAAACGGTTCCGTGTTTAGGACTCGAAAAATCGCTAAAAATAGTAAACTGGGTGGCCGGAAATCAAAAACTCGAAATAGGCAATGGTGGAGCCCCAAGTGGAATAGGCGGGTGACCACCAATATTCACTCGGATCATTCCTCCTCAGGAAGCCAGCCGGTCCCCTATTACGTTGGGTTCCCACATGAGATGAGGAAATTTCTGGCCGAACTTGGTCGGGCCGGTGAACCACCGTTGGCAGTGTAGAGTTGGCCGCCTTGCACCCGATAGCTGGATCTTTCATCGGCGATTGTTCTTGATTTGCATGTCCATGATGCATCCGTGGTGGCCTCGTTCCATGCGTCCGGGATTTAACCTTGGGCTTGGTGTGAGTTGTTTCCGCAATGTCCGAGGTGTCCGCAGAGGTGGGAAGCAAAGGGGACGAAGGCGATCCACATTGAAGACCGTGCGTACCACGCGAATGGTGGAATACCGAGCTTGACGTGTTACCTTTACAGCCTTGGTGATGGTGTGTACGGCCCGTACTCCAGCGGCGAAGCTGCGGTGGGGTCCAAAGGAGGTGCTCCTTCGGCAAAATGGGGGCTACTTTGTCACCCACTCGGAAGTTGTGTGGCACCCGTGTTGATCATGGCGTTGCTTGTACTTTGGCATTGGCTCGTCCAACATATCATGAACCTCGTTGGTGGATGTGTTGAATGTGCTCGATGCAGTTATTGGCTTTGTCAACTTCGCATCGACATGAGTCGAATTGGCTCGAGCAAACAAGAATGGCATGCGAAGCATGCTAATGGGACATAGTGGCCGGAATCCCAAGCCCACCCTCGAAAGGGCCTATGGTCGATTGAACCGTGGAGAGCTCCGATTATAACTATAAGCAAAGTACAAGGGAGGCCTGCCCCATGCGTGGATGCCGGAATTGCACATGCGCAATGTGTACAATAATTCCGTTGACGATCGTCCGGCCATCCGTTCGGGGATGGAAAGTCATGGACTTGGTGAGCTTGGTATCCAACATTGACCGCAGGCCGGACCAAAATGTGCCGAGGAACTCCGGCGATCCCGATCTCGATATGATAGACTCGTGGGATCCCTCTAAAGCACCCACACTCGTTCAAAGAAGAGTTTAGCAAAGGATGTGGTCGTGATATTCTTCTTTGGCAGCGACCATAATGGCCATCTTCAAGAATTGTCGACGACCACAAACACAACATATCCTCGCTAGTAGAAGGCAAAGCCCAACATGCAATCCATGGAGATGGATTCTGAAGGTCGACTAGGGGTAGGTAGAGTGAGCATATAGGCCTTGCTTCGATGGTTTGCTTACACCCGCACAAGTAGTGTGATCTGGATGCTTCTCGACATCCTTTCGAAGGTTCAGCCAATAGAAATACTGCAGAGATTGCTACGTTCTTTCGACCTTCGAATGCCTGGGCCGACTCGACCGTAGTGGCTTCCATATCATCTTGGCACGCTGAAGGAACACAAAGGTGTCCCATGTGACATAAAAGTGCATCTCGGAGGAAAATTTGGAACTTGCATACCCCCAAGGAGTGCTCAGGTTTGGCCGACTCCCGGGTGACTCTGCGAGAAGCGTCAATCGTAACTCGTGTGCCCACAAGAGTTTCAGCACAAAGGTAAGCGCCACGATCGGTGGTTCGGGCCGATAAGGTCACAACATGATTGGTGCCACTTTTCTTATACTTGATGTTCAATGAAATCATATAGACATGTAGACCACTTTCCGATGGCGATCATTCTGCAGAATCTCCTTTGTGTCCGTATGGAACTGCTAGGCCTCGTGGTCTATGTGGATGATTGTTTCCTTCTCAAAATGTAATGTTTGTCATCACAAGCTTCGGCATAAATGGAGCATATTTCTTTGTCATATGGGGTACTTGTGAATCGGTGGCCGACAATGTCTCACCGTGAAATGCCACCGGATGTCCTCGTTGAGTAAGAACCGCCCCAATAGCACAGTCGCAGGCATCTTCTGCCCCGATCTCAAATGGTCACAAAAGTCCGGTAAAGTGAGCAATCGGGGGAAGAACAGAGGCGCTTTTTCGCCCGTGAACACCTTCTCGTTGAGGTTCCGACCAAAAAAAATTCTGCTCGCGCTCCTCCCTGCAACTTGACCCGCGGCCAAGTGATAAGTGAGAGAATCCCAACATGAACCTCCGATAGAAATTAGCAAGACCCGTGTGTCGCCGGTTTCGTTATAGTGGTTGGGGCCGGCCAATCCTCAATGACTTGTATCTTGGCCGGATCCACATGCACCCCCTTTTCATCAATAACAATGTGTCCCGCATATTGGAATCCGGTCATGCCAAAAGTGCACTTCTCCAAATTGGCACACAACTTTGTGTTGCCGTGTTGTTTGGAGGACTTGCTCTGATGTGGTGAAGGTGCTCTTCCCAAGTCTCGGTCAAGATCGAATATCATTCAAGTACACCACTACAAATGAGTTGTTGAATGGCCGTGCGATGTCATCCATCATCCCTCATGAAGGGTATGAGTATTCGTCAACCCGAAAGGCAAGGACCACCATTCGAAAAGGCCTTCCTTGCCTTGAAGGTACCACACATCGTGAGGGTTCATCGGCACTGTGATACCCGTACTGTGTCGATCTTGCCGAAATATTTTTGCACCTTGAGTTGGTCCGTAAGGTCATCAATCCGTGGATTGGGTACCTGTTCCGGCTGCTGATCTTGTTCAATACCGATAGTGAATACGAGTCTCCACATCCCATCCTTCTTCTCGTACCAACACGTACTCCAAGCCCCACAGGCGATGAACTTGGTCCGATGTGACCTTTCGCAATGTGGGCCTTCCGAACCGCTCTTTATTTCATCATTCTCCGTACCGCAGCGCCGATAGATCGGTCCATTAGTAAGGCACGGGGGTCGTACCTAATCGGTGCTTGACCGACAAAGGCAGCAGGAACCCCCTATGGGGTGAGGTGAATATGTCCCCGTACTCCTCCACAACCTTATCCATTTGTTGTTGTTGTGCAGAGGAGCCTTGTCCGGAGGTCATGGCTACGTCTTTCTTCTTGCCCCCCGCGATCATCGGTGGAAAACGAAATTTCCGACGAAATGAGCTTCTCGCATTGTTTTGCGCAACCAAAGAGATAGCCAGAGGAGGTGGTACCTCCTCGGTATCCCGTACAACTTATTTCCCAAAGTAACAATAACAAGACGAGGCCGAGACCCACAGGCTACGCATGACGTCTCCACAAGTATGGTTGTCCCGATAATACATCAAACATCACTAGGAGCGCATCACATAATACCTCATCCGTGAAGGGCTTGATGCCATAGGAAGGCGACACCTACCGACGTGGAGATCTCGTCCTTGGTGAAGCTACCCGATGGTGTATGGATGTGGGTGAGTTGTGGTTTCGCAAGCCCAAATCCGCTTCACAACACTGCTGAAAATGAGGTTTTGGTTCTACTGTCGACAATGAATTGTACCGAGGAGCCCTTTACCCACATCCGAGTAAAAGAGACGTTCCTCCTCCTCCGGATCTTCCAAGCTCCTCCTTGATCTTTGCAAGGGCAACAAAGTGGCGTTGGGTTCTCGCATCAATAACTGCTTTCCCCTTTTTCATTCGCCTTTTCGTGTTCTCGATTCGGAGTCGAGTACGATCCGACTCGCAGCCCCTCATCTCGGCCACCAGCGAACGTTTGGCCTAACACCACTTGTGTTGTGAGTGGAGCTCTTATGGAACTCACACTACTTTCCCGTGTCCTTCTTTGGCTTTGCGGTGCTATTCTTCGTGGCTTTGATGAGTTGTCTTTAGCCGCTTATGCTCTTTGTCTTGGTCTCTTTTATGTGGTTTGGAAGCACTTTCCTTGCTTTTGATTCGCGCATCCAAAGTCTCGCTTCTTCCTCGCTTGAATCGCTCGACCTCGGTAGCACACTCCAAGATGCTGGCACCAAGCGAGGAGATGTCGAGGAACTCCATCGGAACATTTGTGCGCACAACCTGCGTATACTTTAGCACCATATGTTTCTCCGAATCTTTGATACTCCAACTTTGTGCTAGGGTATGGAAATGTATCTGTCAGCTGCACACATCTTGATCCCTTTGTTGTCGTAGCGTGGTCCATTATATGTACTCGTTCTCAGCCCCCACGGACAGTGGTCGTTCGACGCGCGTCTCGAAAGAATTCCAAGTTGGTACGTCGAGAATGTGAGGGTTTTGTCTAGTCCTTGTTCTCACGTAGGTTTCCACCGCCCCAACATGGGGGTAGCTAGAGGGGAGTGAAAAAATAATCTTCTCCTCGTGTCCGAAAAGTCATGAACCGAGAACATCCTTCTAAATATCTAACCATCTATCTACGGCATTCCGCGTCTATTTGACCCTCAAATATGTGAATACACACTTATTTGTACCTTAAAAGGAGTCGCGCTCTGCAGGGCCGCCGGATGCAAATGCGCTCGCCGATGGTGGTACCGTTGAAGGATCCGAGCAAAGTTATCCATCATCACGTTTTGTTCGAGGGCCTCCTCGAGCAATATTTTGATAGGATCTCCCCGCTCCCTCATCTTTCTTTTCGCCTTGCTCATGGGCGTTCATCGAGGTTTGCGAGGCTGATCTTGCAAAGGTTCCACCAGACGAGCCCTGGCCCTTATACCCCGACCTTCGTTGGGGACATGCAAAGAAGGATTGAGAAAAAGGCATCGCTTCCGATACCACCGATCCGGATTTATGCAGACCGTTAAATGTATCGTAAACATATAAACATAACAGCAGAGATGCAAGGAACAACACTTCATTTCATTAATATCAAAGAACCGAAATTTGCTTACAGACATAATAGAAATAAAACTAGCTAGGGCGCTAGTAAACATTCTCTCGAGAAGAGATGTGGCGTGCTGGGCGGTGCCCCTAAATCGAGTTAAATGAGGTCGAGGGCCTATTTATCATTTAGAAATAATGGGAAATCCTAAACAGCCAAAAACCCTAACCCTAGAGATGAAGCGCTAAAACTATGGTCTCGTTTGGGTAAATTGGTGTTTCAACTTCCCGTGCTTAACTATGGCATACCCATCTCCGTTTGACACGTACTCATACCCTCATTAGAAATATCTATCCGAGGACTATAAATTTGAACGAGAAACATCGGTCCATGGACCCATGTTGCTCTCCGTTTTCCAAAAAACATCGCTAGGCTCCCCAAACGGCTCGGAAGTTTAGGACCTAAAAAATCGCTAAAAATAGTAACTGTGGCCGAAAATCAAAAAACTGAACAGACAATGGTGGAGCCCCAAGTGGAATAGGGTGGTGACCGCCAATATCCACCGGGATCAATTTACCCTCGCATAAAAGAGAGACAAGAACGAGAGGTGAAGGACGAAAGAAAACTCAAGCCACCAGGAGCGCATACATCAAGAATCGGTGAAGACGAGTGACACAAGAAAGATAGAACTCCGACTTACTCCGGCGAGAAGATCAGCCGAGTTGGGAAAGATTGTTGGAGAAAATCCGGAAGTTTCTACCGTAACATGGACAAGATAGTTAAACGGACAAATTGATAAGTCTCAACGAAATCACAAGAAAGACCAACCAGACTATCGTTTCAACTAAACCTTTTTCCACACAACAAATGAAGGTGGTGATCGACAAAGATTAACACAAACGCGACGAGAGCACACATCGAATCCGCAGGCATATGAAACGGAACCAACAAAATAAACCTATGTAGAGAAATCCTGGGCTGGGCCGACGGAAGAATGGAAGTAAAGGAGTACATCGAACCGCCTGCGCACAAGCAATGTTAACCTCGAAGAACAAACCACAGTAGAGGAACCCCAAAGCGCCGAGAGAGAAATGAAGTGAAACCGTGTCGAAGATCGGGGTTTGTCGAAAGGCGGAGGATGCAGTATCAAGGTGGACAAAGTGTCAAAAAGTACCGATCAACAAGGACGGAGATTTAATTGTAATTTGATGACAGTATAGATCCAATCTTACTGGGATCAAAGTACCACTTTAAAAATCATATCCACCTATATATTATGAACAAAGTTAATACCAATTAAATATTTACGTACTGTAAGTATAAAGTAACCTTAAGATAGGGTTACCAAATTTTTGTTTTAATTCTAGTTAGAACACGGACCGAGGGCTAAGGCCTTAAATTTTTGGCATCGCAGCGAAGCGAGATAGAAAAGGAAGATGAGGTTGCGTAAGAGGAAGAGGAAGAGGGAAAGCCAGTCAAGGATAGCTAAAGAGGGACTACGAGAAGATATTCGAATTTTGAATCAAAGATTAGTATGAGAAGCCGGGGGAAGGAGAGACCTAGATGATAGTGATGAAGATGTATGTAAATCCGAAGATGAGTTCAAAGGGGTGACACCCGAACCCGATCGTTGAAATCAGCTTTGTTGTTCCGCCATGTCAAACATGAGCTTTCCATCTATGACTAGAGTTTTTTCGTATGTATTGTTGGATTTCGACGAGTGAAGTCAACAAATATTTTGAGTTTGAAGAAACTAGTGAGGATAGGTGAAGCTCCGTCGCCACTGTTGAAAGGACACGTCCTTGTGGTGGGATAGCGTATGGGGCAGAAATCTAAAAGCAATACGTAAAATAACTTATTAAAAAATGGACCGTAATGGAGGCCAAACCTAGAAGAGAAGTTTATGCCTAAAGATTATCAAATAATGTTGTGCTGCAAGTACAAAACTTGAGGCAAAGGGGAATGATGGTCAAAGAATATACGAAGAATTTTATAAGTTGAATTTGAGGCGGGGTATATGGAAGATACCCTGCAGAAAACAGCAAGGTTCGTCAGAATGGCCGAGTGGAGAGATACCGGGATGAATTGGTATTCGATCATATAACCTTAGATGAGGCATACCGCCTTGCCTTCAAGGCAAGAGGAGAAGATAAATAGGAAACAAATTCCAAGAGGAGGTGGATCTCGTCGAGGAAAGGGGAAGGCCTTTTGGAAGAGGTACGTGTACGTGTTCAACCGAAGAGGGCAACAATTCTAAATCATAGAACAAAGATAAAAGAACAACAAGACTAGGGAGGACGACCACCCCAACGAGGAGAGGAAATGGTCGCGCAGGAACCGTCTAATGCTATCGGTGCCAAAAGTGGGGGCACAAATCGTATGAATGTCCCGAAGGTGAACCAACAGTGGGAGAGCAGGCTTATGTTGCTCAATCAAGAAGCGGAGACCACCGCCCCAAGAAGTGGAAAATGCACTGTAAATAGGTGAAGCCTTGAAGTGAATCAGCATCGTTGGGTGTCCAAGAAAGGAAGTGGCAGACCCCATCAACGAAAGGCTTTGTCTTGAGCGCTTTTCGGTCACAGGTAAGTGCCGCAACCGATCATCGATGAAGCACGATAATTTTGTGGCTACGTTAAATGGTGTAGAAATTGGGATTGAAAAAAGTAGAAACATCCCACTCTACAAGGTGTCGTGGTCGCAGAAAGGACATCAACCGTTAGTTGGATGAACAATGCGAGGTGGAGTTCCGTATAGGCAGTATAAGGACAGAATTATCCGCGATGTTATGCCAATGGATGTCTCCACAGAGCATCGTTAGGAAGACTCGGCAAATACGTAAAAGTGGTTCATGACGGAAAAACGAACCGGCTATAAGTTTGTTAAAGATGAGATCAAGCACACGCTTGTACCCATTAAGGAGGAAGGCAACAAACCAAGTGATAAAAGCATCGCTAATAGGTGGGAAAGAGTTTTTAAAACAAGAGCTGAAACATCAAGGTGAATTTTGTTGTTGTGAGGAGACCGAAGACAAGGATATTGCACACTACAATTATGGATTTACCCGAGGAGGTCCGTAACATGTTACGAGAATTTGGGGACATCATAGTGACTATCTCCCGTATGAACTACCTCACTTATGTGTATCCGCTCAACGTATTGATTTTATACTGTGAGCTAGCTTGCCAAACAAGGCAGCCTATCGATGAGCCCAAAAGATCATGAAGAAATTGAAACAAAGTAGGAATTGCCGGATAAAGGACTAATCGTAGAGAGTATGAGTCCTCATAGCCCAATAGTATTAGCTTCTAAGAAAGGTGTTTAACATAATGTGTACATTCTAGAGCCATTAACAAGATTATGATTCGCAGACAAAGTTTCCGTTACCGAGAATGGATGACATGATGGACCTGCTTGAGTGGGGTGCCCTATTTTTCGAAGATTGACTTGAAGAGTGGCTACCACCGATCCGACCCGAGAAGGGGATGAGGGAAGAGCAACTTTCAAGATGAATGAAGTTGACCGTACGAATGGCTGGTGATGCCATTTGGCTTGAGCAACGCTCCTCGTACTTTCATGCGCCTAATGAATGAAGTACCGAAGGATTTTATTGGGAAATTTGTGATTGTGTACTTAGATGATATTTTAATCTTTAGCGTAACAAAAGAGGAACACTTTCGACATGTTCGAAGTGTACCGAGGAGATTACGTTGGTAACAAATCAAGTAATAAATTTGAAAAAGTACTTTTTTTCAAAAATAATTAGTTTATTTGGGTTTTGTGATTGCAAAAATGATCTCGAAGATGGATTCGGAAAAGATTGCGCAATAGTTAGCTTCGGCCATCTCAAAGATTTTGTTCGAGGTTCGAATTTTTCATGGCTTGGCAAGCTTTTACAGAAGTTTACTTCGAAATTTTAGCGGGATCCGTGCACCTCCATGTTGGACATAATTAAAAAAGGAAAATCACCTTTTTTGATGGACCTAAGCAAAGAGAAAATTAGCTTTTTAGACTCTCGAAGAGAAAGATCATCGAGAGGCCAATCTTGCGATTACCGTATTTCAACAAACTTTTCAAGACCATTGTGATGCCAACGAGACAGCCATTGGGGTAGTATCAGCCAGAGGACAAGACCGATTGTCTATTTCGTGTTGAAAATTTGAACAAAAGTTAAAAGGTATCTATTCGTCTTACGATATGAATTTTATGCGGTTGTTCAAGCGGAAGCAATCGAGGCACTATCCGTTAGGTAATGAGTTTGTGTTATTTTCGACACCGTTTTATAAATATGTTATGCAAGAATACAAGTTGAATCACAAGCATGCAGAGTGGGTGAAATATATGCAAAAGCTATATCTGCATCGAAACATATCAAAGGGAAATCCAACAAGGTGGCGTATGCATTAAGGTAAGAGTTTTTCTCTTGCAAGAGAGTGCGGTACGTCGGGTTTTGATCACCGTCAAGGATCCGCACGTACGTACGCATTTTAAGGAGGCTCCTCGCTAAAACCCTCGTTAACAACAATAGTCCGTGTTGACCATAACTGGCAGAAGGGTTGTTATTGTTCGGTGGTTGACGCTATGCGTTCCCCGACCGTTCGATGAGAGAGAAAATCATCCGGGAAAAGCACAGAGGGGGTCTTAGCCGGACATTTCGGTGGAGCAGAAAAAACATTTTCACAAGCCGAGCATTTTTATTTTTGGCCAAGATTGACGAGACGTACGTAGGTATGTGGAGCAGTAAAACATGTCAATTGGCGAAGGGCCGCAGCCACAAAATGTGTCTTTTATATGCCACTACCTATTCGGAGTGCATCATGGGACTCGCCGCCCTTGGACTTTGTCTTGGGTTTGCCTAAGACACAAGCCGGGGTTTTGATTTAGTAATGATGGTAGTGGATCGTTTTCAAAAATGGCGCATTTATACCCGTGAAGAAAATGCTGATGCTACTCATGTAGCACACCAAGTTTACAGATATGTTAGACCGCATGGTCTACCAAGATCCATCATTTTGTTGTGTGATGAAGTTCACCGGACATTTTTCGCGAACCTTGTGGAAAAGTTGGACACTCGGCGCTAGCTCCACTTACCACCCATAAACCGATGGGGCGTAGACCGAAGTGTGAACATGAGTCCTGGGAAATCTACCGCAGTTTAATAGGCGAAATTCAGGAATGTGGATCGTGTACTTGCTCGTGCAGAGTTCGTATATAACGATCGATCGAATCGCAGCCAAAGTTAAGGCCTCTCTTCCAAATCTTGTATAGCATGCATTCCCAGAGTGCATGAACCGCGAGACTTGGGGAAACTTGAAAAACAAGAGGTAGACAAGGAAGATTTCGCCTACAATGAGTGACTTACAGTACTGTGCTGAAACTGGAAATTACGTGGTGACGAAGAAGCAGAAGTATAAGTAGCGGGCCGATTTGAAAGACAGTTCCGCCTTAATGTGGGGATTTGAGTCCGCAAGACTACAAGTATGAACAATTTCCAAGAAGGGAATATAATAAGCTGAAATTTAAGAAGATTGGCCCTTAAAAAGATCATTCGCATGTTTTCTTCGCCAACGCTTATGAGTTGCGCTTGCCACTAGGGATAGGTATTTCACCTATCTTTAATGTGGCAGATTTATTTTCATATTGCTGGTACCGAGAATGACGCAAACAAACGAAAGGCCAGAACGGGACACCAAGTTTGAGGAGGGTTCTTGGATGAGACAAGATGCCTCCATAGCACACTTTCTTCAGACGTAGAATATTCTTGATACACAGGTAGCTAAGCACACCCGAAGGAAAGAATATCCGTAGTATTTATTCAAGGGAAGAACCGACCAATAAGAGGATACTGTATTTCTGACGCGACGCGTATACAAAAAGGTGTTACTCTATCGACAATCTCATGGAGTTGAAAGCCATGACTTTTTCCACCCTCGAGCCTCGATGCAGAGCATCCACTTCGAGGAGGGAAAAGATGGTTTACCGTCTCGACAGAAAGAAGACTTATGCACGTGTCGGTAGGCAAAGTTATGGAACTCCGTATTTCAATTTCTTTTTATTTATTGTTATTCGGTAAATTAGGCAGAATAATAGGATTAGGACTATTAACCGTTTTGTTAATTGGGAGTCCGTCTGTTTTTTCTTTTAAAGACAATTAGAAGTTCGTTGGTCTTCTTTTAAAGAAAATGTAAAAATGGTTAGCACTTCAATTCATGTGATTGCATTTTAAAGTTAGATACTTGAACTTTACATCCTAAGGGGAGTGGACCCGAAGGATAATTATTTTGTGAATGTAATTAAACATTTAATTGAAGCAATGAATAAATTATTGTAATGCGCATTGACCAAAAAAATGAGATAATGAGATCACTTCTGCTAAATCATAGGAGGATGGATGAGGCAAATATTTCCACCAAACCTTTTCAAAAATCCTTGAAAGACAAAAGTTTTAAATTCAGATTTTTGAGGAAATATGAATTTCCCCAATGATGAGGAAAGTAGTTGAAGAGGTAACTGGAAAAGTCGAGGGAAAAGCATAAAACATCTTTAAAGAATCCTCACATTGGGAAGCCTTCAGTAAAATGAAGAAAAGCATCCCGAGATTCGACGTAGAATTAGAAACATGTTTTTGGGGAACAATAGCTAGTCATTACCTTGCACAGATTAGGGGTTAATCTACCGTAGGAGGTGATCTTAGCTCGGTGGGTGATGCTCCGGGAGACAAAGAACTCTAAGGTTGGGAGGTTGGTCTACTGCAGGAGTGGTATGTCTCTGAGAAAAGTTGTCTTCTTGTTTATTATGGTATGAATTGGCTACATATAAAAACAAAAATTGTCTCTAAGATATTACATTTTATTAGTCTACATTTAAAAGAATGTAATCACCAGGCAGTAACCTGATCACTCTGTATAGTTGTAGAGGAAAATCCTGTAAAGTAGAATTCCACAGAATGTTTAAACCCAGGGTTGGTTTAAATCTGAGGAAACCTTGTTCTTTCAGGAAACATTGTGAAATTGTTTTAATCTGCTTCTGTTTCCTAGCATAATTTTTATTATAGCTACCATAAAGAGAAATGGAATTCACTATAGTATACCAGAACAATAGTAGGATATGAGTTAAAACTTATACTGTCTATGAAAGAACAGAGGGAGAGACTCAATAGACTGACCTTGGGTTATTTGAATACTCCATTATAATTCCAGGAAATTAAATGGTCTAAGACAACAAGGTAGTCCATAAGCCCCTTACTCTAGTGGAGGAAAGTAGTAGATATTTAAAAAAAAAAAAAAAAAAACCAGACAATGGCCTCATGGAACTATTCTAACATCATAGTACTGAGAATGAATACATAGAGTGCAGAAATTATGAGTAAGCATTTGAGAAGCATAGGAGAAAAGAGTAAATAAATTTCAACATTATACACAGTAGCATTTATGTAACCACTAATTCCCTTGACTATGAGGGAAAATGAAAAGAGTTCAAATCCCATTACCAGCTCTTCAGAACCAGCTACCATCATACACATAGGTAGATAAGAGCTGTAACTAGATACAAGAAAGTGAGAAGAAACTGGAGAATAGAATTATGCCTGTATAACTTTGGAAAATAGGAAAACATAATCTCTAGACTTTCATACATATTAACCATCTGTTTATAAAGGAGAATTGTCTCATAAATTTCTAGAAAGCTTTCCATATGTCTAGACAGATAGGTATAAAACAAGTTCAATGTAACCAGGAGCAGAGGCAACTGTAATAATGATACAAGTACCAAAGTGGAGATTTCTAACCACAGAAAAGAGTGAACGAAGTGCATTCGAAGAATAGATAAACATATATATAACTATCTGTAAATTCTGATGGATGCAATGAAGAAATCTGGAATGTCCTTAGCATTACCGGAAACAAATATGGTTCAGACGAGCAAATTAAACAAAGCCATATGCCAAGGTATGAAATCATATGCACTATTCATACAGTCCATGTACATTTAAACTGTGGCAGAGTATAATCGACCTAAGACAATAGGGAGTACATATCTGTCCAAAATTTTCGAATTACATGCTGAGCCTATCAGGCTGGGGTATATAACTCACAACCCCTATCTCAACAGAACAAATTTAACCGAACGCCATCCAAGAATGAAAACGATAATAAGAAGAAGAAAAAAAAACCCTGACTCAGAGAGATAGTCTCGTTCCTCAAGCAATACTGCGAAACATCACAAGAGAAGCAATGTTTCGACGCCCACGAGACAACGCATCAGGATAGGGGAAGTAACCCCATAAGTATACCGACCTGGACGGCCAAGAGACCGATGTTAGCATCCATACGATTGAAAGGGTCACTATCTACTGTCATAAGTACGCAAGAGTCCTCCGGATTTACCTGTAGAAGACAAATTCGACCCAAAATGCGAGTTAGTCATTGCGCCATCGTGGAGAAATAAGAGAATGAATAAAATAAGTTCGGTATTAAAACCATTACCTGTGGAATGCAAATCTCAGACGCGTCGAGCCCTGCAATCGAACATTGAACAGAGAGGGATTAATAAAAATTACCCTCGAGTATAACACGACGAAATCAACAATTATATGTGGAGATGGCACGAATAATAACACACCTCATAAATCTCCATGGAATAGGAGACGTCCGCCTGAGGAGAGGCGACGCATACTACACAAGAGGTATAGAACAAATCGGTTGCAATTTAAATATAACCAGAGAAGGGTCGACGATAACCCTGAAAATAGAAACCAACCACACCTTGCGCTGAACGGATACCTTGAACATCGAAAAAACAAACCAGACGCAATCACCTTACTGATGATTCAATATATATATTCAGAGCAGACGTATGGCATTTACAAAATACTTATGAATCATTCAAACCTGCAATAGAATTAAAATGTGTGTGGAGGAATTACCTGACCGCGTGTTGAGGAACGAGAGGCACCATATTTCTTCTCTACAATGGAGAGTCGAAACCCTCGGCAGAAGTGGAATGGTGCAGACTCAGAGGAGGCCTGCAACTGATGAACGTGGAAAACCGACTTAACTCTACACTCATAACTTATATAAGCCTTCATTAAACCACCTGAACCCTAACTGAAAGCGATCGCCATCGTCCACTTGGCAGAATCGGAGAAGTTAAGCCACGGATCGATGGGTAGCCATGGAGAGTTAATACTGTCGTGTAAAATTTATGAGTGCAGATGTGAATTGAATTCCATATGTCCTGTGCAAGTATCGGCGTGGGTGTGGTACACCACGTAGGCTGAGTATGCCAGTGACGTGGACTCACCATGTGAGCAAACGAAAGGGCATAAAAACCATACAACACTCCGTTAATTATCACAACGCCTGACGTGGATAAAAATCTCACCGCGACGATGCACAGAGAAACCCAAATCTGGAGTAATGATACGCTCTATGTGCAGAATAATCCCAATGCCAGTACCATATATTAAATCGATTTAAATTCTGAGGTAGCATGATGGGTGGTCATATCAACCCAGTCGTATATACATGTTGATGCCAAACGCATGGAAAAAGTCCATTCATAATAATATGCACTTCGAATTATATGAAAAATCGATAACTCCAAAGGCTATAACCATATATATAACATAAACATCGTAACGATGGCTATTAGAAGGGTCGAAAGTGCCTTGGGCAACGACTCATACAACTCATTTTATATAATATATGTTCATAGTCCATATGGTTTACGTGTGAATTCAATAATTTCATAAATGGGATATATGACCATTAAGCTAAAGGAGAGTGGCTATACGAGACCTGTGTAAAGAATAGGTTCGTATAAACCATCTCCCTAATTGTAATAAAAATAACATAAGATGAGAGATAGTGGTAGAGGGTGTTATTGCAACATGATGAAATGAAAACTATCATAGTGAAAAGATTGAAATGTCATAATAACCCTAAGCTCACAAGCTTGCATTCGCAAAGGAAAAAAAAAAATTCTGGGTGAAATTGGAGGTGTGACAAATGGTATCAGAGCCCAAGTTATAAAACTGGGCTGGTGACATTGTGCTCACAACTGCTATGTACTCACTGTGTAATTTTATTTTCCGTAGCAACATTTTTATTTTTGTTGTTTTGTTTTTTCTGTTCACTGACCTGTGCTATGTAGTGTACAGTGAGGTGATAGAATGGAAGAAGGTGGCGAAATTTATGTTGATCTACGTGGTGAACCAGATCCCAATGCGGCCATGATGGCTATGTTGTGAAATTTGCAACAAGAATTGGCTGAGATAAAAAGCCAGAATGACAGATTGTCATTAGCTAGTGAGGAGAAGGAAAAGCTCATCAGGGAATTAACCTCACGGAACAACCAAGAAGGCGAAGGTTCTAAAAAGAGGAAAACTGATGAATATGATGAGGAAGATGCCATTCGACATCAGAATAAGCAGAAAAAGGAATTACAAGGGGAATTCCGAAAAATCAAACCTCCCTCCTATGACGCGAAGAAGGAGGAAGATGCGGAAGCCTGGTTGCTGAATATGATTACGTATTTCCAATTTTATGAATATGAGAGCAATTTGAAGGCCAGATTAGCTGTCTACCAGCTACAAGGTAAGGCTACCTTGTGGTGGGAGGAGACAAAGATGGTGCATGCCATAGATGAAAAGACAGTTACTTGGGAGGATTTCCAGGCTAAATTTAAGAATCGCTACTTGAATGAGCGGTACTATGATGACAAAGCAAAAGAATTTCATGAGCTTAGATTGGGACAGCTCACTATTGATGAGTTTGTTACTAAGTTTACCAATCTATTAAGATATGTACCTTACATAAGGGAAGAAAAGGCAAAGGTACAGAGGTTTCTGAATTGTTTGCCTATGGTATACAAAGAGAAAATTGAGTTTGATAATCCAAAAACAATGGACGAAGCTGTTAGAAAAGCTAGATTGTGTTACCAACAGTTCAAAGGAAAAACTGATCAAGGAAAAAGTTGGGTAAGTAAGAATGATGTCAAAGGGAGAAAACATAAACCAACCTATCTGAAGAATTTCGGCAGAGATCATCAGTGGAAAAGATTTAGTAAACCCAAAGAAAGTCAAACTGCACAGTCTCAAGTGGCATCGAAACCAATAGATGGAGACAGTAAAAAGGAGGGAACAGTCAGAATGAAGGAGCCCTTGAAATGTTGGGGCTGTGGAGAACCCCATCTTTTGAGGGACCACCCTCATCGAAATATTCATATGCTCATGAGAGATCGGGAAGCGACAACAGTAAATGATATAGCCAGAAACATACGAAATATCAGTGCAGCCCTGGAAAATCGGCAAGCAGAACATCAAGCAACCATGGTGGAAATGGAGGGTAAGATTTCTGACCTACCTGTTTCTGTTCTGATTGATCCAGGTGCTTCTTTGAGTTACGTTAGTCCAAAGATTGTAGAAAAATGTAACTTAAAAACTGAAAAATTTCAACAGTCATGGTTGGTACAGCTGGCCACTGGAACAAAAAGAAAGGTAACACATAAACTGCCCAGAACAGAAATCCAATTAAATGAGTTTCGAACAGAAGTGAATTTGAACATTCTACCCTTAGGGTCATATGATCTATTGATAGGAATGGACTGGCTAGAAAAGAAGAAAGCTTTGATGAATTGTTGGGATAAGACCTTGCATTGTGTAGATGAGGAAGGGAAAATTTTTATTCTCAAAGGGAAACCAAAACCTATTTCTGTAAGACAAATTTCAGCATTGCAATTAAAAAGAACAACTAGAAAAGGATACCAAGTTTATGCAGTGCATGTGGAAGAAACAGAACAGAAAACTGAAGAAGAATTACTGGATGCTGTACCAGTAATAAGAGAATTCAAGGAAGTTTTTCCAAAGGAAATCCCTCATCTTCCCCCCAAAAGAGAGATTGACTTCTCAATCGATCTAGTGCCAGGAGCAACACCTGTTTCACGAGCACCTTATCGAATGAGTCCTCCTGAACTTATGGAATTGAAAATGCAATTGCAAGAACTACTAGATAAAGGGTATATCAGACCAAGTGTGTCTCCTTGGGGAGCACCAGTGCTGTTCGTGAAAAAGAAAGATGGAACTTTCAGGATGTGCATTGATTATAGGCAATTGAATAAGTTGACCATTAAAAATAGATATCCTTTGCCTAGAATTGATGATCTTTTTGATCAGGTGAGAGGAGCTTCAGTATTCTCAAAAATTGACTTAAGAACTGGTTACCACTAGCTCAGAATTAAAGAGGAAGACATCAGCAAAACAACCTTTAGAACCAGGTATGGCCACTATGAATTTGTAGTTCTACCTTTTGGTTTGACAAACGCCCCTGCCACATTCATGTGCCTAATGAACAGTGTGTTAAACAAGTATTTGGATAAATTTGTCCTTGTGTTCATAGATGATATTTTAGTTTACTCAAACAGTGAAGAGGAACACAAAGAACACCTGAGGATAGTGCTACAAACTCTAAAGGAAAATCAGCTATACGCTAAATTTAGCAAATGTGAGTTCTATAAGGACAAGATCCAATACTTGGGTCATATTATTTCTGAACAAGGCCTTGCTGTTGATCCGGAGAAGATAAAGGCTATAAAAGAATGGCCAGTACCCGCTGATGTTTCAGCAGTTAGATCATTCATGGGGATTGCCGGCTATTATCGCAGATTTGTGGAGAGATTTTCTGTCATAGCACATCCCATCACTTCCTTACAAAGGAAAGGTGTCAAGTTTGAATGGACTGAAAAATGCCAAAACAGTTTCGACCAATTAAAACTGAAACTTACTACAGCCCCTATACTGAAGATTGTAGATCCTGATAAGGAATTTGTGGTATGTACGGATGCATGTAGAGAAGGATTGGGAGGAGTTCTTTTGCAGGAAAATTCAGTGATTGCCTATGAATCCAGAAAACTGAAGATACATGAACAGAATTATAGTGCCTATGATTTAGAATTAGCAGTTGTTATTCATGCTTTGAAAATGTGGCAACACTATCTTCTTGGGAAAAAATTTACATTGATGACTGATCATATTAGTCTCAAATATTTCTTTTCTCAAACTGAATTGAATGCCAGACAAGCCAGATGGCTGTCCTTTTTAAGTGAGTTTGACATGGACATAAACCATATTAGGGGGAAGGAAAATAAAGTTGTTGATGCATTGAGCAGAAATTCTTGTCAGAATATCAATAATATTGGAAGTAGTGCTCAGATAGATGTAGAAGAATTGGTGAATAAGGCAGCAAACCAAGACCCAAATTATGAAACACTTTTGGTGCAATTACAGAAAAAGGAGAAAACTGATTTTTCCCAAAACCAAAAAGGGTTGATTTGTTATAAGAACAGATTGTATATTCCCAATGTAGAGTCTTTAAAAAGAGAAATTCTGGATGAGTACCACAAACAACCTTATGCAGGACATCCAGGGTATCAGAAAATGTTAACAGCCCTGAAAAAGAAGTTGTTCTGGCCAGGAATGAAGAGAGAGGTAGCAGAATATTTAAGTAGATGCATGGAATGTCAATTAGTTAAGGTGGAACATCAGCATCCTGCCGGTCTTCTGAACCCTTTGCCCATTGCAGAATGGAAGTGGGACACCATTTCCATGGACTTCATTACAGGATTACCCAAAACCAAATACCAGCATGATTCTGTAATGGTAGTGGTAGACACTTTAACCAAAGCTGCTCACTTTATACTAGTGAAATCTACCTTTGGAACAGCTCAAGTAGTGAATGTGTTTCTGAAGGAGATAGTAAGGCTCCATGGAGTTCCTAAGGTGATTGTGTCTGATAGGGATGCTAAGTTTACAGCAGCCTTTTGGAAGGGGTTATTTGGAGGAATGGGCACTAAATTGAATTTTAGCACCACCTACCACCCTCAGACTGATGGTCAAACGGAAAGAACTAATCAAATTTTGGAGGACATGCTGAGAATGTATGTGATGGATAGACCCTCAAAGTGGGAAGATTTCTTACATTTAGCTGAATTTTCCTATAATAACAGCTATCAATCCTCCATCAAAATGAGTCCGTTTGAAGCACTGTATGGAAGGAAGTGTCGTACTCCTTTGAGCTGGAGTCAGCCAGAAGACAAACTAATGTTGGGACCCGATGCTTTACAAGAAATGGAAGGAATTGTCAAGCAGATACAAAAGAATATCAAGACAGCACAAGATCGCCAGAAGAGTTATGCGGATAAGAAAAGAGTGCATAGAGAATTTAAAGTTGGGGAGCATGTATATTTGCGTATTAAACCCAAAAAGAGCACCCTTTATGCTGGGAGTTGTGCAAAATTGGCCCCTAGATACTGTGGTCCCTTTGAAGTATTAGAAAGGGTGGGACTAGTGGCTTACAAGCTGGCCTTACCACCCCATGTTAGAGTTCATGATGTATTTCATGTTTCATTGCTAAAAATATATGTGCATGATGCGTCTCACATAGTGGATTGAAATGTTGTACAGGTGGAACCAGAAGGGGAGTTTCTGCCAGAACCGCTTCAAATATTGGAGCGGGAAGAAATTGAATTGAGAAGCAGGACGGTAGCAAGAGTAAAGGTGCAGTGGAAGCACTTTACTGCTGAAGAAGCTACCTGGGAACGAGAGACTGAAATGATGGAAAAATATCCATTTTTATTTGCAAAATAAACTCTAGTAGTTGAATAATAACACCGAGGACGGTGTTTATTTTCAGAGGGGGAATATGTAACACCCCAATTCATGTGATTGCATTTTAAAGTTAGATACTTGAACTTTACATCCTAAGGGGAGTGGACCCCAAAGGATAATTATTTTGTGAATGTAATTAAACATTTAATTGAGGCAATGAATAAATTATTGTGGTGCAGATTGACCAAAAAAATGAGATAATGAGATCACTTGCTAAATCTGTGAGGATGGATGAGGCAAATATTTCCCCACAACCTTTCAAAAATCCTTGAAAGATAGTAAGTTTTAAATTTAGATTTTTGAGGAAAAATCTGAATTTCCCCAATGATGAGGAAAGTAGTTGGGAAGAGGTAAAAAGCTGGAAAAGCTGAGGAAAACCATAAAACAGCTTTAAAGAATCCCTAAGTGGGAAGCCTAGGCAAATAGGAAGAAAAGCATCCTGAGATTCTGGACGCAGAATTAGAAACATGCTTTGGGGAACAATAGCTTAAATAAGCTGCTCTTGTACAGATTAGGGGTTAATCTGCTGCAGGAGGTGATCTTAGCTCAGGGGTGAGTTCTGGGAGACAGAAGGACTCTAAGGTTGGGAGGTTGGTCTACTGCACGAGTGGTATGTCTCTGAGAAAAATTGTCTTCTTGTTTATTATGGTATGAATTGGCTACATATAAAAATAAAATTTGTCTCTAGGATATTACATTTTATTAGTCTACATTTAACAGAATGTAATCACCAGGCAGTAACCTGATCACTCTGTATATTTGTAGAGGAAAATCCTGTAAAGTTGAATTCCATAGAATGTTTAAACCCAGGGTGGGTTTAAATCTGAGGAAACCTTGTTCTTTCAGGAAACATTGTGAAATTATTTTTAATCTGCTTCTGTTTCCTAGCATAATTTTTATTACAACTATCATAGAGAGAAATGGAATTCACTATAGTACACCAGAACAATAGCAGGATATGAGTTAAAACTTATACTGTCTATGAAATAACAGAGGGAGAGACTCAATAGACTGACCTCAGGTTTAGCCAAATACTCCATTATAATTCCAGGAAATTAAATGGTCTAAGAAAACAAGGTAGTCCATAAGCCCCTTACTCTAGTGGAGGAAAGGAGTAGATATTTATAAATAATAATAAAAAAAAACAAGACAATGGCCTCATGGAACTATTCTAACATCATAGTACTGAGAATGAATACATAGAGTGCAGAAATTATGAGTAAGCAGTTGAGAAGCATAGGAGCAAAGAGTAAATAAATTTCAACATTATACACAGTAGCATTTATGTAACCACTAATTCCCTTGACTATGAGGGAAAATGAAAAGAGTTCAAATCCCATTACCAGCTCTTCAGAACTAGCTACCATCAGACACATAGGTAGATAAGAGTTGTAACTAGATACAAGAAAGTGAGAAGAAACTGGAGAATAGAATTATGCATGTATAACTTTGGAAAATAGGAAAACATAATCTCTAGACTTTCATACATATTAACCATCTGTTTATAAAGGAGAATTGTCTCATAAATTTCCAGCAAGCTTTCCATATGTCTAGACAGATAGGTATAAAACAAGTTCAATGTAACCAGGAGCAGAGGCAACTGTAATAATGATACAAGTACCAAAGTGGAGATTTCTAACCACAGAAAAGAGTGAATGAAGTGCAGATAAACATATATATAACTATCTGTAAATTCTGATGGATGCAATGAAGAAATCTGGAATGTCCTTAGCATTTCCGGAAACAAATATGGTTCAGAAAAGAAAATTAAATAAATCCATATGCCAAGGTATGAAATCATATGCACTATTCATACAGTCCATGTACATTTAAACTGTGGCAGAGTATATTAAAATTGACCTAAGACAATAGGGAGTACATATCTGTCCAAAATTTTCGAATTACATGCTGAGCCTATCAGGCTGGGGTATATAACTCACAACCCCTATCTCAACAGAACAAATTTAACCCAGCGCCATCCAAGAATGACAACGATAATAAGAAGAAGAAAAAAAAAAACCCCGACTCGGAGAGATAGTCTCGTTCCTCAAGCAATACTGCGAAACATCACAAGAGAAGCAATGTTTCGACACCCACGAGACAACGCATCAGGATAGGGGAAGTAACCCCATAAGTATACCGACCTGGACGGCCAAGAGACCGATGTTAGCATCCATACAATTGAAAGGGTCACTATCTACTGTCATAAGTACACAGGAGTCCTCCGGATTTACCTGTAGAAGACAAAATCGACCCAAAATGTGAGTTAGTCATTGCGCCATCGTAGAGAAATAAGCGAATGAATAAAATAAGTTCGGTATTAAAACCATTACCTGTGGAATGAAAATCTCAGACGCGTCGAGCCCTGCAATCGAACATTGAACAGAGAGGGATTAATACAAATTACCCTCGAGTATAACACGACGAAATCAACAATTATATGCGGAGATGGCACGAATAAGAACACACCTCATAAATCTCCATGGAATAGGAGACGTCTGCTTAAGGAGAGGCGACGCATGCTACACAAGAGGTATAGAACAAATTAGTCACAATTTAAATATAACCAGAGAAGGGTCGACGATAACCCTGAAAATAGAAACCAACCACACCTTGCACTGAACGGATGCCTTGAACATCAAAAAACAAACCAGACGCATTCACCTTACTGATGATTCAATATATATATTCAGAGCAGGCGTATGGCCTTTACAAACTAATTATGAATCATTCAAACCTGCAATAGAATTAAAATGTGCGTGGAGGAGGAATTACCTGACCGCGTGTTGAGAAACGAGAGGCGCCATACTTCTTCTCTGCAACGGAGAGTCGAAACCCTCGGCAGAAGTGGAATGGTGCAGACGCAGAGGAGACCTGCAACTGATGAACGCGGAAACCGACTTAACTCTACACTCAGAACTTATATAAGCCTTCGCTAAACCACCTGAACCCTAACTGAAAGCGATCGCCATCGTCCACTTGGCAGAATCGGAGAAATTAAGCCACGGATCGATGGGTAGCCATGGAGAGTTAATACGGTCAGGTAAAATTTATGAGGGAAGATGTGAATTGAATTCCATATGTCCTGTGCAAGTATTGGCGTGGGAGTGGTACACCACGTAGGCTGAGTAAGCCAGCGGCGTGGAATCACCATGTAAGCAAACGAAAGGGCATAAAAGCCATACAACACTCAATTAATTATCACAACGCCTGACGTGGATAAAAATCTCACCGCGACGATGCACAGAGAACCCCAAATCTGGAGTAATGATACACTTTACGTGCAGAATAATCCCAATGCCAGTACCATATATTAAATCAATTTAAATTCTGAGGTACCATGATGGGTGGTCATATCAACCCAGGCGTATATACATGTTGATGCCAAACGCATGGAAAAAGTCCATTCATAATAATATGCACTTTGAATTATATGAAAAATCGATAACCCCAAAGGCTATAACCATATATATAACGTAAACATCGTAACGATGGCTATTAGAAGGGTCGAAAGTGCCTTGGGGAAATGACTCATACAACTCATTTTATATAATATATGTTCATAGTCCATATGGTTTACGTGTGAATTCGATAATTTCATAAATGGGATATATGACCATTAAGCTAAAGGAGAGTGGCTATACGAGACCTGGGTAAAGAATAGGTTCGTATAAACCATCTCCCTAATTATAATAAAAATAACATAAGATGAGAGATAGTGGTAGAGGGTGTTATTGCAACATGATGAAATGAAAACTATCATAGTGAAAAGATTGAAATGTCATAATAACCCTAGGCTCACAAGCTTGCATTCGCAAAGGAAATTTTTTTTTTTCTGGGTGAAATTGGGTGTGTGACCCCGAGGAGGTGGCTAAAGCCTGGTTAATCAATATAAATAAGTGCTTTCAAGTATACAAATATAGTAGCAATATGAAGGCAAAATTGGATATATACCAGTTACAAGAAAAGACCACCCTATGGTGGGAAGAGGTGAAAAATGTATGCAGCATTGATGAATGGGATATTTCATGGGAATTGTTTCAGCAGTAATTTAAGGAAAAGTACTTAACAGAAAGGTTTTATGATGATAAGGATAAGGAATTCCATGATTTATGATTTGGGAAAATGACCATGGATGATTATGTCACTAAATTCACTTCCCTGTTACGCTATGTTCCTTATCTTCGAGAGGAAAATGCCAAAGTGAAGAGGTTTCTGAGTAGTCTACCTACTCATATGAGAGAACGGATATAATTTGTTAATCCTCAAACCATGGATGAAGCCATCTGTAAAGCTCGGATGTGCTATCAATAGTCCAAAGCCAAAGGTGAAGGAGGGAAAAGCTAGCAGCCAAAGAAAAACCAGAAAAATAATTCCAATTTTGAAAGCAGTAAAAGTGGAAATTCTAAAGGCGCAGCACGGAACTCCATCAGTAAGAAATTTGGTAGAAATAACCAAAGAACTAAATGGCCAGGGGAAGAGAAGCCCACAGAGGCATCTAGCAAGCCAGAGCAGGGACAGACCACAAAACCTCCTTTGCAATGCTGGGGCTGTGGAGAGGCTCATTATTATAAAAACTTTCCACAGTGAAATAAAAGTGAAACTGTAGCAAATCTGTAGGAGGCATGTGCGGTAGGGGACGTGGCGCGCAACATACCCTGCATCAATGCAGCCTTGGCAGATTGGTAGGCTGCTTTTCAGCCCACAATGATCGAACTAGAAGGTACTCTACTAACTAAACCTGTTTCAATTTTGGTAGTTCATGGAGCAAGTTTGAGTTATGTAAGTCCTAACTTAGTGGAAATGTGTAAATTGAAGGAACAAAAATTTAAGAACTCCTGGCTAGTACAGCTAGCTACTGGGGAAAAACGAAATGTAATAGAAAAAGTTCCTAACTGTGTGCTAGAAGTGGCAGAACAGGAGTTACAAGTAGATCTAAATATCTTACCACTAGGATATTACGATGTATTATTGGGTATGAACTAGTTGGAAAGACACTGGACCTTAGTGGACTGTAAGGAAAAGGTCATTTGCTGTAGAATGCAAGATGGCACATGAAAAGAAAATCAAGGAATTAAAAATCCTGTGCAATTACGACCAATAACAACATCCCAAATGGGTAAGTGTATCAGAAAAGGATGTCAATTATATGAAATTCAAGTAGGATATGCAGACTCCAAGGAAAAGGAACCTATAATGGAAGATATTCTGGTAGTACATGAATTTTTGGATGTATTTCTAGAAAAAATTCCTGGATTGCCACCTAAGAGGGATATTGACTTCACCATTGAATTGCTGCCAGGAGCCTCTCCAGTGTCAAGAGCTCCTTATAGAATGAGTGTGCCTGAATTGACAGAACTTAAAATACAGCTACAAGAATTATTATACAAAGGCTATATCCGTCCATGTGTGTCTCCTTGGGGAGAACCAGTCTTATTTTTTAACAAGAAAGATGAGACCTTACGCATGTGTATAGATTACAGGCAACTTAATAAGCTGACTGTTAAGAATAAATACCCTTTACCAATAATCGATGATTTATTCGATCAAGTAAGAGGGGCCAAGGTGTTTTCTAAGATATATTTAAGATCCAGATACCATCAGATTCGGATTAAAGATGAAGATATTTGCAAAAAAACATTTCGTACTCATTATGGACATTTTGAATTCGTGGTGCTGCCTTTCAGATTGACAAATGCACCAACAACCTTTATGAGGTTGATGCATGGCATTTTTCATCAATTTTTGGATAACTTTGTACTTATTTTCATAGATGACATACTGATATATTCAAAAAGTGAGGAGGAACATAAAAAACATTTGAGAATAGTTTTGGAAATGCTGAAAAAGCATCAACTTTATGCTAATTTTAGCAAATGCGATTTCTTTAAAACATAAATCCAATATCTGGGACATGTTATATCAGCTGAAGGAATAGTTGTTGATCCAGAAAAGATCAAAAATATTATGGAATGGCGAGTACCTCTGAATTTGGCTGACATTAGATCGTTTATGGGTCTAGCTGGATATTATAGAAGGTTTATAGAAGGATTTTCTAAAATTTATTTTCCTATTACATCTTTGCAGAAGAAAGGCAAGCCTTTCAAATGGACAAATGAATGTCAGAACAGCTTTGAAAAGCTAAAACAACTACTGACTATAGCATCGGTACTGAGGGTAGTTGACCCTAATAAAGACTATGAAGTTTGTACTGATGCCAGCAAAGGAGTGGGAGCGATATTAACTCAAGAAGGTAAAGTGATAGCCTAGGAGTCTAGAAAACTGAAAGATCATGAATAGAAATATTCTGCTTATGATCTGGAGCTTACAGTCGTGGTGCATGCTCTCTGGGTGTGGAGGCATTATCTGCTAGGTAAGAGGTTTGTACTTAAATTAGATCATAGCAGCTTGACTAATTATTTTAAGCAAGCATATCTAAATTCCAGGCAACCAAGATGGAATGCCTTTCTAAGTGAATTTGACATGGGCATACAGCATGTTAAGGGAAAGGAAAATCGAGTTGCATATGCGTTGAGAAGAAAACTACATGGTATTTATGCATTATACTATAATCAGCTAGAAATCCAACTGTTGGAATAGTTAAAAGAAGAAGCACAAAAAGACCCGGAATATAAATTCTTGTGGAAGCAAATGGAGGATGATAAGAAGCAAGGCAGGACATCAGAGTATGGAAAGAATGAAGCTCAGGTGTTGAATTTTCACGGAAGAATCTATGTGCCTAATTGTGTAGGTATTAAGGAGTTAATCCTGAATGAATTCCACCGCAGCAATTACGCTGTTCTACATTCTTTTAAGTCCTCTCCTTAAAGAGGCAAAATTTTAGTTGTGTACTTTGATTAAATAAACAGGGTCATTCTCTTGCACGATCGACGAAGAAGTGATACGATATCTGTCTATTAGTGGTTGAATGCAGCTATAAATAATAACAAATAGGAAAATGTTGGATATATTCAAACCGATCGAACCACACCACCGAACGGAAAAAGGAGGGCACGCACAGGTGGGACAGGTAGTTGTCTGATGTTGTTTACATCTATTTTGACCAGGTGTGTCAATGAATCATATATGATTACCACGTCGAAGTTAAATGCAATTGCAAGCAGGGCCCCATAGTTCGCGCTTCATCTCCTGGAAGTTAGAGTTTTAATTGTTGGTGTCACTTGTGTCACTGTTTCTAAATAAGGTCAAAATGGCTCTCGAGCCTCATTGCCAACTCGATTCGCGACCCTGTAGCCACCACATCTCTTCTCAGAGATAGCTACCAGCGCCCTAGCTAGTTTTATTTCCATTCTGTCTGTAAGAAAATTTCAGTTCTTTGATATTAATGAAATGAAGTGTTATTTCTGTTGCATCTCTGTATTTATGGTTATATGTT